>JAJIBD010023911.1:0-352090 GCA_021461705.1 Cryptotis parvus
CACAGACATAAACCAGAGCACAACAATCACAGTCTAATATCTCAAGTCCTTAAGCGAAGAATAAATGCAATTTTGTCTTCTGGATACAAAAATAAAAGGGAAGTCTGAGTTGGAGCAGGTGTCAATGCTTAAGTGGGTCATAAATCATGACTGAATCTAATCGGTGCTTTATTTCACCTTTCAATTGAAGGTTTTTATTGTGAAGACAAGATGAAAAAGTGGAAGTCCCTAAATGAGTTATGAGTTGCTGTAAAAATGTGCTTGTCTCTTTGTTCTGGATAACTAAATCACAAAAGCTTGCAAATGAAGCTATACTTTGCATTTGCAAAATAAATTATGAGCGGCAACAACAGGCCTAGGAAGCAAAACAAGTAAAACAGAATGATTTAATTCCTCTGGGGAAAATGTGAGACTCGGGGAGAAAACAAGCATTAAGAACCCTTTGAAAATGTCATATAAAATGTATGCTATTGTAGTCCTTATTTTTCTGCACTTTTGCTCTGCTCATTTACATTTTAGATTTTAAAATATTCATACTCTGTTTTTAATTAAAATCAAATGAAATTAATAGCTTTAAATGGAATGTACATGAATTCACAGCAGAAGAATTCCATTTTAGCATGCAAAATAATTTTTAAAAGTTGATCTCTTGTTGAGCTCTTGCTAGAAATGTAATACTTTTTGTATGCCAGGTGAGGGCAGTAATGCCTCATAATTTAGCTCCAGCAGTTGCTTTTTAGCTGGACAGGAATAGTCATTTCAATTTTTTCATTGCAAATCAAAGCATAATTATAAGCTAATGTCCTATCCTGCCACCAGCCTCAAAGGTCATCAGAGTCTGTTCTATAAATGAAAAGAAATTGTTAGTTCTAATTATATGTAAATTAGTATTGTGTGCTCTGAAGCGCCTGTTGCTTCTTGGTTTCACGCTTCATCTTTAAATTGAATGAGGCATCACAGGAGAGGCCCGTGTGTTGCCAGTTTCCCTTGTGGATTAAGTGTTTTTGCATCATACTTTAATTCAAATATCTGATTTATTATCTCCATAATTCAAATCACTTCAAATTAAATTACTGTGTTTTCATACCTTCTGAATTTCACATCGAGAACACTTAGACTTACTTCGATGAAATACATCTAAGAGGAAACAAATTTAGTCTTTTGTAAACCAGACACTTTTCATTCAAGTTGTACGTGTTGGAGAAAATTGAAAGTAAAAGATCTGGTCACTGAATTCACGCGTGTGTTTTAAATCGTGCCTCACTCAGGCTCTTAGAAATGAAACGAGGTTCGTTTGGAAATCAAGAAGAGGAGGAGAATGACTCTTTGATTGCCCAATAAAAGATCTCTAAATCCATTTATTGGAGGCACGCTGACAGCCTAGAACCCAACATCCCCAATTCAAGTCAAGTGTAGGTGAACCAGGAACAAAGGCTGGAGTTATAACAAGGCAGATTACAGGGTGAGGTCATGGATGGGCTTGATAAAAACTTCAAGTGTTGAAGGAATCATAGTATTAGAAGAAATGAATCCCAGTGAGTTCCTCCAGGGTACGGACAGTTGGTGATTGGTGTCTGGTCACGGATGGTGGCCAAGGCAGAGATCTCCAAGTCCATTGACAGACCCAGATACCACCTGTTCACCCGGCGGGGAGTCCCCACCTGTTCTGTGCATCCTGATCTGTGCTCTTGGGGTCTGGTTCCCACCCCTCAATCTGGGGGTGCGAGGGGGCTATTCTGGACAAGGTTTGCAGCTCGCCCATGGGCTTTTTCTTTCTGGTCCGACATAAAGGTTCTGTCCTTTTTAACCTCTGTTGGTTTCCTAATTTCACAGATAGGAACCAGCTACAAGGGGCCATGTGGACTGCAGCAGTCTCTCATTCACTCTTTCAGATGACTGCAGTGACAGTGTCACCAGAAACGGCCTTAAAAAGCCAAGCGTCAAACCCGCTGCTGCTATGCTGCGTCTACCTAGTGCCAGGGACTCAAATATCTGCCAATTCCTGTTCAGTTCCACTTCCTCGGGTGGGAACGACTGTTTTCTCAGTACACAATCGTGTTTCATATCCCCTGAATAAACCTTAACCTTCTCCTAGTGGGTATTGAGGGACGGAACACAGGGCACTGGGTGTGTGTGGGCATACGTGGGACGATGCTTTCGATGACTGTAGCAATTGATCTTCACAGCAACCCATTAAAGTTGAGCTGAAGAATTAATTGGTGATGAGTATCAGGAACCCTAAGCAATAAACTGACCTGGGAATGAAGTCTGACATCTCCCACACTGATTCGGTCAACAACAAGCAGAAAGAAGACTGGCGTCAATGTGATTGTCGCACGGACTTTGTGTAGCTAGTCAGCTGACTTACCTGATTTAATTTACTAAGCTGTTAAAGGAAACGTAAAAGTCAACAGAGCCCGAAGTGTGGCAGAGCAGTATTTCCATGGATTCCGGTCCCCTGATTGAAAGGAAAAGCAGAGATCGGGTGCTTTGTCTAGCAGGACTTGCACTATTAGTAACCAACCACTTGCGGTTGAGGAATAGCACATTTTCTTCTCAACAGAGTGGAATAAAAATACCATCCAAATCATGCGGATAGATTCTTCAAGAGGTAAGACCACCATAGTACTAACACATGGTAAGGTTTTAAGCACTGGCCGCTCCTTTGCGTTGAGGGCTCGTGCTGGCACCAGAACGCCGTCCCTAAGCACAGAAACTTCTGTTCCTCTGTTCATCCCTGAGTCTCTGAGCTGGAACATGGTGCCTGCTTCAGGCCTCACTCAAAATGCAGGTGCTGAAAATCACTCATGATGGAGAAGGTAAAGGCCATGCCTGAACCTGCACAGGCAGTGACGTCCCATCCAGCTGTGCCCTCTGCAAGTCACCCAGCCTCCCGAAGATTCTTTTTTTTTTTTTTTTTTTTGGATCTAGGGTTTCTTTATTTTTTTTTTTAATTTTTTTAAAATTTTTTATTATACCACAGTGAAACATACAATTACAAGGGTGTTCATAATTGGTTCTTGGTAATACAGTATACCAGCACCCATCCCTCCACCAGTGCCCCATTTCCACCACCAATGTACCCCACCCCCCACCCACCCCATGCTGCCTTAATAACAGGTACCCCAGTTTCCTCTCTTTCTCTCTCCGTCTCTCTCTCTGTCTCTGCATCTCTCTCCCTCTTATTTTACACATTGTGGCTAGCCCTGCAGGTATTTAGAGTTTATCACTTAAGTCTCTTTGTGTATATTCAATGGTGAGTTTTAATCTGCCATTACCATTTCTCACATTTAGTAAAACACTGCTATCTATTTATGTCGTATTAATGAATGCAGTCATTCTATATCTGTCCTTTTCCTTCTGACTAATTTCACTCAGCATGATAGTCTCCATGTCCATCCATTTGCAGGTAAATTTCATAATTTCATCTTTTCTGACAGCCGCATAGTATTCCATAGTGTAGATGAACCACAGTTTCTTTAGCCAGTCATCTGTTCTCGGGCATTTAGGTTGTTTCCAGATTCTAGCTATAGTGAATAGCGCAGAGATGAATAAAGAAGTACAGATAGTGTTTCTGCTATGTGTTTTTCGGTCTCTCGGGTATATTCCCAAGAGTGCTATTGCTGGACCAAATGGGAGCTCAATATCTAGTTTTCGGAGGAATGCCCATATTGTTTTCCAAAAGGGGCTGGACCAGTCGGCACTCCCACCAACTGTGGATCAGAGTCCCTTTTTCCCCACATCCACGCCAGCACCCGGTTGCTCTTGCTGTTTTGGATGTGTGCCAGTCTCTGTGGTGTGAGATGGTACCTCATTGTTGTTTTGATTTGCATCTCCCTGATGATTAAAGATGAAGAGCACTTTTTCATATGCCTTTTGGCCATTCGAATTTCTTCTTTCTGGAAGCTTCTGTTCATTTCTTCTCCCCATTTTTTGATGGGGTTGGCTGTTTTTTCTTGTGGAGTGCTACCAGTGCCTGATATATCCTGGATATTAACCCCTTGTTAGATGGGTATTGGGTGAATATCCTTTCCCACTCTGTGGATTGTCTTTGTATCTTGGTCACCGTTTCTTTTGAGGTGCAGAAGCTTTTTAGTTTTATATAATCCCATTTGTTTATCTTTGCTTCCATTTGCTTGGTCAGTGGTGTGTCGTCTTTAAAGATACTTTTCGTTTCGATGTCGTAGAGCCGTTTCTCCTATGTTTTCTTCGATGTACCTTATAGATTCATGTCTGATGTTGAGATCTAGAATCCATTTTGATCTGACTTTTGTGCATGGCATTATCAGTGATGATTGGGGTTGTACCAGTCTTGCACAGTTCTAATTAGGATTACATGGGAGATAGAAGTGATGGCTGTGAGCTAAGCTTCTACTAGCATCTCCATGGTCTGAAATAAAAAAATTGGGATTCTGTCCTCTTGACACATTTGGTGCAATCTTATAATCACTCACACATGAGAAAAAGTGCTACCAATGAAAGCATCTCCAAGAAACAAGGCAAGATTTCCAGGATGAACCGGGACAGGTCTCTGGGTCACAGTGCCCGGTTTTAAGACAAAACATGCCGTGCCCATTGTTCAGTGTCCATCCTTGTAACACTCACAACCCTGGACACTAATTTAAAATGAATATAAACTTTAAAGTCAGCTTATGTTGCATCTAGTATTTGGTCTGAGAAATTCAGAAGAGATGTGACATGCCTCTGTTTATACAAATCCCCTGGAATTTTAGGTCAGCAGGATTGTTGTCAACAGTTGTCCCCAAACCAACCTCCTAATCTGACTGGAAAGGCCTGCGGGCAAGTGGCAGGAAGTAGAACACAAACCAAATCAGAATCCCAGTGTGGGAGTGTCTACGAGGAGGACACACTGCTGAAATTCAGAGGGAGAGAGGAAAGGGGCAGAGAGGAGGAGGGGGATGGAGGAGAGACAGAGAGCACAGGGAGAGTGAAAGTCTTAGCAAGGCTTCAGTGTGGTCATTTAGGGAGGCTTTGGTTGTTTGTGTCCAGTAAAGACCATGCTGCTTTTGTTTGTGTGAGTTATGGAGGTGCATCTTGTTCTGTTGTGTAGAGCTGACCTTCTCTTACTACGGGCCTCACCCAATTCTCCTGGGCCTGGAGAACTGGAGCAGGTCCTCTGACCTCTCTGCCCTGTCCATCCCCCTGCAATTTGAGTCAGTAGAACATTCTAATCTGACGGCCAGTAGAAGAATTGACCAACTTTTATGTCGCCCAGCGTTAAGCCAATCTTTCATCATCTCCATAGTCCTGGTGGTCCTTTGGGGGCTTCCTACCTTTCCAGTGCCAGGACACAGGAAACCGTTATCTTAGAGGGAGGAGGTTCTGCCAGATCTTTCCCTACGTTTCTTCTCCCCCTCTTCCCCATCACAAGCCTTCTTCTCAGGAACCATGGCACCTATTAGCAACTCTCACCAATTGTCTTTGTATGAATGATCTTGATCTATCAATTTGGCTCTGTCTCTCTCTCTCACACACATTAAGTGTAACATTCCAATTCTTGGCTCTTTCTCGTGACTGACTCTACTCTGCATAACACCCTTATTTATTGCAAATGGAAATTGTTGGTCTTTTCATAGCCAAATAGCATTCTGTTGCAGAAATGTAGCACATATTAAAAAAATATTAGGACAGACTCATAACCAGGGGAGAGCTGCCATCTGACTCTCCCTTAGCTCAGCTGACCATGAGGCTCCCAGGAGGTGAGACGGGTTTTGGAAGTGGGCCCATCACCGTTGTAGGGCGTCAGAAGCAGCCGGATGAGACTTGCTCACCATAATAGCCACCATTTTCATGGACTGGACCACACAGCTCATCAGAACCTAGCCAAGAGGCGCTGATCTCAAGACCAGCTCAGCAGGGCAGCCAAGTTCAAGCCCAGTAGTCGGCTCCTCAGAGGCGGAAGTCACCAGGCGTTTGTGGATGTGGAGCTGGGGTATCTATTCCCCCTCTCTGACCCGTCCTGGGGTCCTGGTGGCCTCACCCACAAACTGCCTCAGGGTGATCACCATAATGCAAAGACTCAGACGCATAGGGGAGAGCTGCCATCTGCCTCCCCCCCATAGTTGCATGGCCGCTTGCGACACATGGTACATCAAACTAGTGGAACCAGTCATGTTCTAGAATATATTACAATCCACAATGTGTAAGAAAGGGAAGTGAGAAGAAGAGAGAGAGGAGAGAGAGAGAGAGAGAGAGAGAAAGAAGGGAGATGAGGAACCTGCAGTGGAGGCAGACTGGGGGAGGGGAGGAGGGAGGTGAGGACATTGGGGATGGAAAATGGGCACGGGTGGAGGGATGGGTGTTGGAACACTGTAGAACCAAAACTCAAACATGAACCTTTTTGTAATTGTATATCTAATGGTGATATAATAAAATATTTTTTAAAAATAAATAAATAAAAAATAAAAAATAAAAAGTAGGCACTGTAGTTTACAAACTGTTAACTGTAAGTTCACATGTGTAAAAAATTCCAGCACCACACTGCAGGTTTGCTCTCCTCTAGTGGGTTTGCTCTCCTCCATGCTGTCCCTGCACCTGGCCTCCCAGCATACACTCATGGCAAACTTCTTACTGAAGACCAGCCCTCGATTCCTGTTGCCTCACGGCTTTGGCTATGCTCTACTCATTTCTTTATATTCCACATATCTGAGAGATCATTCTGTGTCTGTCCCTCTCCTTCTGACTAATTCGCTGAGCATAATGCTCTCTAAATCCACCTACATGGCAGAAAGTTGAATGATTTCATCCCATTGTGTATATGTGCCATGGTTTCTTTGTGGTATATCTGTTCTTGGACATTAATTGTTTCCAGCCATGGTGAATAGTGCTGCAATAAATGTAAGAGTGAAAATGTGAATAGAATGAAAGAGAAGAAAAGAGGAGAGGAAAGGAGATAAGAAAGGAGAGGAGAGGAGAGGAATTAGTCCATAATTAATACTTTTAAATTTTTTAACATACTTCCCCCTTGCTTGTTTTTAGGGCAAAATATCAGGTAAAGAAGAGGTGTATCCTCCCGAAAGGTGATTTCCAAAGCATTCTCCAGTTCTCTGGTTCCTCCATTCCTGACAGTTGTCTGACACCCACAGCAGTGAAAGGGACCCATCAGTGGGAATAAAGGTCCACACTATGACTCACCGCACCAAATTTCAATGAGAAATACCTGGTTAATGTTTAATATTATGTGGGCAAATAAAAAGAGAAAGTTTTCTGATTAACCAGACTTAAGCAAGTTCAAATATACTTTGAAGTATTAATAATTACTGATATTAAAATAAATTAATTTGTTGAAAACTGGGCTACATTTTTATTTTCTACTATTTTATTAAAATATTAACCATTATTTAGCGGTTATTTCCAAGTGATGAATCCAAACTTTGGTTTCCCAGAGACTTTAATGGATGATTTTTGTCTATGATTGACTCACTGTGTCAACTCTGGAAACGGCCCCATCATTCCATTCCTTACCTCAATATATGAATTGGGGCTTGGTTGATTCTTCAATGGCAGTTAATTTTACAATTTAAGAATATGAATGTATAATTTTTTTCTTTTAATAAATTAAATTGAGAGTATACGTGGTTTCACAGGGAGCATTTACAATCTTGTCAGTAAAATGTCTCTTAAATGTTTTATTTAGTTGTTTTATGCACTACTAAACTTGCAATGTTAGTTAGTGGAGTCCCCTCCCAAAGAGCATGTTTGAACGCAGTCTTGTTTGTTTTATTTTCATGAACCTCCCAAATTTCCCCCTAAGCATAGTGTGGTCAAGGGTTCGAGTGGCTGACATTGGCTGTTTGTTGTATGCCAGACTCCCTAGAACCTCTTTTTCATTCACTTTCACATTCCTAGAAGGTACGTGCTACCAGCTCAAAGGTTTGCAGATGAGACAGAAGCTATCTGTCATCTGCTATGTGGGAGAGGCCGACTTTTCATTCCAAAGTTTTCCCTTTAGCAACATGCTCAGACACTAGAGCTACAAAAAAAGTTGAAGAAAACTAGAAGGCAACATATTCACCAATAACGATGATATGATGGTACTCTTTTCAAATGTTGGTATTTATGAAGTTTTAGAGAAACACAAGAGGATCCACTTCAGGTACCTGCTGTATGCCACACGCCATTCTCTGCACTTCACCGTTAGTAGCTTGTTTAATGATTAATATCTAGAGAAACTATTCTCATCCCATCTAGAAATTCAGAGAAGCAATCACTTCAGAAGGAGGAGTCAGGGGATAGTCAAAAAACAGATGGCAAAGAACTCCCTACTAGAACAGAGCTCTGCGTTAATATGTGTGTGTGTGTGTGTGTGTGTGTGTGTGTGTGTGTGTGTGTGGTGTGGCAGGTGTGGGCTCAGCACATCCCACAGTTTGCACAGCCAGCCTAGGCTCCTTAGCGCACAGGGAATTAGCTTTTCTAATAACACGTCTGGTCTTGCTGATTGCTTTCTTTTTTCCCTATCTCCCTCTTTCTGTCTCTGTCTCTGTCTCTTTCTGTCTCTTTATCTCTCTATCACCCTCTCTCTGTCTCTCTCTCTCTCCTCCCTCCCTCTATCTCTCTGTGCCTTCCCCCATTTGTGCTCCGACCGGAAGCAGAATATCCCGTGGCTACTCTCAGTAATGGAGTGGCCGAAGGAGGAAGCCCAGCCTCTGAGCAATGGCTGGAGGGATAAGTGATTCTTTATTGTGCTAAGACAGCAAGGGTGGAGATCACTAGCCACAAGCTCAGCCCGGGTTCATTGGATTTATCATTGGTATTCAAGAGGTCAACAGGGTGTTTCAAAGATAACTCAGGAGCTCCCCCTGTTTTACATGAATGGACACATGCAACAATTTCTGAGCGGTGGTGGTCAGGGGACTCGTAAAAGTTCTCATGCTCTCCCAGTCAGTAGCAAATGCTTATGTCGTTTCAGGGCTACTTGCCATTCTTACTGAAATAATTCCATGTAATTCATTAGAAGTTTACAAATAGACCAAAGAAGACTTTTATTCTTCTTTTTTGCATCATACCCAGCGATGCTCAGGAGTTACTCCTGGCTCTTTTCTCAGGAATTACTCCTGGGAGAACTCAGGAGACCATATGGGATGCAGGGAATTATACCTGGGTTGGCAGCGAGCAAGGCAAATGCCCTACCTGCTGTTCTGTTGCTCCAGACCCCATTACTCTTCTTGTAGAACACCAGATCTCAAATACATCATCTGATAATAAAAGTCCAGATCCTAATTCACAAAGTTTGAAAGCTTATATTTTTCATGATAGCAATCACCTAAGGAATAGTGGTGCAACTGAGCCCATGTTGAAACCCACTGAAGTTCTGATCTACTGATGTAGCTTGGACTTAGAGACTGAACATAATGTAACACATATGACATGCATTTTACAATACCACATAGACATAACCTGTAGAAAAATCATGAGCAGAGTGCTAAAAGGATTGTACCCAATCAGTGTGTCACAAACTCTTACCTAGCTCACTTGTTTACCTGGTGAAGTTCTGTCTGCATCATTCTGTGACAGCACCTCCAATAAGCTCAAAGGAGTCAGATAGAAATCATTTGCTCCGCTGCCTCTCCAGCCCATGGAGTCCTTAAATGACTCATGCATCTACCTGGATCAATAGAATATAAATAATTTAAAAGTTCTGGTAGATAACACACATGCGAGGATTTATTTTTGAAATGAGAATTCTATGATAATAGGACATTATTCCTGATAAATGCGGTTCCTTTAGGATACTTGTTCCTGCCAAAATTTGAAATTTTCTCTTTATCATTGAAAAATGTATTAAAATAAATGTTAATAAAGATGGCAGCCTCTTCGTGACAGGCACACTATTGTGTCCTCCTCTTCCTCGCCTAGAAGGTGACAGGATGGAGCAGGTCCCATTACATTCCATCTCAGCTTAATCCCTTGCTGTTACGGGAAGTGGAAAAAGCAATTAAATGCACTTCTGAAACCTTCCCCCAGAGTGCTGTTTACAATATTGCCTGCATTAAGCAGGCTGTGCTCAGAGATGGGGCCACTTTCCCTTGCATCTGGTAGTTTTACAAAGCATGGGGGAAACCTGCTTGTAAATTAAAGCATTCAATCAGCAGCTCCATGAATAAATCCCAGTTTGTTATAAAAGAGTATCATTTAAATAAACACTCTTGTGAATTTTATTTGGAGTAGGGTTTCCAAGCTGGAGGGTGAGACCGAAATTCCATAGGGAATGAATTGGAGTTCCAATTTGCTCAAAAATTACCAGGAATTAAAATAAAATACCATGTTAACAAACCCTAAAGTTCCCTTCAAATAGGATTTTAAATCAAGCATAACGTTCCTCCCTCACCTGAAATGTTAATCCATTATTTAGATAAGCAGAGACCACAATGAGACACTGAATTTTTCTAACTAAAGATGTTGCTTCTTGTTTGACCCGATTTGCTTGTCTCAGAGGAAAGAGTATCAAGTAACAGGTGAATCAAGCTCAAGGAGGTGGGTGGTCAGTTGTTATCGGGGCATCTAGCCTCTCTGTGGTCCTGTGTCCAGATATAAACAGACAGAAGTAGGCACATTGGCTCTCAGAGTACCTCGGCACTGTCTTCTTGCAGAGATGTGCACTCCTGGTGATAGATACCTTAAGTCAACTTTCCTTCTGCCCGTTTTCCCAAGTTCCCCGTCACTTCTCTCTTGTGGAAGCCTACTGTCCCTCTCCTAAGTGCTGGGGCTCTTTCCGTCTATTAGTGACCTTTCTCCAGGTCTCCACTTTTGATTGGCCAGGCCTGATTTGGAGATGGTCGAGTGATGGAACCTGGGGAATCTTTTCTTGCTCTGATTTATTTTCACTGCTAACATTGTTTGCCTGTGACTGTGTAAGTATGAGTTCCCTCTGGCAGCATGCTCGCTCTAAAGGAAATAGTTTGGAAGCAGAAGTCGGAGCCTTCATCTGTAACTGTCATCCCTTTGCTTGTCTCCCCTTTCCCCTCTGTACCATGACTCTTACTCTGAGCGTTAACTAAACACATGAAGAGCTACAATTCTGTTCAGCAGCAGCAGCTCTGTTGGGAGGCTGAGGCAAGCTGTCATGGTGATACACGCTTAGAATCAAAGAGGCCTTATGGAAGGACATAGAGCCCCAGTCACTCCAGACCTCCTTATTGGTTGACATTCTTAACTGCAACAGCAATATTTAGCTCCACTAATTTGTACGTCAAAGCCAAGCTTGGCAACATAAGTGTCAGTCTTTCTAAATACACCAGTCCATGGACCTGGTGGTTCAATGAAGGTTAGACACCCCAATAATCACAACCAGAGTATATTCTTATACCCACTATCCTGTACTCATATCTATAACTGGATTCTGTTTTTCTTTCCACCTCTCTTCTTCCTGATTGGTATTAAGACCCTAACATGATCCCAAGTCCCCTAAGGTATGGTACTGCCTGTCTTCTAAGCTCTGCCTTCGATCTTTGATCTTGAACTTTATCCTAATGTGGGAGTGTGAACATGCTCTTATGCCCTATTGTCCCTGGGCATCATGCATTTTCAGAATCCAATTGTGCACTCCCAGTAAGTATGGGGAACTGATTGTATCAAAACACTGGCCAATAGACAGTCAGAGTAGGCTCCTTGCGCCTGTCTCTGGAGTGAGCGCCACGGGTACCTTGTTCTCAACCATCTCAATCCCTTAAAGCTGGCCTTCCCCTCTCTATTTCAGCAGTGATTTGTTCCTAGATTCCAGTGTGCCCCTCAACTCATTCCTGCTTGTCCCCAACTGTGGGTTCCTATACATTTTATAACTAAGGTTGTAATACACTTGGAAAAATGCAAGTTTCAATGAGCCCTTTGCATCTACTCTATTATTTAAATAGTAATCCCACAAAAGGGAGACAGAACATGAGAAATTAAAGAACCTGTGGGAAACAAAGGAATTTGGAGGCTTCCAATTCAAAAACAAATAGAAACAAAGGACATTATGCAGGAATAAGGACTAAAGTTAAAGTGAAAGGTTGGATAGCAGACATTTTACCCAACTAGAAGGCTGCTTTAAGATGCTAGCTGAACTATTAAAGGTAGCACTGGGGTTAGACTAATAGCAAAAAGAGGTTTCTTCAGACAACCAAGAGATTTAGGTTCTAATCCCAGTTCTGCTATGACAAGGATTTATGACTTTAGGTGGGTTGTTGAGCTCTATAGCACTTGTTTGATTAATCTCAGGTATTTAGATGTGTGAGACTTATTTAGACTGGTGATGTGATGTTTTTGTGATGAAACACTATGCCATCAAGTGAATCTGGGGTATTTTCTTAATGAGTGATTCTTAAGAGTTATGAAGGAAAGACCGTTTTTGTGGAATTCAGAAATTACACTGTTGTCCAAAGCCTCTGCATCTTTCCTGGAGTTGCCTCCTGCCGGCCACTTTGTAGATGGGGTAGGAGGATAGTTTGAATGTGGCAATATATCTTACCATGTATTCTATGTTAGCTGGTATAATAAATATTTTCTCTCATGCTACCACAATCATCGCGGGACTAGATGGATCTTACCAGTATATTTATTTACCTAGCCATGTTGGATCTCTAAGTAATTAGACCAGAGAGAAATGCTCTTTGCCTCCATGCAAGCACGCATGGCTTTCTAATAAGTCTAAAGGCAAATATACAAAACAACTATAAAGTAAAGACAAGAATTTTGTGAAGGCTTGGGGAAATATATACCTGGCTGTAGACTATCCATTGGTACAGATATATGCCCTTCCCCCACTCCCTACCCTGTGGGGGCACTTCCAAGGCACATCTTAGCTTGCCAACATTAACATTTCAACTGAACTAGGTGAGGTCTGGGAGAAGTTACTTGAGAGGGACTGACCCTAACTGCTTTCCCTTGGTGTAGGCAGTCTGAACTGAACTATAAAAGCTGTAACCTGCTTTCTTCCATGTTTTTTCCTTTTTGCCTTTTCACCTTCTCCCTTTGCTCTCCTCCTCTCCGTTGTTTTCCCTGTTAGGTCTTAGCACATGTTAGTGGCCATCTTGGCCTATAATTCTAAACCTACATGTGGCTGGAGCCATCCAGGAACTTAAAGTCTGGGGAAATCCTGTTACTAGATTGTTACTGGGTTGTGTACCAGAACAAGTGTGAGTAAAGCCTTTTGAAACTTTGCTGAATTCTCGCGTCTTTCTCCAGCTGTTGAACGCTAATCCCCTGGGGCAGAAGGGGATCCCTGACCCTGTTCCCTGATTTTGTCACGGTTCTCAGCATTCTCCAACAACTAAGGAGTACATTTCATGATGTGTAAAAAGGAGATAAATTAGTTAAAGGACCTCCATATGCACAATCTGGTCTAGTGAGACAAGATAGGAAAAAATCTAAAACTAGAATGTGAGAGACCTTAAAAAAAGAAAAACTTTGGATCTGGAACGGTAGCCCAGTGGGGATGTAACTTGCCTTCCAATGGCCAACCCATATTCAACTTTTGGCACCACGGGTTGTCTTCTGAGCTTTGCCAGACATGATCCCTGAGTTAAGAGTTACGGAATAAGCTCTGAGTACTGCCACCTGTGCCCCTCTGCAAGTAAACCAGCAAACAAAATCAAAATACAATAGGAAGTTAAGAATGTACTGTCACTACAAATGGAGCAAAAAAAGGAATATGTGTGATGTTTTACATAGACTTTAACCTAAATGACTGCAGGAATAATAGCTTTTGTCACTCAAAATAATGCATTATTTTCTATGTGAAAATGTCACGCCCATGGTGAAGCATAAACAGCCATTTCTGAATATTAACAAGTCTCGATTTCCCCCTAGTGCGACTCAGTGTGATCCTGATTTTCCTTCACTCTGGAGCTTTATATTATTACAGAAGAAGAAAACAAGGAGACCTAAAACTATTAAATTATCTTTTAACTCTTAATAAATATAATACTTTTATTTCAAACTTACGGGTTGACAACCCCTTCAAAAAAAAGAGTTGAATGATCAAATCAAACTCCACGGATGACCGTTGCACATAACCTTAAATCAAGACTTAACATTAAATATAAAATCTAAGTCTTGGAAAAATTAATGTTGCAGTAGTTTTGATAGTTGTTAACTCATTTATTCTAACAAAATAAATTTGTAGACATTTATAGGAATATTTTGGATGAATTTTATAGACTCCCTTATAAAAAAAAACTATTGGTAGACATTTGATGTGATTAGTCTATTGTAATAGATCTTGACAGTAATTTTTTCTTAACATTTTGTTAAAATTAATACAAAGCTTTAAATATCTGTATTTTTGGAAAAGAAATTGATCCAACATACTGGTAGAGGGACGGTCACACTGATGGTATTGGAACACTAAATGCATGAAACACCTATATAATGAACAACTTTGTAGTTCCTGATGTTTTAATAAAAATTAAAAAAAAAAGAAATTGATCCAACAAAGGTTAATTAACATTAAATGCCTCAGTTTCTTCCCACAGAACCTTCATTTGTATGCCACGGAGATCCCCCTTTTCTAGAAAGTCCCACAGAACCTGAAAACCAGTGTTGAAACTCGGTTTTGCGCCCTCTGGCTCATTTAAAGCCTATTTGCACTCGAGAATTATCTGCTCTCTTACAAAGGAGAAATTTTGTCACAAGCATGACAAGGCAAGCATGGCTAAGGAGCACCCGATAGTGCTGAGCCTTTGGTGGGGGACCAGAAGCTCAAATCACAAGTCCCTGAACTAAAGCACAAAGTAGATTTCATAATGCATTTCCTCTGCTTAGGAGAAGGAAGCTAATCAGATGTATGGAAACCAAAGGGCACCTTTCATTTTTTTTTATTATAACACCATGAGATAGTCATTTACAAAGCTGTTCATGTTGAGTTTCAGTCATACAAAGTTGCAGCCCCCATTCCTCCAACAGAGCAAGTTTCCCACCACCAATGTCCGCAGATTCCCCCTTCCCCCAACCTACCTCTAGAATAGGTACTCTTCCTCTTCTCTCTCTCTCTTTCTTTCTTGCTCACTTGCTCACTCTTTCTCTCTCTCTCCCTTCTCTTACACATTTTGGCTTGCCATACATACAGTTAGGGGTTATCATGTAAATCCCTTTGCTTATATTCAATGCTCAGTTCTAATCTGGCATTACTATTTCCAATAATTAGTAGAACACTGGTATATATTTATATACCACAGAAGAAATAGAAGAAAGAGGGCTGGTAGATATATACAGGGTTTTTCATCCCCCAAAAAAGCCAAATACATATTTTTCTCCAGTGCACATGGAACATTCTCCAAGATAGATCACATGCTGAGCCACAAAACATACCTCAATAAAATCAAGAAGATAGAAATTGTGTTAACTCTTTGTTCAGACCATAATGCACTGAAAAGGAAAGTTAACCAGAGAATCAAACCAAACACCTGGAAACTGAACAGCTCACTGCTGAACAACTAATGAGTCATAGAAAAAATCAAAGAGGAAATCCAAAGATTCCTGGAAACAAATGAAAATGAAGACACAACATATCAGAACTTGTGGGATATAGCAAAAGCATTGTTAAGAGTAAAATCCATAGCTCTGCAAGCATTCATTAGGAAAGAAGAAAGGGCCTACATAAATAGCCTGACTTCACAGCTTAAGATCTTAGAAAAAGATCAACAAAAGGACCCCAATCCAGGCAGAAAGAATGAAATAATAAAACTTATAGCAGAAATCAATGTGCTGGAATCCCAAAAACAATCCAAAAGATTAATGAAACTAAGAGTTGGTTATTTGAAAAAATAAACAAGATCGACAAGCCACTTGCAAGACTCATAAGGAAAGGGAAGAAAGAGAAAACCCAAATAAATAGAATCAGAAATGAAAAGGGGGACATTACAACAGAATCTACAAAAATCCAAAAGGTCATTAGAGATTACTTGTAGTCTGTATGCCATGAAACAAGAAAACCTGGAATAAATGGGCAAACTCCTGAAGTCCTATAGCCTCCCCAGGGCACCTCTGACTTTGCAGAAGCATATGGCTTCTACGAGGCTGCGTATCTTTGCAACATGGAAAGTGGAAAGTTGGTCAGAATGACTCTACCAATAAAGCAGATGGTTTTCTTGGAGTAAAAAGACTCAAGGGATACTTTTATTCATTGACCTGATCTACTGTTAGCAGAAAAAAATGCTACTCAGGAAAAGACAGTGATGAACACAACGCGGACACCCTCTGCTCAGGACCCTTCTTCCAATGTCTCCATGTCAATAGATCTAAACAGCGACCAGGGAGATGGACAGGTACCCAGTCCCTAAAGAGTAGAACTTGGCCAGCTGTAGCCAAGTTAGCTGGAATCGGGCAGAATGCCATTCTCACCAGGGAATACTGGGTGAGGCAGGAAGCCCAGAGAGACACTCATTCCCAGACTAAACAAACAGTGGAGGAGAGGGGTGAGATGGTAACATGATGAACAAGGGTGCCCATGGGACCCTGCAACCTCTAGGAAGGCCTCCAGGAGCAGAGGATAAGCTCCGCTCACTGAGGGAGGGTTCATACTTGCTGCTGGATGTACTTAGCCAAGTTGAACTGACAGTCATCACTTGGCATCTCTGAAATAGTCTAATTTAGTGTATATCTTTCAAAAGCAGCTTTATTTCTGAACTGCCCACATTCTCCCTCTGTTCAAAAGTTAAATTGCTCATGAATGGTATGAAAGAAGTCAAGCTGCTTTTATCTTTCAACAAAGTAAGAGCTGTGATTATGTTGTCTTTAGTATATTCATAACCTTCAATAAACATCCTCAATATTATCCCCTCAATTGTTAAAAAGGAATTAAAATTTTAAGTTGAGAAACTTACGATGGGATAATGGACATCGCCACATGACATTCAAATATCTTATCAAGTGGATCACATATCTTCAGGATTTAAGGTGAAGCCTTCCAAGCTAATTTCTGATATTGACAAAATAGTTCCAAAATTGTCCTTTTTTTAAATTGAGCAAAAGAATAGTATAATTTTCTAAGCACACCCTGAATATGCATTATAGAGTTTTGAATTTTCTGAATGTTGCAGGATTTTCTGATTTTCATCATTTTTTTAAGTCGCATAAGTAAATAAAGCAATTTACATTTAAAGAGACTCCCTAATGGACATTACAGGCAGGGTTGTTAGTAAAGATTAAGACCTTAGTTCTCTTGTACATCAAGAACCGAAAACCTGCTGAGAATGTTAGCAATTGCTAAAAAATTACTAGATTTTTATTTTATGTAAATACGAAAGCATATTCCATATTTCTGCCTCTTAGCATATATTGTACCTTGTAAGCACTTTGCCCTGCTGGAAAGAGAGACCCAGGATGATAACAGGAAAATGTCAATCTGTCACCTCGCCAAAGTTTGGAGGACTTGGTGGATGAGGGGCCTTTCACATATGCATTGACTCAAGATTCAGTCCAGGTTCGGAGGAGGGTTAATCCCTCCAAAAAACATTCATCAAGCACCTGCTCCATGTGACCTTCAGTGCAGCCATGGGGACCGGGAAGCACAATGCAGAAGCTTGGACTTGCAGGAACTCCCATTCCTTTGGGCAAGACATAAGCCAGGCAAGAAACCACGGAGTAGCAGTGACCCTAATCCATGACTCTGGGCGCAATCTAGTGGTTAGCAGCTGTTACACACTAGCACGTTTAAGGAGCCAAACCCATTCATGATCATAGAAATAAATACTGTAGTGCCAGCTCCTTCCAATATTTTATAATCACGCACTCCAGTTTTTGCATTTATTCGTTAATCAAATCAGCTGCTGAGCGCTCAGTGCTAAAGACTTTACCATTGCTATGACCATAAAGATAAACTTGGTGATTGCCTGTCTCAGAGGAAAGAGGCAAACATCTGAATGTGCGATATGTAATAATGGAACTGTAATATCTCCATGTCTATATACAGACTTTCATCTCTTTCTATGCCTGTGACTAATCTATAACTGCATCTATAACCATGTATACCTCTGTCAACCTATCTCCATGGTCATGTGCCCTACAGCTACATAGAAATCTACGCTTATAGCTTTCTCTATGATTATTTAGCTGTGTATCTCTAGCCCTGTCTTCTGATCCGGATCTCTCTACGGGAGGATATAAGACAGGGAGTCCATTTTTGTTTGTGTTACTCAGGGAAAGCTTCTAAGAAGAAGACATACCTTATGTAGATAAGAAGCTAATTAAGCAAAGAGAAATGCAAAAAGCTCTCCAAAGCACAGGGGAAGATAAGGTAAAGTATTTTGGAAATAGCAAGAAATGGCCAAACAAAATAGTTTTGGAAGCAGCATGAAGAGGTTCCCATAAAGACAAGAAAGAAAGGGGGGATGTATGATGCTGAAAGGCTGTCAATGGCTAATTTGAGGGGGTCAATGGATAATTTGAAAGGTTTGATCCCTCTGCGATATGTAAATAGAGCACTTTACAGGATGGGACCATCCAATTGTCTGCCTCTAAGTATTGAAACTTTCTCTCTCTGTTCTTACACCTTCCCTCATAGATTTCAAGTGGGCAGGAAATCACCATGTACTCGGCCTAAGAAGATAATAATTACAATATTATAACTTGCATTATGTGCTTATCAGTGGTCACTTTCTCGGTCACAAAAGATCACTTAGACGGTGAAACACTGAGATATATAGTGAGAGGATTTGCTTGGGGCTTTACTTTAGTGATGAGGAATACAATATAAATCATGTTTTAGTGTTGACGCAATGCAGGTAGCAAATCTCAAGTGCCCATATATCATAAGGAGGTTTTGTGAAACATCGTATCTCATCCATCAGACACAGCTGTCAACGAAAGACAGGTTTCAGTCTCGCTGTGTAAATTTTATGTCCATTTTATTGCCATTTTGTGAGTGAAATAGAAAAATTAAATATATGGCGATGAAATCAAAATTAGTAGCATTGTGCATGCTGTTGGCATAAAACAAATAGGCTGGAATGAATGATAATCAGATACTAAGGCTAATGGGGAAAAGCAGAGCAAAACTCTATAAAAGAAATCTAGTGGATGCTCTTATCTATCTATCTTCACTTCAATTTTACTTTTCCTGGGAGTTTCTGTCAAGAAAAAGTCATAGATCTAATCTTTCAGAGTCCTGATGAATTTATTATTTTTTGTTTGGGCTATAGAAACCAAAGCTAATACTTTGAACGATTACAGACCAAAAATAAAGGGGTCAAATAATAAAGGGGAAAGAATTGAGGCATGGAATTGCCCAGAAATGTGAAATTTCAAAATGGCGCCAGAGTCAGCCTGCCTCTCTGCAGGCAGGTGTTGGTCGGGCTCTGAACCAGGCAGTGCCAACAACATCTTCCTCATTACATCATCATTACATTACATTACATCATCATTCCTCATTACATCATCGTTTGCTTCCCAGGCTTCTACCACCACTTCACTTGTTCTTCAAACCCGCTCCTTGCTGTATGACCACATGAGGAGGATGACCAATAATTTGGTCCAGAGAGGAGCAGAGATAATAGGGAAGGGTCCCAGCTGACAGGGTTTCTGAGGCTACAGGCTTTGCATGTATTTTTTTAGCAGAAGACAAGGCTGTCTGGGCAAGCAGTTTCTGCACTGCTTCATGACCAATGAGAGATGCTTCTCGGAGCTGAGTCCCACTTCCTCAAATATCACAGATTCCAAGTCTAGAAATAGCACGGAAAGGTCTAGGAGTGTGACTAAAGTCCCATGGAAGGTATTTGGTTCAATGGTAGGGCTTAACACACACACACACACACACACACACACACACACACACACCAGACAGATCTTCCTAATGGTTTGTATAACATGGGAGATTAAAAACCTCATTTTATAGAAGTGGGGTTTTGACTGAAACAGAAACATATGTAAACAGGCGGTAAATGCATTGGATAGAGGCTGAGCTCTGAGTTCCCCCAGCTCTGCCTAGTCTAATAATGGGTGAAGCTGTTCTAAGCTTATCTTGCTCTTGCAGACACAGTAAGATCAGCGCATCAGATATTGGGCGAGAGTTCTTCTTTATAAAGGTGGAGAAAAATATGCCGACTAAGAATTCCATTTCGGTTCAATTTGCTTCCCTGCCATGCAGAGCATTTAAAGTGGGGGCAATATAAAGGGGCCAGGAAAGCTTTAGGAATAACCGAGAACTAGCTGAGGCCGCAGAGGTGTTCTGAAGTTTGCAGCACTGAGCAGAATGCTTTGGCTGAGTCAATGTTTGCTGCTGTGTTTTATATCAAGTAAGCAAATGGGTGGCAACTGCTTATTTTCTTGTGTCTCAATCTATGTACACCTATTTTTGAAACACATTACACATTAAAATGAAACACATTTTTGTAACACAAAAAATTAAAATAAGAAAGTATTACCTTTTTCAAGTTGTATGTGTGGGAGAAGGATTCATAAGCAGCATTTTTTTTCTGGAAGTATTTTGTACCCAAAACTCCAGTATCAGAAAAGAAGGCTGAATGTCGTGAAATGGGTCGATTCCTTACTCTACTCACACCAGACTCAAGAGTTAGGAAAACTTATTACTAATAAAATGCACTGATCATTACCCAAATAGAAATTAAATATTCTAAAAATATTTTTGAAAATTGTCACTACTGAGTAAATAGATGACGAGCTTACATTCCCATTAGTAAAAATCTGTATAGGCAGGTATAGACATCTCTTTTACAGCCTCTGTTTTGTTTATGGTTGAAACTGCAAGGCTCTGGGATAAATAGCAAACTTTTCTATTGAAGTAAAAAGGTTTATATGCATTTCCTGGCAGTTAACTATTTTTCCGTGGGGTAGTTTAGGGGGTGGTGCTATCTTCATCTTTTACAACTATTCTGCCTGGGATATTAAACTTTCCATAAATATTTGTAATTTATTTTCTTCCTCTCTTGCTGAGAGAAGATCAAAAGGGTTTATGATTTATGTTAACTTGGCAAAGAACTAGTGACATGTCTACCTGCAATAAAGATTTCTTCTTATCTTATTCTCTGTATGCTTTGAACAATAGAATTCTGAAAGCCCACAGTACTTGTCAACATGTATTTTCTGAGACGGTCATATTATTAATGAATGTTGTTCTGCCAGTTTGTTGCCCACAACTTATTTTATTAAAAAAAAAAAGCACAGTCTGACTCTTGCGAATGCCTCCCTGGCTCCCAGCTCTGCCTCGTATCTATAATCAAGAGCTTCTGCACATTATCTCCATGCCTTTCTCTCAGAAACATCTCCTCTAAAATGGAAGTGAGGTTTTTTAAGTCAGTAATAGCAGTGGAGTAAATCATTCCCTTGCTTCTGTTGTGTTCTGAGCCATTCTGCTCCCTGCCTTCACAATGAGGCCAGGCTTGGTGAAAGCGACTCTTTGAATGGGCTGAACTTTTTTTTCTTTTTTTTTTATCATCTATGCTTACACACCCAGGGGTCTCTTTGCTGAAGTCGGTTCCTTGGGGCTGAGTTTTTTGTTGTGATAACCCAACCATTCAAGGCTTTGCCCTTTAGATAGGCTCTCTCACGGATGAATGAAGCAAAGAGCTGGAAAAGGACTTTTGTTCTCTGCAGGAGTTCCACTATTCGAAACCACATTGTTTTACAACACACCAATGACGGCAACACATTTTTGGAGGATGCATCCAAAGTAACTGTGTTTGAAAAAATCCACACAATAATTGAGAGTCCACCATCATCAGAGATGGCAGGTGAAATATTTCAACCGTTGGATTTTTAAAGCAAAGTATGGGACTGAGGGTTATGAAGCACCCTTCCCGTGTCCAAAAGTAGCTGATGCAGAAATCATCGTATGATGGAATGACAGGACAGACTGTGAAAATGCCTCACTTTCAACAAAAGAAAATGAAGAAACCAAATGTGGCACGCCTTAGTCAGACCCTCCCTGACAGGCCCAAAAGCTGACATTCTGCTTCTCTGGGTGGTTCCGAGGATCCTGGAGAGCAGGAGGCATAACCTCTGACCCTGCTCAGGAGGAGCTCTGGAGAAGCACAAAATGTCATTATCATCTTGACAGGCCGAGGCACTCAACTGCCTTCATTAAAAAGAATGCTTGCACAACCAAATATTACAAAATTAACCTTCTGAGAATGGCAGGACATCTCTGAAGTAATTGGGAAGAAAGCAACGATCAAGGGGGCAATGAGAAATGCATTCTAGCAAGAGAAACAATGAATCCAAGTAAGAAGAGAACAGCAGATTCTACCGTCCTTCCAAAACAGGACAACTGGGCCCAAAATTCATCTTCAGAGGAAACAATGGGACTTTGTACCCGGGGCCCCATGTCAGGGCATACACAGGCGACTTGGACAGGACAGATCCAATCCTGTTTAGAAACCACAGCGTTTTTTAGGAGTTTGGTGCCATAGTAATTCATGTGCCTTACCAACTGATACAAAGTTCGTTTACTTGACTGATACGACCAAGTTGACACAGAGAGACAAGAGCAATTTATTGAGCTTAGGAAGATCTGAACATCTTGGGCTCTTTCTTGCTTGCTGAGTCCTTTTTGTAGCCAGCTGTGCACGCAGGGTCATATGACAGACCCAATCAAGAACAGGCTTCTAATTGTATGGCTCCGAGACTCAATAAAATAAACATTTAAAATTTAATTAAATAAATAAATAAATTTTTTGTGACTGAAGCAGTCATCGAAGCCCTAGTCAAACAGGGTGTTCAAACCCAATACATCAAGATCCTTCGTGAGCTGTATTACGGATTCACCACCAGGATCTCACCATTCTACAAAGAAGTGATCATTGATGTCAAAAGAGGGGGTTCGACAGGGTGATACCATCTCACCAAAACTCTTCAGTGCCACCCTCGAGAACATCATGAGACAATTAGAATGGGAAGGAATGGGAGTGAAGATAGATGGTCGGCAACTACACCACCTCCGCTTCGCTGATGACATCGCTCTAATAACACCAAACATTAGCCAAGCGGCACAAATGCTGGCTGACTTTGACCGAGAATGTGGAAAGGTAGGTCTACAGCTGAATCTGAAGAAAACTATGTTCATGAGAAATGAACTAGTTCCAGAGGCCCCATTCACTCTCAATGGAACAAACATCTCTGAATGCAGCAGTTATGTGTACCTAGGTCGAGAAGTCAACATGATGAACGACCTAAAACCTGAGCTGCGCAGGAGGAAGAGAGCGGCATGGAATGCCTTCAAAGGCATCGAAGAATTAGCTAAAAGGACAAAGAACCTCCGGCTCCGGGCACATCTCTTCGACTCCACCGTTCTCCCTGCATTAACATACGCCTCAGAGACCTGGGCCCCACGAAAGCAGGATGAGAATGCTATTTGGGTCTCCCAGAGAGGAATCGAAAGAGCTATGCTTGGAATATCACGCCTCACTCAAGTGAGTGAAGGAATCCGGAGTTCTGACCCTCCGTCGCTATTCCAGAATCAGGGACGCTGTCTCCTTTGCCAAGGCATCGAAAATCAGATGGGCTGGACATGTAATGCGATTTGGAGACAACCGCTGGACTAGAGCCCTTACCGACTGGATCCCACGGGATGTCAAAAGATCACGTGGCCGCCCACCTACAAGATGGTCAGACTTCCTTGTTAAGACCCTGAAGGAACGGTTTGAGGCTCTTCATATTCCCTGAATCAACCAGATGCCATTGGGCTACATTGGCACGTGATAGGGTCCAATGGAAATGTTACTGGCGCCCGCTCGAAAGCAACATCGATGAATAACGGGATTCAAGTGATCAAGTGATTCAAGTGATAAATAAATAAATAATAAAAGAAAGTGAAGTCTGGCTCTCTCAGACACACTGAATCAGCTGCACTTGGAGTGGGACCTAGTCCTTTGCATCGAACAAGAAGTCACATGACTCCTAAGTTCCCTGCTCCATGGGCATTGCCTGTTCTATTGCCTTTTGTGTATAGGGACGTGGTGGCCCATCCCAACTATTCCAGTGTTTGATGTGTACTAAGTGGTCAAAAAATAGTTTAAGAAGAAGCTAGAAAATGAATGAAACAGCACCTTAAAAAATATTTTTATCCAATATTTTCCTTATTAAGCCATTCATTTAAAAACTCTAAACTTAGTCAAGATTCAAGGTTTAAAGATCCCTCCTCCAACATAGATCAATTAACATAGATCAATCTCCCTTAAATCCTCATCATAAGCTTTCTTCTAAATTCCACTGTGAACATCTTGATACCGAGACGTAAAGTCAATCCATATTTAACCAATGATCTCTGTGGAGTTGTATCTTTCCCAAGGAGCATATCTGGAAACATTTTCACACCTTGGGCAGGATGATGATTTTTTTTTATTTATTTATTTTTTAAAAAATTTTTATTATACCACAGTGAGACATACAATTACAAAGGTGTTCATAATTGGTTCTTGGTAATACAGTATTCCAGCACCCATCCCTCCACCAGTGCCCCATTTCCACCACCAATGTACCCCACCCCTCCCACCCACCCCCCCCAGGCTGCCTCAATAGCAGGTAGCCCCATTTCCTCTCTTTCTCTCTCTGTCTCTGTCTCTGCATCTCTCTCCCTCTTCTTTTACACATTGTGGCTAGCCCTGCAGATATTTAGAGTTTATCACTTAAGACTCTTTGTGTATATTCAATGATGAGTTTTTTCCCACACTTAGTAAAACACTGGTATCTATTTATATCCTATTAATGAATACAGTCATTCTATATCTGTCCTTTTCCTTCTGACTAATTTCAGTCGGCATGATATTCTCCATGTCCATCCATTTGCAGGTAAATTGATGATGATTCTTGACTCTAGTGAAGTGAGGTCAGGAAAGCTGCTGCTTACTCAGAAATGTCCCACATAGACACACACCTTTCCTGAGAAAGATCTGGAGATACAAGAATTTAACCTAGAAAAGGCTCGTTTGGAGGTGCACCAGTTTGGGATCACTGGTTATGGAAAAGGAAAGGAAAGAGTCCTGGAGCAGGAACATGCCATTATGCTGGGTGTTAAGGCTCCCAAAAATAGTTAAGTAAACTATAAGGTTTTGCAGGAGCAAATCAGAAGAAACAGGCAGCCAAGGGAGAAGAAGAGAGAATGACCCAGGACATAGATATTTTCAAGAAAAAGAACATAAAAGTAAGTATGGTGTTTCCGCTGCATATTTTTGGTTTCCCAGAGTAGATTCCCAGGAGTGGTATGGCTGGGTCAAATGGGAGTTCAATTTCTAGTCTTTGGAGGAATGTCCATATTGTTTTCCAGAAAGGCTGTACCAGCCGGCATTCCCACCAACAATGGATGAGTGTCCCCTTTTCCCCACATCCACGCCAGCACTTGTTGTTGTTCTTTTGAATATGTGCCAGTCTCTGTGGTGTAAAGTGGTATCTCATTGTTGTTTTGATTTGCATCTCTCTGATGATTAGTGATGAAGAGCATTTTTTCATATGTTTTTTGACCATTCGAATTTCTTCCCTTGCTGAAGTTTCTGTTCATTTCTTCTCCCCATTTTTTGATGGGGTTGTTTGTTTTCTTCTTGTAAAAGTTCTACAAGACAGGAGGATGGTAAGAAGTGGTTGGGTCTGGGGATGGTGGTGGCTAATTGGGGGAAACTTTGAGGTGACTCCAGACTTTGCGGCTGATTGCGGCTGCGCAGTTCATCAATAAATGCTGGATTTAGAGATGACAAAAAGAGTATGCTACCTGCACAGCAGAGCCTGGAAAGCTACCTGTGTCGTATTTGATATGCCAAATACCAGTAACAATTATAGACCTCATTCCCATGATTTGATGGAATGGTTTGAGGCTCTGTATGTTCCTGGAGCAAGCAGATGCCCTTGGGCTCTACTAGCATGAGACAGGACATATGGAGATGTTACTGGTGCCTGCTCTAGTCAATCGATGATGAACGGGAATACAATGATACAGTGAAAGTTACAGTGCCAGCTGCCTACCTATATATCCTGGATATTAACCCCTTATCAGATGGGTATTGGGTGAATATTCTTTCCCATTCTGTGGACTGCCTTTGTATCTTAGTCACTGTTTCTTTTGAGGTGCAGAAGTTTCATGTAGTCCCATATGTTTATCTTTTCTTCTAGTTGCATTGTTAGTGATGTTTCACCTTTATGTTCATAGCAGCATTATTCACAATAACCAGAATCTGGAAGCAACCAGAGTGCCCGAAAATCGATGACTGGATAAAGAAGCTTTGGTACATCTACACAATGGAATACTATGCAGCTGTCAGGAAAAATGAAGTTATAAAATTTGCCTATAAATGGATGGACATGGAGAAGATTATGTTGAGTGAAATTAGCCAGAAGGAGAGAGACAGATACAGAATGACTGCATTTATTTTATTTGTATGACATAACTATATATGTACATATTATGATACCAATATCCAAGGTCAAGTGAAACATATATCAGGAGGTCTTGTCAAAGGTGGAAATTATCACAAACGTGTGGGAGTCAGAGGCTAGGTAAGACAGAAAATGGAACAGTGTGCTAACAATTGTCGAGGGTACTAATACCAACCTAGAACTGAGCATTAAATAGAGGCAAAAAGATACACATGACAACCCTTTAATGTATGTTCTGTAATCCAGTCTGGAAGGGAAGGAAAAGAGAAAGAGAGAGAAAGGGAAAGAAATAAAACGAACCTGCCATGGAGGAGGGCTGGAGGATGGGGGGAGGGAACCGGGGACGTTGGTGGTGGGAGATGGGCACTGGTTGAGGGATGGGTGCTGGAACACTGTATGACCAAAACCCAAATATGAATTTTAATTGTATATCTTTGTAATTGTAAAAAATAAAAAAATTAAAATTATAAAAAATATATATATATATATATATATATATATGCATAAAAAAGAGGAAAGGGCAGGAAGACAGGAAGTCCAAAAAAGAAGAAAATCAGCTCCTAGTATTTTATCAAGTGGAAGTATTGGACAGGTTGGAAAATTCAAAAATGGATCGTTGATTCTAAGTTAAGTGGACATCAAGAAAATTAATTCTTCTGGAGTGGCAAAATCAAGTACTTCATACAATAAAGAGTAGAATAGAAAAGATTGAACAGAAACTTAGACCTTCTGCAAGGTTCCTCAATTTTTCTTTCTTATTATATAAGTAAGATTTTATATGAAGAAGCCTGCTTCTTCATTTTTGAAAAAACTGCCAAATGAAAGTAAACTTTCTGACTACTAAAATGTTTCATGATAACTCTGCTGAGCCAGCTGCAGTGTGAACAGAAAGGGTCTTAGTGAAAAGAATGGATAATATCCTGCACTGCTCAGTTGAGTTTCACTGTCAGTGGTGTTTGCTTGTAAGATTTCCATCATTGTGTTTATAGGTTTAAAATGTCTGTTTATTTTCTAAAAAATGATCTAATAGTACACTTTCATGAAAGAACTAAGGCTGTAGTAATATTTGTTTCATGGTATGAGTAGTTTAATTTTTTCAGACTACCAAGTATATTCTTGCCCCTTGAGGTGTTGCAGGTGTGGCTGTGGTGCCTGGCTGCGTGGGCAGGTGGCAGACAGGCTTGTGTATACCCAGGACTCCTGCCCTGTGGGCCCTGGATGGTTGAAGGTCTGACATAGAAAAAGACTGTGTCCCCTGGGATGAACCCAGAGCCACGGCAGAGCCTGGCAAGCTACCCGTGGTGTATTCGAGTATGCCAAAAACAGTAACAATAATGGACCTCATTCCCAATAATGGAGACATTACTGGTGCCCCCAGAGCAAATCATTGAACAAAGGGAAGACAAGTGACACAGTGAAAACACACGATCTCGATCACGATCTTCCCGTTAATCATCTATTTGCTAGAGTGGGCACCAGTAATAACTCCATATGTCCTGTCTCATGCTAGTAGAACCCAAAGGCATCCGCCCGCTCCAGGAACATAAAGAGCCTCAAACAAAACACACATAACTCAGAATTTTCTGGTCCAAACTGTCCATAATTCTGAAGTCAAAGAACTTTTTGCCTATGTAGTGATTCCAAATCTCCTAAAGCATTCAAAATCCTTCCAATATTATCTTTGATACTTGCACAAAGTTCCCAACAAATTGACTTTGATAGTTCTTTATAACATTCTACTTTTCTCTGCCATATTTACAATCTCTAGCAGTCAAATTACATGTTGTGGCAATTTACCAGACATAATCTTTCTCTTCCTAAATATTCTCTTAGGTGTGGGCTCAGTCTCCAGGTTGCTGAAACTCATCTAAACCAGAGACATGTTCTTGTGACTCCAAAATCATCTCCACTAGATAAAATACTTTTGTTCTTATGATAGAGAACAAGGAAAGATTTGTCTTTCACAACCATTTGTTCCTCTATTTAAAAATAAAATTTATTGAGGCAATACTGGTTTGCAAGAGTGCAAATATTTCTTTTAGGGGTATAATATTACAACACCACAATAATCACCAAAGCCCCGATAACCCTCCGCCAGGGTTCATGGAAGCTCCTCGTCCCCACTTCCCTTCCTTAGGTCATTTCAATTCTGTGGCCACAATCCCAGATTTGCTTTCCTTGCTCCTCGACTCTACCCTTGCTTTATTTCTTTGCGTTCAACAAGAGTGAAATCATCTTGTGTTTGTCTTTCCTCTAATTGTACTTAGCCTGACCACCTTCAGCTCCATCCAAGTTGTAGCAAAATTCAGAATTTCTTTTCTTATTTTTTTAATCAGAACTAAGTTGCATCCAATTGTATATAGACCACATGTTCTCTCTCCACATATTTTTCACAGGACACATGAATTGTTTCCAGATTCTGATAACTGTATATAGAGTTGTAATAAATAAAGGTGTGTATAGACCATTTCAAATGAATGTTCCATTAAACATTGTCTCTGAGGGACAGATTCCTCAGAGTGGAGTGGCTGGATTATATCATAGATCAAGATTCAACTTTTGGAGACATCTCCATACTGTCTTCCATAGGGGCTTAACAAATTTATTCCTCATCAACAGTGAATGAGGATTTCTTTTTCTCCATATCTTCACAGTACTTGTTATTCCCTATTATAAAATAGTGATATTGGCCATTCTCACTGGAAATCACTTGTTATAGGCTCTTTCCAAGAAAATTTGTTGTGGAGAGGTAAGTTGGAAAAAGAGGTCATTCTTTCTTTTTAAATCTTAGTTTCTCCTATTATAAAGCCTTGAGCAAGATAAGGAGTGAGTTAACTTTGGAAGGTATTTAAGGTAGCCCCTTTTTCTCACACAGCAGCCACTGCAAATAAACAATGACTCTACCAGTGAGTCTAGGCAGAACATAAGACTTTCTTAAAGGTAGAATATTGACACTGGTTTGATGGCTCCAAGACACCATTTTGAAATGTCCTGGAAATCTCAACATGCTTTCCTAAGGTCCAAGTTTCAGTTGTCGATGATCAACATGAAGATCTCTTTACCTTCAGCTGACATCCTACTTGCCTTTCCCAGAGTAGTGAGGAGACTCGGATGGTCCCTGCCCCCTCCCAAGGGATTGAGACAGTGTCTCCTGCAATGGAACAAAATAATGAATTTCTACCACCAATTAGAGTGGTAGCACTATTCTCAAGCATTAATTCTTCATTCAATTGTTCCAAGGTTACTTTTTCCACTATCTGCCCAAATAGTAACAGATTTCCTTTGTCAAGGTGTGGAGGACAGAGTCCCTTCTAGAGGAGCAGAGAATAGGCCACACCATCTCCAGCATCTTCAGGACACCACACCACACCATCTACGGCATCTTTAGGACACCAGACCACATCATCACGGCATCTTCAGGACACCAGACCACGTCATCTCTGTCATCTTCAGGACACCAGACCACATCATCTCCGGCATCTTCAGGACACCAGACCACATCATCTACGGCATCTTCAGGACACCAGACCACCATCCGCATCTCGGCACCATACCCACCATCTCCGGCATCTGCAGGACACCATACCACACCATCTCCGGCATCTTCAGGACACAAGACCACGCCATCTCTGGCATCTTCAGGACACCAGAGCACCTCCCCATCTCTGGCATCTTCAGGACACCATCTTCTGAGGGGCCCTGGAGGGATCCTTATCCCCTGCATATCTGGTCCATAGAGCTTTACTCGTCTTCCAATCAAGGAAATGCCCCAAGACCCAAATCCTACATCATGAGTCACAAATTTACAAATGACATCCAAAGCACAGGTGCTTGTGCTCATTCAACTTTATTTTTAATTCTAGGTTCCAAAAATGATGTAGTACTGTTAACTCATCACTTGTATCACTTGTCTTCCTGTTGTTCATTGATTTGCTAAGAAACATCACCATACCTCCTGTCGTGTGCTAGTGTAGCCCGAGGGAATCTGCTCGCTCCAGGAACACGAAGAGGCTGAAACAACGGAATGAGGTCTATAATTGTTACTGGCTTTTGGCATATGAAATACGACAGAAGTAGCTTGCCAGGATCTGCTGGCAATATCTACTAAGCTATATCTAATAAGGTATAGATAATAAAGGCATCAGAGTAAAATTCTGAGAGAAGTACTGGTGTAGTTATGGAGAAGAGGACAATCACTAGTTCAGTTAAGTCTCAGATTTGGTGGCATCATCATGTAAAAAGCTGGCTCTCCGATTCCATTGTCACTTTACTTAGATCACTTGTATCACTTGTCTTCCTGTTGTTCATCGATTTGCTCGGCGGGCACCAGTAACATCTCCATATGTCCTGTTACATGATAGTGTAGCCCAAAGGCATCTGCTCACTTCAGGAACATAAAGAGCCTCAAACCATTCCATCAGGTCATAGGAATGAGGTCTTTAATTGTTACTGGTATTTGGCATATCAAATACAACACCGGTGTCTTGCCTGCTCTGCCATACGGGTGAGATACTCTTGTAGTTGCCTCTCATCTCGTGCATTTATTGATGAACCACGCACTGCAAAGCAGCCGCAGAAGCTGGGCTTGTGATCAGCTCTTCTTCTGGGTGGAGCTCTGATGAGCTAGGGAGTCTGGATGTGGAAAATGGCAGCCCTCATGGTGTGGGGGTTTCTCTGGCTTCTTGTGAGCTCTGCTGGGATGGCGAGCCAGGACTAAAACCCGCCTTTCCTCCCAAGGCACCTCGTGATCAGCTGGGCTTAGGGAGAGCCGGTAGCAGTTCTGCCCCATGTATGTGAGTCGCTTTACTTAGAGATGAAAAAGTCTGGAGATTTATACGAGCAAAACTTGAAAGAGGCCAGTATAGAATCCCCCACCCAAACTAAGACAATAAAAGTTAGAGCGTGTGTTTTTCAGAGTTTACAATACTCATAGTTATGATGCAGAATGTACAGATTTTATAGGAAATTTAAATTAACATAAAATGGTTAGAACTCAAAGTAGTCAATAACATAATAATTTTCCCAGTTAGTCTATAAACCTGTGAACTCTTCGAAGTTTTGGAATTGAACACACCTCTCTAATGAGTTCTGGCTCAGACGTTAGACAAGTTATTCCTCTTCTTCAGGTATTTGATGACTGTTGTAACTTTGTGTGTTTTCTGGCTTCCTTTTTATTATACACTCATTATAGATTTTAAGTTTTTCTATAGTTGATGCACACTATCATAGAATACTAACAATCATTTCATTTTAAATTCTATCCTGCTCTCCTGATTTTCAATGAGATATAGCTGGCCACCACCACCTAGATATTGATTATTTTCTAAGGTTTTAACATATTTATATATTTATAAAATAACATATTTCACTTGATTATTTTCTAAGAATTTAGCACATTTATATATTTGAGGGTCATATTGTTATAGATTGAAATGTACTGAATTCAAAAGTTGAGCCGTGTTTCAGGTGATTTGTACTCTGTCATTTCTAGACCAGTACTAAGCTCCAAGTAACTCAGTATTTCACTGTTAACACATTCAAATAAACAGTGAAAATTGAAGGCAAGAGCTTATTTTTGGTATTCCAATGCTAAATGCCAAATCTTACTGATTTTTTACTCATAGATTAACAGTTTTTGGCACATTTTCTGAATCACACAGCTATGCACCATCTTTTAAAAAAAAATTCTTTTCCTTGGTGACATAAGAACTATTTAAGTTGTTTTATAAAATTGATTTCTTTAACTATTGACAGGCTCTCTGCCCTTATGTTTAATGATAAACATATTTTAATGATAAGCCCTCAATTTCTAAGAGCTATGGGACCAGCTTTTGAAAAATCTATCTCTTCACTATTTGAATATGATAATTAACTGACCTCCAATATTTTTAATTTAATTTTTTATTTGATTATTTTTATTTTAATATATCACCAAGATATAAACCATTACAAACGTGTTCATGATTGCATTTCAATCATAAACGTTTCAACACCCATCCCTCCACCAGTGTACCTTTCCCACCACCACTCTCCCCAGTTTCCTCCCCACCCTACCCGCCTGCCTCTATGGCAGGCAGTTTTTTCTCTCTCTCTCTCTCTCTCTCTCTCTCTCTCTCTCTCTTCTTTTGCTCATTGTGGTTTGCAATACATACATTGAGGGGTTATCGTGCTTATTAACTGACCTCCAATATTTTTATCTTGAAAATGTCCTTTTCTCTCTCTCTCTCTTTTGCTCTCTCGTATTATACTTAAAGCAACCTAACAAATGTAGAAAAGTACAAAGCTCATCACTAAAAAGTAACTTTTTCAAGTGCTCCCCAGATTCAGCCTTAGAGGACGACATGGCAGGTAAAGTAGGGGCTTGGTGAAAGTCTCAGCTGCTTAAACTCATGCTGCATAGGGGCTTGGTGAAAGACGCGCCTCCTTGCACTCATTATATAGGGTATTGGTGAAAGACGCGCCTCCTTGCACTCATTCTATAGGGGCTTGGTGAAAGACGCACCTCCTTGCACTTCATTCTATGGGGGACTGGTGAAAGACGCACCTCCTTGCACTCATTCTATAGGGGACTGGTGAAAGACTGCCTCCTTACACTCATTCTATAGGGGACTGGTGAAAGACGTGCCTCCTTACACTCATTCTATAGGGGACTGGTGAAAGACACGCCTCCTTGCACTCATTCTGCATAGGGGACTGGTGAGAGACACACCTCCTTGCACTCATTCTATAGGGGATTGGTGAAAGATGTGCCTCCTTACACTCATTCTATAGGGGACTGGTGAAAGATGCACCTCCTTGCACTCATTCTATAGGGGATTGGTGAAAGACACACCTCCCTTACACTCATTCTCATAGGGGATTGGTGAAAGATGCACCTCCTTACACTCATTCTCATAGGGGACTGGTGAAAGACACACATCCTTGCACTCATTCTATAGGGGCTTGGTGAAAGACGCACCTCCTTACACTCATTCTGAATAGGGGATTGGTGAAAGAGGTGCCTCCTTACATTCATTCTGCATAGGGGATTGGTGAAAAGACGCGCCTCCTTGCACTCATTCTATAGGGGATTGGTGAAAGACGCGCCTCCTTACACTCATTCTGCATAGGGGATTGGTGAAAGACACACCTCCTTACACTCATTCTGCATAGAGGATTGGTGAAAGACGCGCCTCCTTACACTCATTCTATAGGGGATTGGTGAAAGACACACCTCCTTACACTCATTCTGCATAGGGGGATTGATGAAAGACGCGCCTCCTTGCACTCATTCTATAGGGCATTGGTGAAAGATGCGCCTCCTTGCACTCATTCTATAGGAGATTGGTGAAAGACGCACCTCCTTGCACTCATTCTATAGGGCATTGGTGAAAGATGCGCCTCCTTGCACTCATTCTATAGGGGATTGGTGAAAGATGCACCTCTTTACACTCATTCTATAGAGGATTGGTGAAAGACGCATCTCCTTGCACTCATTCTATAGGGGATTGGTGAAAGACGTGCCTCCTTGCACCTCCTTACACTCATGCTGATTCACTGCTGGTGCTCCGCATTTACTTGAGACAATTTCACGTGTTGTTCAACTTCATTACAACTCTACCACGTGTCTCCTAATGACTCGCCTTTCAGATGAAGAAATACTGTGTAAAGTATCTCAGATACATTCGCTAGCTCTGACCCTCAGGCTGCCTCAGAATGATACTCCCGAGAGCCCCAGCGTGCTGTGATTACCCTCTTCAAACCAGATCTGCATTTCAGGAAAAACTAGAATGTACCCATTTGCGAAAGGTACTCCAGTGCCACTGAAAAGAAAGCAGAGGGAATGTAAGCAGTTTAGTCCCATGCTCTTTTTATGGAAGGCGGCACAAATGGGCAGGAGAATGTGCCATGTTCATTTCGCCCATGAGTGAGACTTGCTTGGGATGTGACAGAGTGTAATGGGTTCGTTTTTCCAATTAGTTTATTAAAACTATTCTTCCTTTGGCTTGAAAATAGGTAAGAGTAGCCGAGAGTGACCTATTCTAGTTCCATGACTTTCTGAAAGTCACTGCTGGTGGTAATAATTTTAGGTGACTAAAAGCTTCTCTGGATTTAAGGATATGACATTTTTCTTTCTAAGGATTATTCCCGGCTACACACAGGTGTGATTTAGCATCTCTTACCAAGATTTGTTCCTTCTTCGACAGCACACCTTTTACATTTTATATTTAATCTTGTAGTTCAGAACTGTGTCAGGAATGTCTGAATATCTAACTATAATAAATAACAATGCATTTTTACTATCCTAATATAAGTTATATGCTGAGGAAATAAACGGATTAAAGTTCTAGAAATTACATTTAAGAAGTGAAAGGGAAAGTGTCCAAATCAGACACCGGGGCTCCTGCCAATACTCACCTGGACTGTGTCATTGCTATGTCTCTGTTCGCGCCGCTGTTCCTTAGCAGAAAATAAATATTTAATAAACTTGATTGACGTTTGGGCTGACTGGGATTTCATGCCAATAAATTTTGAAAAATGGGCTCACAGCAAAGTACTGAGACATGCAATGTTACTTCATCACTGTGGAGAAAAATACAGTCTCAATTTTTCATTGACGTTTAACCATCCTTTCCTGAACTCGATGAATCCAAAATGTGCGGTTTGACAAAAGTAATTAAAGTGTGGACACATTGAGTTATTTTGATATTTGAAACAAGAGCTTGTCCCCATTATGAGGCCTCATCCATCAAACTTCTCTTTTGAGTAACCTTCAGGTGACTTCCAAACAGTCACCTTGAAGGCTGGTTGAGAAACTTTGATAAGTGACCCTCTTTCATTTAAGTGGGATTTTCTCTGCAGGTGAAATAAGATCTTGACTCATTTTTCTTCCCTTGAAAACTGAAGAGGTAGAGAGGACTGTGGTCTCTGAACCCAGAGGCAGTATTTGTAAAAATCATACAGTTACCATCAGGAAATTTTATCCACATTACTTCCAGGATCATCCCAGAAAACAGCAAAAACAATGTCATATTTGAAATAATGTGTGCCCTTACCTCCTAAGAAATAATTTTGACTACAGGGGGCAAATCAACATTGATAACTATCTATTCCATAAGCCTCATAGCCTGACTTCTTTCAAACTGCCCACATAAAACCATGTTTCTTTATGTTATTGTGTCACCAAATAAGTCAATTTTTTACAGAGTCCATGTTATTTCTGATTATTAAGACCTTTTGTGTGTAGAATGGAAAATGAAAAATAAAATTCATCTGGACATAACAACACTCAAATTATTTTATCTAACAAATTATGGGGGATATAAATTTTATGAATGAAAATGTTATGAAAAATTATGGCATTTTTTTAAATGTAAGAAGAGAACTTCAATATTTTGACATCCTCCAAACATGAAACATTAATTCAAATAGACATGTATACACCTGTGTTCATGGCACAGCACAATACAATAGCCAAGATACGGAATGAATGAAAATTTCTACAACAGATGAATGGGTAAAGGAGTTGTGGTATATCCACAATGGAATGCTCTGCAGCTTCAAGAAAAGATTAAACCTTATAGCTCACTGTAACTTGGGTGAAACTGGAGGGTGACATTTTAAGTGATATAATTCAGAGGGAGAAGGACAAATATTGACCTCATTTATCTGTGGTATATTGAAAAAAGCAAGGAGAGAGGCCGTGCCAAATAAGGACAAATCCCTGGTGTTAGATCGCAAAACTAAAACGACTAAAAAGGGCAAGTAGGTAGGGCTGGGAATCTGGGGCTCAATGAGAAGGAGTGAAAGGACAGTGGAAGATCTTGGGTGATTTGGGGGTGGGGTGTGGCACATTACAGGTTCATCAGGACCATAGACATGAACATTTGTAAAAGCATGCTACCTTCAGTAATAGCAAGTATTATAATAATTCAAGGTTTAACCACAATACTCAAGGGAAGAAATAGCACATTTATGACTGCCCAGATAAGCACATCAGGGATGACTTCTCCACAGAGAACCTCATTGACCTTTTCCTACAGCTGTGGTACCAGCGAGGTGGCTTCAACATTGGTTGGAGACTTGTTAGAAATACAAACCCTTGAACTGCCCCCACAGTACTGAATCAGAAATTCAAGTCTTGAAGTCCACATGTAGGGGAAATGTCTATGGAATATTTTGGTGTCCATGTGGGGTGAGATGCCGAGCTCTGTATAAGCAGACCCCTGGGGTACCCAAGAACTTTCAGACTGAAGGTTAACCACTCTCACCTCAATGCTAAAGCATCATTTGCCTTGGATGCTGTGTACCATTTGCCTTAGTGAATTAAATCACCAAAAATGGATCAGGGCAATGAAACCAAACTATATTTATTGGCAATTAGGAATTTTTTATGAGAAAAAACATACAAATTTTTAAAAATGCCATTTCACTGAAGTGTTTTCTCAATAACATAGTGAAAAACATACTTAAATAAAAATAAACTTCTACTCTTAATGTTCGGAGCAGTTGGCATACCTGTATCTTTTTTATTTCGCAAAAAACAATGTTTTTATTTAAAAGTGCAACCAGGATAACTAACTTTGGTTATTCTGAAGTGGAATGCTTGATTCGTAATTTTATCTAAGTTAATAAAATAGGAGACTCTCAAATGGACCCAGACATGGGGCAGAGCTGTCCCTTGCTCTCCCTGTGCACAGCCATTCATGAGGCAGTCGGGAGGCATGGCGGGTTCTAGCCTTGGCCCACCACCTCGGCAGAGCCTCACAACAAGCCAGACCACCCCCCTCACTCCACGGGCACCGCCATTTTCCACATTTGGACTTCCCTCTCATCAGAACTCCACCCAGCAGACCAGCCCATCACAGCCCGGCTCCACGGGCCACTTGCTGCCGCGGTTCATCAATAAATGCTTTATTTGGAGGTGTTTAAAAGAGTTTGCCTCCCGCTCTGCAAGCCTGGCAAGCTTCTCGTGTTGTATTTGATATGCCAAATTCCAGTAACAATTATATTAGGTCATTCCCATGACCTAATATAATGGTTTGAGGCTCTTTATGTTCCTGTAGCAAGCCGATGCCCCTGGCTCTACTGGCATGAGACAGGACATATGGAGATACTACTGGTGCCTGCTCTAGCAAATAGATGATCAACAGGAAGATAGTGATCGTAATAAAATAGGGCTGTTCTTATATGAAGTATGATTAAGAGTAATTGTTGCCAACTGTTTTGTTTCCAGAAAGAAAAATAAAGAAATGAATTTGGATGCCTTATACTTGCCATTTTAAGCATGAGTTATTCAATACTTAAGGAGTTTTCTAATTCGCACAATAATAGTTGCAGCAATAGCTACGAAAATGTCTCATAGGAGTATGCAAACACAATACGAAGGACACCAGGGTGGCTAGTCTAACAGGCACAGAACTTCAGGGGCACCGTTTAAAGTTTCTTTTTTTTACCTGACCTCTACAAAAACTCATTTGCTAAATTTTGGTAGAGTGTCTAAGAAGAACACCCACAACTGTCAGAAAAGACAAGTTGTCTTTTTTAAAAAATCTGTTGTCTTTTTAAAAATTCACATGTGTGTGAGGCCTCCTATATCTAAGTAAAAACAACAGAAAGCTATCCATAAATGGAGGTGGGGTAGCTGGCATCTCTGAAACCAACCATGAGTGAGATCTGAGAACTGGAAAAGTATTGGGTCCTTTTTAAGAGATTTAAGAGATTCCCTTAAAGGGATGGCTTTTGCTTCTGAAAGGGATGGCCGATATCCAAATTATGGGGACATATAAGAGTTGGAAAAGCAGTTGAGCTGTCAGTTGAGACAGGGTTCTCAGCCTGGCTGGCAGGAGGGACTTGGAGCAGCAGAGAGCCTGGCAGGACAGTGAGAGGAGCAGAGAGAAGGCTGGGCTGAGCTTAGCCTTGTCTAAGGGCAGAGCAAGGAAATAGTCTGAAGAAAGTATGAAAGGGCTTCAGAGCTCTGGGGCCCGTTCTGTACCTGTTCTGCACCTGACACTGTCAGTCAGTCAGCCACACTGCTGTCATCTGACAGAAAGGAACCTCCCCCTCTCGGGAGTACTGCACAAGTTTGCTTGTTTCCATGCATGCATGTTGCTTATCTCAAGCAGATAGTGTTGCTGTTGTTTTAAGATGAATTTGGGTCTCCTAGCCCTTGGTGCCAGTTTTGAATAACTGTATTATGGGAATTTAATTTAAAAAAATTACTATTGCTTTTTAAAGAATGAATGAAAGACTGCATGGAGCAATTCTCTCGCTGTAGAGCTGCTGTCATAAATATCCCAAACTGACATAGTATAAACCATAGTCCTCCAGGGCTCCGGGTCTATCTTCCCTGAGGTGCTACCTGCTGTAGCGAGAATGCTGGTTCTACCTGTGGACCCCTAGAACAGAACCACCCCTAGAACAGTCCTCGGCTACTTCTCTGCACCAGCCGGGTCCCCCTCTCTGGATGCCCCCTAATCCTCTCTCTCCCCCTTGGGCCATCTGCCAGGTTCCCCAGGCTTCCTCCTTGGGTGGAACAAGTTTCTACCCACAGAGGACTTCACTAGGGCAGTTAGTTTCACAGTCCCCCAAAAGAGGTGCAGGATCTGCGGTCCAGGAGGTTTCTCTGCACCCATAGCCCTGAGGGATTCTGCTTCTGCCTCTTCTCCCAGGCCTTCAAGCTTCCAGTCACTAGTCCCAGTTAGTGGGAGGTGCACAACAAGAACTACAGGACTCGCAGCAGCAGAGGCAGGAAGCCAACGCACTGTGCGGCTCTCCCTGTGTGGAAAAGGGCAGACTCCCCACTGCTATCGCCTCTACTGCCTCTCCTCCACGCCACAGAACACGCAGAGCTAAACATTTCACCTTCCTGACATCTTCAGAGCTTGCCATACAGATGCTGAAGTCTTAACATGTGTATCCCTTTTATCTACGTTCAATACTCAGTTCTAGTCTAGTCTTATCATTTCTAACTATTATTGGCAAACTGGCCCTTCTCTAGCTTATCTACGCTCTGTCCGCCACACGCTTGTGGTAGATGGAATTTATTCCTATGCTAGTTGCCAGGTCATCTTTGACCCTTCTATTCTCTTCTGTGATCATTGTCTTCAATATTTGTTGTTAGCATCTTAATTCTATGTTTATCGTCTATCCACACATCTAGCATGGACCTGAAGAAAGTTCTTGACCTACCCACTCTGGAAACCCAGCTCCACGGATGTAGGAATTTCCTTTTCCTACTTTCTACATCGCCAGGACTTAACACATTGTATGTATGCAGTCAGTACTCAAAATCTAGCTGCTAACTGGAAAAATACAACTGGAGTATATAGAGTGAATGGTTGTGGGTGGCAGGGAGGAATTCAATGACGGAAAGAATGCAAAGTCATGGACATGTCTCATATGTTGTCATAGAAACATGTCATTGGTGTTTTCGATTCTGAAGTTTTATTTACCATTATTGATGAAAAATAATTTTATGGGTGATCCTAAATGTGAATCAGCTTTAAGACGTTGCCAATTTTGAACTACATAGGCTTTCTCTGAAGAGGTGTCTTTCACTCTCAGATGTTTTAAGATGATGGTTATCTGATTTCATAAGTATTACAGGGAATAAGCATGTCTAAGTGAGGTGCTATAATCATTTTACAGTGCACATTTTATCTAGGGGAGACGCTATGATTATTTTACAGTGAGCATCTTGTTTGAGTCACGCTATGCATCAATGAACTTGATTCATCACAAAGCAGGAAGCCATCATTTGAAATCTGAAAAATATGTCTCATAAATGTTCTTTTTCTGAAAAACTTCATAACATAAATGATCCTTCTTTGGAAAATGTTTTTAAAATTCTGAAAAAAGGACTGAGACCTTCACAGGAGTTTGATTTGTTATTTTCGGTAGGGACTTAAAAAAGCTCTCAGGTTGTGATCTCGTTTTACAATGAAGAGCCATTATACAATATGGAGAGAGGATGGCTGTTTGTCATTCAGACACAACAGGAGGCACCAGGAGGCATTCAGTAACCATTTCCTAACCAAGGCCATGGGGCAGAAACCATCAAAGGAACTCCAAGAGATGCTTTCAATTCTACATTCTTTTTATTTTTAATTTTTTAATTTTATTTAAACACTGTGATTTTCAAAGTTGTTCACAATATAGTTGCTTCCAGGTAGTCAATAAAGTTTACATTCTTTCAGACAAACAAAATATGTGTATCTGTGTGATACCTAAAACAAACCCTATATCAGAGTTCCAATCTCCCTGCAAGGCAAGTATTCTTTTTTCCCCCCAACAGTTGTAAGCAGGCGGCAGGCAGACGGCATCATTTCACTCTTTAAGATGGGGATGACCCAAAGGAATAGAGCCTGAATTTGGAGCCAATAACAGATGAGCCATGATGAGCCACGCAGGGATGCCAACAAAACAACTTCTGTTTTGGACCCTGTTCACGATTTCAATAGAATGCATCTGCTTTTTGTTTGTTTGGGGGGCCAAACCTGGGGAGTCCCAGGGTCCCTCTAGCTCTATGCTGGGGTTAGTCCTGCAAGTACCGAGGGACATGGGGTGCTGGGCAATAAAATTGGGTCCCCCTGCGTGTGGCCTGTGCACGCAGCCCATGAGCCTATCTTCAGCTCTGTTCTGCCCTTTGAAGTCATCATTATAGATCTTAATTGCCACAAGCTGCTCCATTGGCAAAACTCAAAACAACTTTGTATTCAGATACATAAACACAAGTGAACTTGCTTTGAATCACATATATTTCTGTGGGGATCTAAAAATAAAATTCAGCTTATCCCATTCTTAAGAGAATTCTCTTGAATTTTTATTCACATTTTCTCTATAATTTTGTTACCAGTCTTCGGTGAAATGGAAGGTGGAAGGAAGTCGCAATGGAGTTGAGGCTTAATTATGTATATTCCATCATTCCCTGAATCATCAGGATCCTCAGCCATGGCGCCTTTCCTGGGGAAAGCAGAGCTTCCTGTGGCTATGGGGGTGGAAGGAGACCCCTTGTAGGAATGTGCTCTTCCACCTGAACCGCATCCCAGGCCCCGGAAATTTTACCAACTTTAGGGACATATATGTCTGAGGCATAAACATTTGTGTAGAAACCATTACTAATTATAAATATTCTTTATGGCTTATTGATAATGATACTGCTTCTCATAGGAACAGCAGTCAGGAAAGAGATTGGGCCAAAGAAAGACCCAACTGATCCGTGACCAAATCTGCACGTTAGCAGAGTCCCCAACAGTACCGGGGCTCAGTGAAGTCCCCAAATGCGTCGGGGCAACAACAGTTCTCGATTGATGGACAAAGGAACAAGACCTCAGACTCCTGAAAATCTGATGTTTTCTCCTCCTATTCTCTCTTCTCCTTCCCTCCACCTCACTCCAGCACTCTCTCCAGGGACCCCTTTCTCCCAGCAGACCCCCAGGGATTCTCTCCTCAGGCTGTATCTACCTCCCAGCTCCACAGAATCAGAATCCCGCCTTCCTAACTGTTTGTAACAGCCTTGACTGTCTTCTTAACTGTTTTAATTGCCTGCCTTAACTGAAAACAACATTTGATTTGGAAAACAAAACCCAGGGGGTAATCCAACAACTCTGATACAACACCCCAAGTCCACGCACCTCATCGGAGACTTCTGCAATGCAGCAAGCACCTGCTGGCCTCGGTGTTGTTTCCGTAACCTCTGGGCTAAAATATGCCCTTGAGGGAGTCCTAACAACTTGCTACTTAAAGCCAGAAGTTGAAAGAGGACTGATTCCTGCTATTGCTTCAAGGCCAGGAACAAGGCAGGCCCTGGAATTCGGGTTCTCTCCCCTTCCCCACTTGCTGACTCTACACGTTCACCTGCCCATTGCTGAGTGGCAAGAGCGGGTCAGCACAGCCCAACACAGGCTGCTGCAGAGAGCACAGGGTTTAGTTCTCAGGCTCGAATGACTCAGGTTTGTCTCACCCCAACTGAGAGACCAAGAGCAGAAGGAAGATGCCAGGGTATGTCCTCTCCCCACTCAATGCTTCCATCCGTCACGGACTGACAACTCAAGAAAGTTTCCCAGATGTTGCGTTTGGTGCCCACAATAGGGAAGACGGTGTCACACCCAAAGGGACCACCTTAGCCGGGAGCATGCTCTTGCACTGGAGGAGGAAGCGTTTTCTGTTACAGAGACTTCCCTTCATTAGAATTCTTTATACTTCAGTCATGCAGTTATGAACGCTACTGATGTCATTTCTTCTAGCTAATTGTGTGGGATGAGTGAATACCCCAATATTTATTTAGAAGGATGCTGATGAATTATGAATAGAAGTAAACAGTCCCACTGGGCAAGAACTCTAGTGAATAAATTCAGTTTCCCTTGACTCTGTGTATGCGAACCAGGTATTGGGGTCCCTTACAGTGTCGGTGCTATAGGGAACAGGTGTTGGAGTGAGTCCTAAGAGAGAGAACAAGACAAGATGGAGGATAGTTGACTGGACTCAAGAATCAGTCCCTCTTCCCCACCATACAGGCCATATCAGTGCATTTGTAAAACAGGTATTGGCACGTTTGCATAAACAGCCCTTCTGATAGTTTAATCCCTAGCATTCACTGATAATGGCTCGCAGATGACCTGCCAAGGAGAATTCTCCTGGGAGGTAAACATTCTTAAACTACCAACAAGGCCAAACTACGGCCTATGTACACATATGCACAGATCGATAAAGTATGCAAACATTGCTATTCCTTTTTAGCAAATAGCAACTTCTCCTGAGCCTTTTCCCCCATCTTGTAGATCTTAGAAAACCCACCACTGTGCCAACACTGTGCAGTCCCTGGAGGGCTTCTATCCAGCCCCACAGAAAGTCCAGATTCAGCTCCCGGATCCATCTGCCCTCAATTCAATTGGAAAATTTGCCTTACTGGCTGTGAAATGCTTGAAATATGATTTCTGTCTCCCCCTCCCCATTCCATCAATTTTTCTTTAATTTGGGCCACACCAGACTGTGCTCGGGGCTTATGCTAGACTCTGCTCTCAGGAAACACCGGTGGGCTCAGGGAACCAAATGGGATGCTACGATGGAACCTGGGTCTGCTCCCGGCAAGGCGAGCTCCCTACCTGCTATGTATCTTGCACCACCACCAAATATTAAAGATCATTTTCACTCCCAATAGAGACAGGAGGTGTGTTTGGGGTTGCAGGAGTACAGGAGTGGAGCTCCTTTCTTGGCCACGAGACACCTTAGGATATCTGGGAGAGAGCTGGAGGCAGAGCACAACAGTCCACCATGATTTTTGAGAGGTGGTGTTGGAAGTGACATCTGATGGCCAAGATGTAGAGGTTCCCAATCTTGCTTGATCCATCACCCCCTTTTCAGAAAATAATGACTTTGTGTTCCACTGGAAACCTGCCTTCTTCAGGTGGACGTGGAGAAAGTGTCCAGTCTCAGTTGTACTCTACATCACTACTGACCCCTCGATCAAGCCGCTGCTCTACTAGCAGGTGGCATCACAAACTCTGGGGAAGACAAGATGGAACCAGCAGGAGCACAGCTAGGAAAGGTGCCCTCGGAGGAGAGTTCTACATGTTTGGAATCTGACAAGCCAAGTAGAAAAGGAACCGTGTGGTTACAGGTGAGAGTTCTGTGAGTCAAGAAGGAAGATTGAGCCTCTTCTCATAGAAAAGCATGAAGGTGTTGATAGAAAAGATAAGATTTGAATATGAATTCACAATGTCAGCTCTGTGATGACAGAAAGTAAGTTCAACCACCTCCTCAGTCTGCCATAGGACAGCGGCTCTGGCACCGTTGCTCAACCACCCAGTGAACGGATGGATGAGGATGAACATGGCAGGATTTCCAGAATTCTCTTTCAGTGCTTTACCCTGATATGCCTATTTGACATGAGTGTACTCAGTACTTGCCATGGAACCAGACATAATTGAAATATCTCACATATATTTCCTCCTCTTAGTATACCAACAGTAGGCATTATTTTCTCATGAACAAAAAGAAAGATAAAGCAGGAAAGAGTTTTCCAAGACCACAGACATTGGGGGAGGGGAGGTTAAACAACTCGAACTCTCACACACTGTAGAGTTCCAGCCACAGCTGAGGATGGATGAGGCAAGGACAGTGAGGAAGCAATCAGCCAGGTGTTGTTCAGGTCACAGGGTCACGGTGGATGTCCAGCACTGACTCCCAAGTTCAGAAAGCATTACAGTCCCATCCGGACAGGTATTTCCCTCGCCCCTGCTCCACAGATGTAAAGGCTGGGGTTCAGAAAGCTTCAATAACTCAACCAAAGCCAGATGGCCAGAAAATCCAAACCCTGGGGAGTCTAACTCCTGCCAGAACTGAACAAAATCAAAATGGTTTATTATTCAGTGGGAATCAGAGACATGAGAAACATTCCCCCACCGCAAGAATCCTGACCTGGACAGAGACCAGAAGGGCTCCATGCTCCCCTGGGGTAGCAATAACAGAAGGGCCGTCGTGCCTGAGTAGAGAGTTGAGAAGAATCTTACCTCAGGACGCTCTGGTGTTGAACAGAAATGTGGGATTTGCCATGATGTCACGGGGATGTCCCCTTGTGGTGGAGCTTCCTCTTCCATCACTTAGGTCACTGAGGGCTAGACTCCAGAAGGGAGGGCTCAGCCTTCAGCGATGAGAAATAGCTGCACTGTGCTGTGTGCAGCTTGGGTCGCCCTTCCCCCATCACAGAGCACATGGCGGTTCTAGGCGCTCTGTGCTTGGGAAGACTGCCATGCTCTTCCTCTATCCTAATACTCCAGAAAGTTCCTCTCCCAGGACCCTCGGGACCCTCGTGTGACTGCTGAGTTCCTAGGTGGGAGGTGTCTCTGATGACATGGGATCTCATTGTCACCTATTTCTTTCCTTCATTCCCAGAAGAATCCTCAATGAGGGTGGGGTGGGGGTGGGGAGTGGGGCGTTGGTGGGGGGCAGGGAGATTTCTGTGCTCTATCCACTAAAGCAAGTTTCTGCTCATAATAGAAATAGGTTAGGGTTTAGCCTTTCACACCTAAATGGGGATGTCTAGATTTTTCTTAAAGGAAGAAAAAGTGGAAATTATTTCAGTGGACTCTTTGTTCTTTGAGCATATCATCACCAACTTTTGTTATGCTCTCCTTTGCTTATCTCTGAATCTAAGTGGTATTTTGGACTTTGAACGATCCATCTGTTAAAGTATTGCTAAGAGAGAGGACACACCAAAATGAACAATGAACTGCATAGCCCATAACTGAATATCCCATAACTGCAGCTGTTTAATTCTTCCCAACTTCCTTCAGGGAAGCAAAGGGCTGAAGTAAATTTCAATGAGCAATAAGGCACTTCTGATCTCCAGGGTTTGAGTTCTTAAAAATAAGGTGAACTCTAGATTCAAAGTGGTTTCTTTGCCATATTCAAAAATGTAAAAATTTCATAGAAAATGAAGCAAAGATATCCTGTGTTTTTAAGAAGCTAGAAAGGTGTTCGAAAAGCAAAACCAGCGTGCCCAGGGTATTGCTTCAGGATCCCGTGGCACTGGAGAACCCTTTGCCAATGTTATGCTGTTTGGGCACAGTCTTACGGTGGCACCTCCACATTTTAAAGAGGTCTTGGATCAATCATCTCACAAGCTTAAAGCATTTTCTTCTTGGACAAGTTTTAGTCAAACCTAAAAGGTTTTCTACAAAACAGCCTCTAAGACCATTTCCTTCACAATCTCCTCTCTCAGAAGTAACTAACATGTCATTCCTTTTTCCACTTCTTCCTTGGAAACTTCCATGTAAGAATTTCCACTGGAGAAGGCAATTTTTTCCCTTGAAAGCAGAGGCACCTGCTGCCAAAAGACCTGACCTTGGTGCACTCGTTAAGACGGATCTAGGCCGGGCTGGGGTGAGCTCCCAGGGCTGGACTGCGCCTACGTGCACAGCAACTTGAGTTGCATCCCTGGTAGCTCACAGACTCTAAAGCACCCCCAGGTGTAGTCCTTGTGGATTCCAGGACTTCTGGGGAGGCCTTGCACCAGCAAGAAGCAGACATAAACCAGACCCTGCAATAGGAAGAGGGAAATTCAGTAACACATCTTTAAAATAAAATAATAACTGAGTGGTGAGGACAGGTCCAATCCTTTGTTATGGATTGCACAGGACACCACACAGTCCTCTGGTGAACATTCTTGCAGTGCAGAGGCCATTGTGACAAAGGGACAAGAGCCCCTGAGGGGGTGGGAGGCAGCTGGTTGCCCGTGAAAGGGATATCTTGGAAAGACCCCAGTGATCTGCATAACCCCATTTCCTCAGTGGTCCCGGTAAATGACCAGGGGATTGAATATCTCTTTCACTCTCAATCTGCAGGGCAAGGAACTATTTTAATATAATGTGAGTGAAACTATAAAGAAAGCATTTTTATACATTTTCTCCAGATCCATTCCACACCCCATATCCAATTTAATTAATCCAATTTAATTCTCAGAGTAACAAGACAAGTCTTCGCGGTTTTTGTATTTCTTCACATTTCTTGTTTCGTTGTTTTTCAATTTCTTCTTGCACCTCTACTCAAATACTGTGTTGTGTTGTTATATTTACCAGATATGTGGTTAAGTCTTTCCAATAATCTTCATTTCAGAATCCATTATTTACATTTTATTGTCTATTTTGTGTAGCTCTATAACAAAAATACAATATTCAGTAAATATTTTCATTCAATTATGCTTTCTTAAATTGATAACATGCTATTTGTCTTTGACTGGATAATTGCTGAAATTTGTTTCTTTCTACTAAAATTACATTCTCCTTTTGTCCTATGACTCCTCAGTGGAATTTCTATACTTCCTAAAACTCATCTAGGTGATGGAGATTCCTTTGCAGAATTCTATCTCTAAATTGCTCTGGAATTTTATCAAAGAGTCATTATCAAAAATTACCAAGGTCCAATGCACCACAATGAATTTTCCTTAACTCTGTGCACAGAACAATGGCATCTCATAATTCTGTTGGCCTTAAAATACATATGCTCTAAGTGGACTATATTATTTCCACACTTGGCTCACCTTTGATGAGTGCTGTTTTAGAAAACTTTTTCTTTAGTCACATCTACATCATAATGTAATTCTATGGAACAATAAAATTTATTGAAGCATTTTATTAATCACTCTTCATTTAATTTCTATTTTGGTGTGCATTCACTATTGTTTAAAAAATCTCCCCTGCCATGGGAAAATAAATAAATAAAAATAAAAAACCATTAAGATTCTCAGAAGCCTTTATTTGTTAGTCCCCTTTCTACCAATTTGAAAGTCTTAGTTACTTTGGATATCTTTGACGGCTGCTGGATTTTTTGCTGAGTCCAGTCCTCAGGTCTAGCTAAAATTTCTCTCACCTCTCTTATGGGTTTAATGTGACAGTAGATCAATGGGTGTTTATAGACCTTAGAAAATATAAGCAAGAGGGGCTGATAGTACAGCAGGTAGGGTCTTTGCCTTGCAGATGGTCAACCCAGTTTGATCCCCATCATCCTATACGGTTCCCCAAGCACCACCAGGAGTACTTCATGAGTGCAGAGCCAGGAGTAACCCCTGTGCATCACCAGGTGTGACCCAGAAAGCCAAAAATAAAAATATAGACAATATTTTGCGTGCATAGGTATATTTTTCTGGTTATAATATTATACCATTGTCAGACTTCCCGAAAGGGAATATGACTAATAATGATAGTTAATATTCTAGAATGTAGAATATTGTTGAGTCTAGAGAAAAATCAAGGACGTATGAAACAGTTTTAAAATTTTGATTGATATTTTCTCTTCATAAAAGGTGCCCTGCATTTGGTAATAACATATGTACATGTCTTGTTTATTCAGTGCTGGACCAAACCCAGGTCCCCAATGCCTAGGACCTACAGCTGAGCTACATCTTAGATGGCCTGAGATGATCTAATTTTTTAAATGCTCACAAGTAGGATTGGAGAGTACAGAGTGTCCAGTGGGTAAAGTGTTTTGCCTACTTTGCAGCTTACCTGGGTTCAGCTGCAAGCACTGCATGTGGTCCCTGAGCAACGCCAGTGAGTGCATAGCCAGGAGCAAGCCCCGAGCACAGTTGGGCATGACTCAAAACCCAAAACCCAAACAATAGAAACAAAAAACATAAATATGTTACTATTTTAGAGGACTTAAATAATCAATTGATTTCTCATGCCTAATTTGACATAGTCTAAATGTGATAGAAGGGAATGAAATGGGAGAACATAAACCTGGATTTTGATAGAGTGGACAAGATGAAAAAGCGAGTCCCTCCGTAAGACTTGCATTGATGTTCAATATTAAGCTATATCTTTATAGCTTAATATTTATTAATGCTGTGAATCTCCAGGGAATCATGCCCTTGTGCATAGCACCTAAATAAAGGCTATAAACAATCTCCCATTATCTGCCTTTTCCAAATCAAGAGAAATTAAGAGTTAATTCTCAGAGAAGACATCATACATACACTGAAAGCCCTTGAGGAAGAAACAGCAAAGCTCCACATGAAATTACCCCCCAAAATCATTCCATTTCTTGGGACCCAGGTCCCCACCCCCCATTCATACTGAAAAGAATTAAGTTGGATGTTCTCTACAGTCCCTTTCAACTCTAAAATCCTTGGACTTTTGTGATCTTATGGTTTCATTATTTTTGTTTCCAGTTTCAATAAGCAGTTTCGCCCCAGCCTGCTGAGAAACTCTCGGCCATCATCCCCTTGCCACACACCATGGGGGCCATGATCCGAGAAGACATGCAGCGTGCCCCCTCTTTGCAGCTGAAGGCCACCCAAGGGGGCATTTCTTGAAGACTCTCTCTCTCTCTCTCTCTCTCCACACACACACACACACACACACCCTCCTTGTGACACGGTTCTGTGCTCAGGTATGCCTCCCTTCTCTCTCCTCTGTCCAGTGGTTGAAACCAGTGGGAGCATTTAACTCAGTGATCGGGAAATGCTAGGAGTGAAATGCTAGGGTTTAATCCCCAACATCCCATATAGTCCCCTGAGCACTGCAGGAGTAATTCCTGAGTGCAGAGCCAGGAGTAACCACTGAGCATCACTGTGTGATACAAACACACACACACACACACACAATTTTGTTATATATTTTTGCATCTCTTTATGAGAATGGTTTTTCTCTTAGACTTCTAATGCATTCATAATATACCACTGTGACTTATACTCACAGTTGTATAGTCTGGGATGAACCCAGAGCCACGGCAGAGCATGGCAAGCTACCTGTGGTGTATTTGATATGCCAAAAACAGTAGCAATAATGGACCTCATTCCCAACTAATGGAGGCGTTACTGGCGCCCGCTCGAGCCAATCAATGAACAACGAGAAGACAATTGATACAGGTGATACAAGTGATCTGGAATGAAAGGTAAGTAAGCAGTTGGCCTGGGGATTACCCAGCTCTGGGGAGGCTGAAAACTGCAGTGTGCCCTGACCTGTCAAGACACATGCTAGCCTGGAGATCTTCACTTGCCAGTTAAGTCAGCAATTACTGCAGCTCTTCCTCCCGCCTGGATATGAGGTGATCCCAGGAGCACCTACCGGGCAAGGAGAAGAGTCTGCATAGAAACACAAGCCCTACTTTGCAGAAATCAGAGCAGCAGTTTAGAACGCAACCCTTTGCCCTGTGATGAGACAACGTAAGTGAGCATCAAGCCTGTGGCTCCCATCCACACCTACTGTGGCTTCCCATATGTGGCTTCCCATATCCCCATAATGCTGATGGCTCATGCCCATATTTAATATAGTCCACACTGCTGTGGTTATTGGTGTCACTAGACAAATGGCCGCAGATAAATGGATTGCCTCAGGGAATAGGAGGGGGAGATAGGGAGAGTGCCTGGTCCCATTTCTCTAAGTCTTCTTAGTTACAATGAAGAAGGAAAGACAAAATATTCTTGGGAGAAACATTATTTTTTATGTAATAAAAAAACTAGAGTATGGTGGATGGAAAGGTATAAGGGAATTCGACTTCCTGAGAAAGTAAACTAATTTGCAAGAGCAAAGGTCATGCATTGCTCTTCCTCTGACTGAAGTTGTCTGAGCCTCACCAAATCATTCACAGGGGCTGCTGGCTAGGTCCCCTCCCTGGTGGAACAGAACCTTAGTATTCTCCCTGGGGTGTCCAAGACAACCAGAACCACCAATCCTTGCAGTGTTGTTCCAAAGCATAAATTATTCAACCACAAAGGTATTTAAGATTCACAAGTGAATGTCCCCTTTGGGTTATGTACGGAGTCTCTTGGACATCCCAGGGAGAATACTAATGAGAAATCAATCCAGGGCTATTTCCTTGAATCCCACACTTTGAAGAGAAGTGAGAGCCAAATCATCTTGGTTTTCTGCTCAGGAAAGAAAAACTGTTCCCTTCTCATCAATGCTCCTCCTCTGAGCTTAGCCTGCTAGTCATGGGTAGGTTAGAGCCCTTCGATATGCAGCTAGACAGAGACAGACAGACAGGACAGACAGACAGACAGAGAGGCAGGCAGGCAGACAGACAGACAGCCTAAGAAAGCACTGTGCTCAGATGTGGCCCAAAAAAAGCATTTTGTTCAGCCTGTGTTTTTTTTTAGAGATTTTTTAATAATATTTTATTAACCACCATGAGATATACAATTACAATGTTGTTGGTGTTTGGGTTTCGGTCACATAGTATTACAGTCCCCCCCCCTCCACAAGTGCCCATTTCCCACCACCAATGTGCCCACTTCCCCCACCTCCCCCAGCCTGCCTCCAGGCGGTTCTTTATCTCTTTTCCTCTCTCCCTTTCTCTCTTTTCCTTCTCTTACATATTGTGGATTGCAATACAGCACTTAGATCAGCCTGTGTTTTATGAGTTGACCATCTGTCTTTGAGTTGGCATTTCTCCATTCGTGTGCCCCTTGGATTGAGGAACATGAATCTGTTTCCATTCCCTTGTGACCTCCTAACTGATTGTCACTGCATCCTGAAGCTCCTTATAGAGTCTTCCTCGTCCCCACAAGGGCCCTCTTTATTCCATTGCAGTTAGCCACCTAGAAGTCCAGCTCGTCCCTGTCTTTTTTTAAAGATGGAAGCAGTTAACACTGAGTTTGCACGTCTGCAGAAATCATTCCCTTGCACAGATTTTACTCTGTAAGCACAAAGTGCTTCAGTCAGTTTCCAGGGCTGGAAATGTTGGTGGGTTCTAATGCTTTGGCTTTCCTAGACAGCCACAGGCCGTGGGGCTTCATGCCCATGTGCCTTGCTCGGAACCTCTTCAGGTTTACCTCAAAATGAAGCTGAGCTGTAGTGTGTGGGCGTTCTTCAATGCCACAGAATTCCAAAACTGCATCCAAGGAGGTCTTCTGATCCAGCTCCTGGAGCTGGGAGGAGACTCACCACAGCTGGTTAACACTGGCTCCTCTCAGGCAGGAAGCCTTCTCCCAATCCTGTCACCGGAAATGTTCTCTCATCTGTATTCCTCTGAGGAACTACGGGTCATTGCATACTTTTGGTATTGGGGTGACCATGTGAGATTTTTTCCTTCTGGAAACTGCTTTATCAGGTCTTTCTCCCCCTTTTCCCTAGTTTTTAAAAACTATGTGAAGGGCTGGAGTGATAGTACAGTGGGGCAGGCAGCTGACCGGGTTCAATCTCCTGCATGCCATAGGGTCCTCTGATTTACTCCTGGCAGTGCTCAGGGACCAGATGGGATGCTAGGGTTTGAACCCTGGTTGGCAGCATGCAAGGCAAACGCCCTTGCCACTCTACTATCACTCTAGCCCCTGTTTATTGATCTCGTAGCCTACTGCTTCTTTATGCTCAATTACTAATCATTTTCCAGTGATATCTTTATGATTTATTATGTGTTCTTGTATCACTAGAAAATAATCACTGTCTGTCACTGCCTTCCCGTTCATCATTGATTTACTCAAGCAGGCCCCAGTAACATCTCCATATGTCCTGTCTCATGCTAGTAGAGCCCAAGGGCATCTGGTTGCTCCAGGAACATAAAGAGCCTCAATCCATTCCGGAATGAGATCTATAATTGTTACTGGTATTTGGCATATCAAATACAACATGGGTAGCTTGCCAGGCTCTGCCATGCAGGTAGCATACTCTTGTAGTCATCTCTAAGTCCAGCATTTATTGATGAACCTCATGGCCACTTGCGGCAGCGCGAACTGGGCTGTGATAGGCTAGTCTGCTGGGTGGAGTTCTGACAAGAGAGAAGTCCAGATGTGGAAAATGGAGGCCCTCATGGAGTGGGGGGTCATCTGGCTTGTTGCAAGGCTCTGCTGGGGTGGCAGGCCAGGTCTAGAACCCGCCATCCCTCGTGAGCAGCTGGGCACAGGGAGAGCAAGTAGCAGCTCTGCCCCATGTCTGTGAGTCTCTCTACTTTGTTAACATTATTAACGTTAGCAAATAATAGTCATATTTATTTCATTTCTTGCTGCTGCCTAATTTTTATGATTAAGATCTACAATATTAAATTTAATATGGACATGACTGATTTAAAGAAACTGATAAAAGGGAACACTCATAAGGAGTTAAATTGATCTCACAAATGGAGTTAAACCAAGTTTTCAAAATATACTGTATTAACACCATGGTTTACAAAGTTGTTCATAATATAATTGTTGTGGACTTTAGTCAAAACAAATTTTAGTGCTTAAATAAAAGACCGAAAAACTCTTAAAAGCAAACTTTTTAGTTTTGTTTCATTTTTAAGCTCTTACTGTCCAGATTGAGTTATTGTTCTACTTGAAGTCCTTGAGCCTGCTGGCCTTACTCAAAATTAACTTAACATTTGGATCTTCATCTAACATAACTCTTGGATTCTCATTAGCATTTACAACCATGACATGAATTTAATTCTTTTTTTTTCCACCAGAAAGAGTGCATAATTTGAAGGTTTGTTTTGCTACTAAAATAGTTATCTACCAATCACTGGTGTGGTAGGAGGGGGAGAAATAAAAGACAAGTACAATGTTTAATTTTGGAGATAATTATCTTGCCAGAAGTCACCATCCACTGGCCCACGATTTCTCTGTCAAAAGGAATTTATCTTGCAGGGTATTACATGCTCTTCTCAGTTTAACAGTTCCAAAAAGGTGACACACCAAAAGAATTGCCTTTTTGTAAAACCTACTTTCACTATCACTATCTTCCCATTCATCATCTATTTGCTAGAGTGGGCACCAGTAATATCTCCATATGTCCTGTCTCATGCTAGTAGAACCCAAAGGCATCCGCTTGCTCCAGGAACATAAAGAGCCTCAAACCATTATATTAGGTCATGGGAATGACCTAATATAAATGTTACTGGTATTTGGCATATCAAATACGACACGAGCAGCTTGCCAGGCTTGCCGTGTGGGTGGCATACTCTTGTAGTCACCTCTAAATAAAGCATTTATTGATGAACCGTGCAGCCACTAGCGGCCTCGCGAGCGGGCTGTGATAGTCTGGTCTGCTGGGTGGAGTTGTGACTAGAGGGATGTCCAGGTGTGGAAAATGGCGGCCCCCATGGAGTAGGGGGTCATCTGGCTTGTTGTGAGGCTCTGCTGGGGTGGCAGGCCAGGGCTAGAACCCACCATGCCTCCCTTGTGCCTCATGAGTGGCTGGGCACAGGGAGAGCAAGTAGCAGCTCTGCCCCATGTCTGAGAGTCTCTGGTTCAGCATACCTGGGCCGGATTGAAAAAAAAAAAAAAACTGCTGCAGGGAGGGTGTGGATGATCTGGGCTGTGATAGTCTGGTCTGCTGGGTGGAGTTGTGATGAGAGGGAAGTCGGATGTGAAAACCTACTTTATCTAAGAAAATTTGTTAATACCAGAAGTGTTTTATTTTCTTTTCTTTTTTTTGCAGTTCAAAAAAGGCTTTTTATTATTTTTTCAAATTCATCTAATTTTTATTTATTTATTTTATTTTTTATTATACCACCATGAGACATATGATTACAAAGGTGTTCATAATTGGTTCTTGGTAATACAGTATTCCAGCACCCATCCCTCCACCAGTGCCCCATTTTCACCACCAATGAGATCCTTGAGCACAAAACAAGAAATATATCCTGAATTCAGCCATGTGTGATTGCCCCCACCCTGAAAAAAAATAAAGCCTTAAATTTAAAGCCCAGAGGTAAAGCTTTTGGAAGTCTCTCATCTGCTGGCAACCTTTCAGATAAGATCTGCATTTTATAACTTCATTGAAATGAAATTGACATACAACAAATTTTAATACATAAATCATATAGTGATTGATAAATTAATTAGAGAAAAGAGTTGGTTCTTCCCAACAAGAAGTATTCTGCCGGAAGAAGGCCTCGGGACTCAAGCTGTTAGACCAGGTCTCACCTAGTCCTCACCTGCCACAGAGGCACAAAGATTTTGAACTGTGCCTCTAATTCTTTATCTCTTATCTCATCTCTGCCCACCTGTCTAGCTGTGTCCTCTTGAGTTCATTTCTTTCTGGTCAGTAAACTCCATCCCCCACTTCACAGATTGACTCTCAGCCATACCCCACCTTGGGTCTCAGGCTCACTCTCATCTGCTCTAAGTCACTGTGCACCCTCTTCTGTGTTGTGACTTATTTTATTGATGACAATTATTTGAGGGTCATCGGTGTCATTGATAGCATCCATCATTCAGTTTTATTTAATTGAAAATCCAGAGCACTTACTGTGTGTATATTATAAGTTATAAACCATGTTCTGAGCACCTGAGTTACCTTTTTGGTTACTATAATTAAATGTCCCAGGAAAAGTTGCATGTAACTCTTGTGTCTAATGGTGATTTGATTTCTTGTGGACGCATGCCTAGGAATAGAAAGACCGTGAGGTCCAGCGGTAGGTGTGTGTGTTGCTAATAGGCTTTTAACTCTGGGCTGTTCTCTATTACAGAAAGGCTAGGTCAGAAGCCCAATCTATCATACTCCTATAAATTCTAGCTATTTCTGATTTATTTCATTCCTAGAGTTCAGCTCAACTCTTTGAATGACTGCTTACAGGTGTGTCTTTGAAAGACTAAGGGAAATAAATCTTAACTCTCAAGTTGCAAAAGAAATAAATTCATATTATTTTAAGAAAGGATTGCATTACATTCTTTACATTTCAGTATACTCAGTGGAGAATGGAATTCAAAATCAATAAAGAATAAAATTAAAAGTTTTTTTGTAGGTGTCAAACATTTGAAATAGCCCGCTGAATAAATGTGGCTATTTTTGACCTGTTGCTGGGCAGACCAAAGCAGTGTTTATTGTGAAAAATAGGAACCTTCCTTCCGTTGAAACTAAGTTCCTCAGACATTCAGCAAATAATCCAGACACTGGCTATTAGAGAGGTTTGCTGACAAATGAAATCACACCAACTGGTTTTCTTCTTAGTTTGTAAAGTCATATTTGTGTGTCTTCCTCTGTGACAGGAGAGTGAGGCACCAAGCAACACCTTTCCCAGCACAAAGATTATTTTTCAGAATCTTTCTTGTTGGGGCATATAGTAATTCCAAAGGAAAAGCACATTAAGTGGAGGCTACTGAGGGGAATTTCATTTGAAGTGGTATCATCATTGCTCTGTAAGTGAATTTCTGGCCTATCTCTAGGATCAGAAGGATAATTTTAAAATAAATAGAATAAAGTCAATCAGTTATTGAGCCTAAGGCACCATCAGGGAGAAACAGTAATAAATCAGGCCCATAGCCTGCAAACAGCCCTTACTTTTCTGACTAACAAATGAGATCAGAACCCAGCCATCACTGCAGGAGAAAAGCCAAATTTAATTAGCTTATCCAACAGTGTCATTTTTGTAAATCAGAAGTCTTTGAAAGGTCAATGAATCTTGCCCTTATCATCTCATTATCTTCTGTTACTAACGAGGTATCATTAACCAGCCCCACGGCAGCGGTTATTTTAGTGTCTTGCAATAACTTGCTAGACTTGGTGGCACTTTGCTTACTAGAGAAAGGCAGAGTATGGAACATTCTTCCAGTTTTGTTTGAATACTTGAACGTCTCCATGACCATGATGGGGATGATCCTGTCCCTCCTGGCCTGACCAAGGTTAGTCAGTGAGGATGACACACACAAGTCAGTGAGGATGATTCACACAACAGGTCACATTGTGTGACTCCCTTACTTCTGTTGCCCTGTGTTATTTGTGATTGAATAGGACTTTACCTAGTATTATTCTCTGAGCACTTTCAGTGTGATTGGCATTGTGATGGGTACTCATCGCCCAGAAGACCTTTCCTCATTGGTGCCTTTCTATTTGGTTACTACCTTGGCACTCAGAAGAGCGACATGGAAATGATAGACCACAGTTAGAATTGGAGCACCATCATACACGCTTGCATTTATGAATTCTATTAACGTGTTGGTGAGTAGAACCAAGACAACACCTCCAACGGTGCTTACGAGGGATTTTGTTACCTAGAAATGAATCATTTCTATATAGCTTCACTCCTTGGATACAATAGTGTTGTGTGTTCTCACATGTGTGCATATTTGGTGAAATCAAATGACTAGAGCAGAAACACTCATACCTTATTTTTCATTTGTTATTGTTGGCTTTGGGGGATTTAGGGGCTTGAGCCATACCAGAAGCATCAGGGTTTACTCCTAGATCTATGCTCAGGTATCAGTCCTGGCTTTAATTGGAGACCAGGACCAAACTAGGGTACTGGAACCATTGTGATTGCACATGAAGGCTCTTAGGAAGTACGATGCTAAGGGGGGTATTTCTAGGTCTGTCAGTCTTGTGTGGTTAAATGGTATTCAATAAGTGCTTTTGAGGTGACACTAAGCTATTATTAAAACAATGTCTTATAAGCCTTATCACAGTCGAACATTGCTTAAAGTTTAAACTCAACTTTTAAGATCTAGAGAAAGAAAGGAAATAAATTAAAGTTCCACAAGACTTTTATAGTTTAATGAAAACATACGTGCTGATCACCATAATTTCATAAGTAGCAAGTTTTCCCTTCAATAAATCATGGAAATGAGTTTCTTCTAAATATATAATTTTTTTCTCTACAGCATTCACCAGGCAAAGATATTCCACTTTTTCAAGAGATGTTGATCTTCCCTCAAGAAACCTCCCCATCATGATTTTTAACATTACCATTTGCCTTGGGGGAAGTTCCTTCCCTTACTGGTAGACGAGAACTAAATAAATAAGACCGCATCCTTCAACAAACGTTTCCACATATTATGTCAAAATGTTTTATTGCTTTCTTAATTATACATTGAGATTTTATAAGTTTCTGTTATAGTTGGAAACCAGGGGGCTCTGTGTCAAGGAGAATTCTGTGACAGGGCAGAGACATTCACGGAGTAAGTCTGGAAAAGTGTTACCTCTGGGATGCCTCTCTCTTTCCCCAAAGATGCCACTCTTCCTTCCATGGGAGATCCTATGTGAAAAGACAGGGGACTTTTTATACCGGTAGAGAACCCCACTGGCAAGGTTTGAACAGCTATAAGAATATGGAAAGGAGCCTCTCCAACACCCCATTTTGAAAACAAACAATTCGCCTCCCACACTACCTACCCTTGTCTTTCCTAAAGCTGCTCTCTGTCATTCAGTGGTTACTGGTTGTTGTTTCTCCCTCGTTTTCTGGACTTTGTTTGGTCAGAATCTCTGAAAATGTACTTCTGTAAACTTCTGTCAAATGCCTGAATGACAGTGTGAATAAATGTTTAGGGAAGGGGAAAACCAGTGCATATGGGATTGAGTGATGATTCTTAAGGGAACCTTAAAAGAGAGATGTCTAGCCAAAATGTTTAATTACCACTTAATCAAGAGAGGCCAAGCCATCTGTTGGCCGGGATCGCGTCCCCACTTTTTGGGGACTGCTTAGTGATTGGTCAGCCTGGTGTACGGGAGCATCCCCAACTGACATCAGTCATCTTTCATTCCTCAAGAGCAGTGATGAGCAAAGTGCCAGGAGCTGTCAAGGGGCCATCTGGGATGAAGCCAAGGAGCAGACTGTAGCCCCTCCCACAGACTTGGGTGTTGACACAGGCGAACCAGCACCACTCACTAGCCCCTTGAGCCTGCGTCAGGGTCCTGCGTCACCAATCTTGCAAAGGGAGCTGGGAGTAAGATTAGGATTGCGGGTGGAAAGCCACCTTGCTCTAGGTTGTCGCTCTACTGCGGAATGGGGGGAAGGAGACAAATAAGACAAATAAGACCCTTCACCCACCGGTACTGCAAACCAAGTACAATCAACACACAACGGTGTGGGAATGCAGGTGATGCTGACCCCAGGAGGCCCGTCAGCAGGAAAGTCTGTCTGTACCTGTGAGTTTGAAGATGAAGGCAAAGAGCACCTGCACACTGAAATCCAACACCGCCTCACTAGGGTTTAGGAGTCTCCTACAGACACAAACCACCGCAGAAAGCGATGTGGTCCACATCCATGTGCAATATGAGTCTGTGCCAGACTCCTTGGGGGAAGGCTCGAACAGAATGTTCTCATGCCGTAAGGTCTTCCCAGCAGGCTTATGCAGACGCTCTCTGTTACTCTGAGGCTCTTTCAAGAGCCATTAAAGATAGATGATACTTTTTAATACATTAATAGTTTAAAGTGAATCTGTATGTTTTGTTATAAAACTGATGCATACGTGTGTCAGAAAAAGTGAAAAAATTCAGAACAAAAAATAATGGTGAAAAATAATAAAGACATATGATTCAAATTCTGGGGGAAAGAAATAAGTAAAACTAAGGAATAGGAAAAGCTAAAATAAAAATTTCCCTCAGTAATATATAGACACATTTTGAAAGATAAGTGTAAAGATTAAATTATTTTCAAAAACTAGTTCATTATATAAAAAGTTATAAATCACTTTGCAGAAAAGAAAATCATGAAAATGTAGTTCTGGCTTGTGGCTATTATAAATCCACAGTGATGGGACCTGACTTGAGATCACTTGGGCTCCTCTTTCTTTGTGAATCACCGAGTACTATTTGACTGTTATTTCAAAAGATAAACTATTTAAATTCCATCAACAGTAAAGAAACTATGTCAAAATTTCATTTGTGGACCATGATTTATTTTCACCTTGGATTTTTTTTAACCTCACTTTGTAATTGCCTTTCTTTGGTCTCGACAGGAAAGATAATCTCTCATTTTGTATGACACCTTGAACTTCAAGTTCTGACATGGGCGAATCCCTGTGAGCCAACCCTGAGTCCAAAAGGCTCCCTTCTGTCACAAGGGAGGTCTACCTTTTGTGACTCTCGGATTCAATCTCTCAGATTTCTCTTTGAACATGTTTCCTGTATTATTTTGCTGCTGTTCACAGATATTTTCAGAAGGTACATGATCAAATAGACAGTTGAATTTCTGTTGAAAAATCCAAGGTGATTGCCATGTTCGGAAGCTCATATGGTTTCCCTCTTGCCTCACTGCTTCTTTGTCTTCAAACATTAGATTTTTTGTTGTTGTTGTTGGGGCCACACCCAGCAGTGCCCAGGGTTTACTCCTGTCTCTCCATTCAGGAATCCCTGCTGACAACAGAGCTTGAGGGAATTGGGGTGTCAGGAATCAAATCTGGGTCTGCTCATGCAAGGCAAGTGCCTCCCATCTCCCCAACTCTGAGCCATCTCTCCAGCAGCAAACATTAGACCCCACTAGTGAGCCTCTTTCGAGGAACAGAAAGAGCTATGCTTGGGATATCACGACTCACTCAAGTGAAAGTAGGAACCCGAGCTCCGACCTCCATCGCTATTCCAGAATCAGGGACACTGTCTCGTTTGCCAAAGCATCGAAAATCAAATGGGCAGAACATGTAATGCGATTTGGAGATGACCGCTGGACTAGAGTCGTTACTGACTGGATCCCATGGGACATCAAAAGATCATGTGGCCGCCCACCTACAAGATGGTCAGACTTCTTCGTCGAGACCATGAACGAACGGTTTGAGGCTCTTTGTATTTCTGAAGCAACCAGATGCCATTGGGCTACACTGGCATGTGGTAGGGTCCAATGGAAATGTTACTGGCACCAGCTCGAGCAAATCGATGAATAACGGGATGCAGTGATCAAGTGAGCCTCTTTGGTTGTTCCCTACACGAGGCTGCGGTTGCTCATTGGTGGACCATCTGCCTCCTAATACACAAGGCCTCCAGCTCTGTCTCTTTCACCACCGCAGTCCTGGTAGAGGGACAGTTTGTGATCTGCCCAGCACTACCATGAAAGCGTAACCGCCTGGGAGACTCATTTCCAAGCAGGTGTGAAACCACAGCCAGAATGAGCGACTCTCGGTAAGCATGACAACTGAGTGTATGAGCAACACAATGAGATGTGTGAACACTACAGCCCACTCTGCCACAACTGCTGACCCCCAAACCAAAAGGAAAATGAAATACACGATGGAAAGTGATTAAACACAAATAAAAGCTCCTTTCTATCTTTTTCAAAGGAAGCTTTCCCTTTGCTCTACCCATCAGAGTTCGGAAGCACAGACTGTCTTTCTACCTGGGAATTGCTATTTTGCCAGGTATTCCTCAAAAGCTTTGCTAATTATCACCTATTTTTCCTACTGTCAGATTAATTTCGTTCTTATTCATAATAGTAATGTGCTGCTCCACTTTGAACTGATATTTCACATTTTCTGTCGCCTTTGTCCCTCCCTGCTCTAGGGAAGTCATCTATAAAGTAGACAGCCCTGAGATCTGCAGCAAAGAAAGCACATGAATAGCTACAGGAAAGCATTGGGGTGTGGGGACAACTTCTAGGCATGTGTGTGGCAATGATTCTACTGCAATTCCTAGGTGAGAATGCCTGGAGGAAGGAAAAAAATCTCTTCCAATAATTCTAATCAAGAGGCAGCATAGCAGGAAGAGAACCTATTGGAAGAGGAAATGGGTGTAGAAATGAGAGAATTCTGTGGGGAGGAAGCAGGCAAGGGCAGTGAGAAGAGCCAGTGGGAAAGGCAGAGCAGTTCTTCCTCTCAGCACAGCCTAAGAGTGGGGTTGCTGTGTGATGGAAACCTTGCTGGGTGTCTAAACTGGAAGGGAAGTTTGCTTCCCAAATATCTGGACACCTATGATGGAAGAGTTAAGAAATGGAGGAGGACTTCAGTCAGACATGTACTCTGAGAGCAAAACCCCTGAGGAATTCAGTTGTGTAATAAGGATTTAATAAAGATAGACAAATGCAATAGATGACATGTATAACATATATGTATTAATGATCAAAATGTGTCAACTATAAAAATGCCTATCAGGAAAGCACATTGTAAATAATGGCTTCATATGTATATATGAGCAGACTAATTATGTGTGTATAAACTCATGGGAAGAGAGATAACTCAAAGATCCTTCTAACCCCTGATTGTCCCCTGAACACTGCCAGGAGCCCAGAGCTGAGACTGACCCTAGTGCACTACCAGGTGCAGCTCCCAAACTAATAACTATATAAGCAGAAATAGTGACCATATCAATATGCTTCTGGGAATTTCACAGGGCCTCGGCATTTTCTCTGGGTGTGAGCCAGGAATTACACTGGGTCTTGAAGGATCCTGCCTGAAATGGGAAACTATGAGCACATTATCTGAATCCACAGGAACCTGGAAGCCCTCAAGCCTGGGACAGTGCTGAGCAAGTGACATGAAGCTTGTTTCATCAACCTGAATCTGGGGGTGGTTCATGTGTGATTGTGAAGAGGAAAAGGAGCACCACTAGGTGATGATAAAGTTCATACACAAACACGGAAAGGTACAAAATAGTCCAGAAGAAGAAGGAAGGGACTGAAGCAGATGGCCAGCAGTGGGGCCATCACTGCCAACGCCAGTGCCAGATTTCTGGGGTCAGAAAGAAGGACATTGGAAGTGAATATAGCTAGCAAAGATCCATATTTTTGGTCTCTAAAAGCGCAGCATCATGATGGCATTTGGAGAAATCAGAACTTCAAGCTATGCTGCAAGCATCGCAAGGAGGAGGAAAGCACAAGGCACTGCCCGGTGTTGGGAAACACCAGTTGGGAAACTGTTAGTTGAGTCCAGAATTCTTCACCTGCACTGAGAATACAAATAGGAGCTCCAGTATAGCGTCTAGGCGTCTTCCTAAGGGGGAGAACGAAGGTCCTCGGTGTCTGGGCCATAAGGCCAGCACTTGGGCCATGGTTCCCCCTGATGCCTGGGCTGGATAGCCAGCACCAGGGGAGAGAAGCTCATACTGGTGCCTAGGCCTGCGGGCCAGCACCAGAACCACAAGGCTGGTGCCTCAGTCTGAGGGGTAGCACCAGGGCTACAGGGCTATGGGGCAACAGGGCAACAGGACTGAACAGAAGAGAAACAAAAGAAATAGACTAGGGATGTAGAGTAACAGAGAAACAGCGGTAACAGAACAAAATGGTGAAACTTAGGAAAAAGAGTGAAGGACTTGGATAAGTAAAAAGCGAAGAGAAAATAGGCCTTGAAGAGAAAAGCCCTGAAGGGAAAGGACCTAAGGAAAGAGGTAATTAAAGAGAGGTCCTGGGAGAGGACCTGAAAGGTGAAGCCCTGAACAGAGATGTCCAGAAGAGAGAGGCCCTGAAGAGAGGAGCCTCCACAGATGCCCTGAGGAGAGCATCCTGCAGGTGAGCCCTCCGGGGAGGTCCCTGGAGAGAGGCCCTATGTGTAGGGAGTAGTGAAGTGAAACAAAACAAGTAACAGAAGATTATTAAAGTAAGCTTCAAGAACCTCTGGTCTTGTTCTTTCTTCTGTAGATGGGTCAAGGGGAATGGTTTTGGCCCCAGACACAGGCTGGGTGCCCTAACAAGAGTGTGAGTAGTGCGGGGACCCAGCTAGGCCCCGGCATCTGCTGCCATGTTACCCTGAGCCCCTAAGTACTATTATGTTCATGAAATCGGCAGGGGTCCCTTGAGCCTGGGGCCTTGGGACCTCAATGAGGGGGGAGCCACAATACGCCCTCCTCTTCTTTTATTTACAAGTCCTAACACCTGGCGTAGAAGGCTGATGCCAAATCCCATTTCTGCTTCTGGAAAAGTGTAAATAAGTCTCTGAAGTTTCTTCTGGTGTCATCTTGGTCCTCTTCGATAAAGCAAGTTTGAGGTAGGATAACTTGTATCACTTCACTTGTCTTCCCATTGTTCATTGATTTGCTCAAGCAGGCACTAGTAACATCTCCATACATCCTGTTATGTGCTGTGTAGCCCAAGGGCATCTGCTCACTCCAGGAACATGAAGAACCTCAAACCATTCATTCAGGTCATGGGAATGAACTTTATAATTGTTACTGGTTTTAGGCATATCAAACATGACATGGGTAGCTTCCCAGGCTCTGCTGTGCTGGTGGTATACTCTCGGTAGTAGGTTCTCAGTTCGTGCATTATCTGATAAACTGCGCGCCGCAGGGGAGATCAGCTTTTCTCTTGGGTGGAGCTCTGTTGAGCTGTGGAGTCCGGATGCTGAAAATGTCAGCCCTCGTAGTGTGGGGGTTCCTCTGGCTACTTGCAAGGCTCTATTAGAATGGTGGGCCAGGGCTAGAACTTGCCTTTCCTCCCAGATGCCTCATGAGGTATGATACATCATCTTAATTTCCACATTAAAAAGTGAAAAAAGTAAAAAGCCTGTATTTTTTTACTGGTCGCTGCATTTATTTTGGCATCATTTCTTTGATGTATTTAGCCTTGCAATTCAGATGGGGAGATAGCACCCGTGGCAGAGCATCCACCTGCAAGACCGAGGCCCTGAGTTGGATCCCCAGCACCACATGCTCCACTGGGCATGTTTTCCCTCAAAAAAAAAAACACATACACATCAGCAACATATAAGTTCTACCTTCTGTGGGTAGTAATACAAACTTTCTACTTCTTCTGAAAGGTTAGTATTTTTTAACCATTTTGTTACTCCCTTTCAAATTCTAGAGCTAGAGATCAAGTAGAAGAATTTTAATGTGGATTTTAGCTTTATATATAAATTATCCTGTCATTTTGGCACTACAGCTGGGTTTCCTCATATTAGCTGGAGAAGATCATGAATAAATTTGCAGCAAGCTGCACAGGGGATTATGTGTACATGGAATAATTCTTATTGGCAATTGCTTTTACAATTCACTGCACAGAAAATCTAACATGAGGGCAAAGAGCCCCATTTCTCACTCTTGAATGAAAACTGAGAGCCACAAACACAGATGTGGAAGGCTCTTGGCTATCCCAACCAAGCGATCTCTTAACTGACTCCTGGTTCAGTTCATCTAGTTCACCACCACATACCTGCTTCTCCATCTGTCAATATATTCTTGGCCTAATGGGAAAGCAGGATTCTTCAATGTGATAGCTGAGAACCACCTTGATAAGGTGATAGCTGAGAACCAACTTGATAACCACCGTGATAAGCTCTGTTCTAGTCATAGCTCTAATTCTGAGTATTCTTGGAAGGAACAGCAAGGTGGTGCACAGTTCTATGCCCTAGAAAGCCACCATCATTTGCACATGGCACATGTCTTCCCCCTCCCCCATCCAAGTAGTAACATGTGTTCTTAAATCTTCTCAGTGGCATGTTCCAGGCAATGGGTAGGAATTGATCAGAGTGAACTATCTGTTCTTGGGGGCTAGAGAAACAGGGCAGATAGTAAAGCACTTTCCCTTGCATGTGTCTGAGTAGGTTTTGATTCCCGGGACCCCATAGAGTCCTCTGAGCCCACCAGTAGTAATTTCTGAATACAGAGCCTGGAGTAAGTCCTGAGCACCAGCCAGTGTGACCCCAAACACAAACAAAATTAAATATGTATGTATGTTCTTTTTGGTGTCTTCTTTCTCTTCATTTCTAGTCCTTGAATTCGGGCCATTTAATTCCCATCAGAATGAAATGAAAAGTTCAGAGGTCTGAGGCCAACCTCTCCAGAAATTCTAAATGAGTAAAGAGGAGCAGGTTAGTGTTTGTCCAGTAAACGATCCAGTCAGGAAGTATCTTATCTCTCGGTTCTAGCCAGTCAGGGTTTAACGAATTGGGATCTCTTGACTGTGACGCCAGAGCTGACCTGACATTCCCTCTTGCTTACTTGCTGAGGAAACATCGCTTCTTAAAATTACTTGCTTCCCTTCTTCCCTATAGTCTTTCTACACAGTCAGAGGCATTTCTGCATGTGCAACTGCTTCCATAGGTCCCTACTTAGGGGTGTTGATGGGTTTCCTAGCTCCCTACTTCTTCGAGACAGGTTTCGAGACTTTCTTGACCATGCTTGGAAAATGCCTGTACCAAGTTTCCTAATGCTCTCTGTTGGCTCAAACATCTTGGTGAACTAAGATTATTCTCAACATTTTTCACAGTAATTCTGGACCTGCTTTTTTTGTTTGTTTTCTCTTAGAGATTTCCATTCTTTACTTGCTGTCTAGGGTGATGGGTCTCTTGTTTTGCACTGAGAAAATAAATGTTTAGGAGATATTGCCCAAGGAAGATTTATAAATCATGAGTTTGTTTTAGTAGTTCCCTGTGTGTTTGTATATACATGTTCTATAGCCAGCCTTGAAAAATGGGACTCCATATGGCTGCACAGACCAGCCCAAACACAGTAGATTGAGGCCTTTAAAAACATTGAATCAATTAAATAAATCCCAAGAATAGGCAACATGCCATGGTTCACCTATTCCATATTAAAGAGAGAAATGTTAAAACTTATGTAAGTAGCATTATAGGCATGTGGTATAGTCTAGACATTTTAATTATAATGTAAAATTTGAATCAGGGATGGAAAAATTCATGTCAACACATTGGATGAAAAGGCAAAGTGAAGTTTAAGGCGAATTCATTCTCAAGAAGCATCCAGGTGAAATTGCATACCATGGAGAAGGGCCATGGGGCCTTGAGTTTGATCCCAGCATCACTGCCCATGCTGAGTGCAACCCTGGCCACAGGGTCACTGGTGACCGTGGTGTCCTTGGCATATTGCAACTCAGCCTGTGAGATTGCCACATTTAAAGGGCAACCTTCGGGGCTGATGAAGGCCTCTTGGTCAAGTGCGCTCTCCTCTGCTCAGTTTTTTTTTCCTCTGTTTGAGAAGGATGTGTGCTGGAAATACTTAAAATGATAATATTAAAAATCAGTAAGTACTGCATTCTTTTCTGAAGTCATAAGAAAAATATATTTTGTTAATTATCTAATCCTATTTGAGTTACAAAACCGCCTGAAGCAAGCCTGTAAATCATTACATGAAAGATTCTATGAGAATACATTACATCAACTAACTCTAAAATTCAAAGGGGCATTCTCTTTCTCAAAAGATGAGCCACAGGACCAATTAACAACAGCAATTTATTATGATCCTAAACTGAAAAACTATGAAATGTCTTCTAACATGAATCTGATTTTAGTCTACATAAATTTATCTATGAAAAGGAGTCCTGATTGCTACAAAAGGACCCTCGACAGTAATTTAAATCCACACAAGGAAATAAAGTATATTAGCAAATGTAACTCACAGCTAAATATTAAAGCAGTATAAGTGAATTTTGTTTGTAACTTTTTCTCTCCTACAGGAGTTAAAAGAAAATTACATATATCAGCAACTATAAATCTAAAGTAATTGACAGATAATGTAAAAATGTAATTTATATGACACAATGAAGCAAAAAATCAAAAGTAACCAGTTTAAGTAGCTTTATATGCTATTGGAATTAAGCTGGCATTACTTATTACTATGAAGTAAATTATTTAAAAATAGAATGCTAATGCAGAGCTAACCACTAAGGAAAAACAGCTTTAAAATATAGTGAAAGAAATAATAAGGGTATTAAATAATACACTAGAAAATATATATTTGACAAAACGGAAGGCACCAATTGAAAAACCAAGAGACAAAATTTCATGATTCTGGGGCTGGGGAGCTGGCACAAAGGATGGAGCGTGTTTTTTCTCATGTGGGTGTCCTGAGCTCAAGCCCCTGCACCGTGTAGTTCCCCACATTTCCTGGAGCAACCCAGACCATCACAGTGGGGGTAACCCTGGTCCTAGCAAGGGGTTACCAAACCCCAAACATGATTCCTACAGGGAACAAAGAGCAAAAGTAAAAGCACATTTTCTTTTTATCAGTAATTACCCCTCCTCCCATTCCTCCTCCTCGTTGCCAGCAATCCTGGAAGAGAGACATGCCAGACCCACAGCTCCATCAGTGCGCAGCCAGAGCCAGCTGCACAATGGTCTTAGATAATACTGGATGTTAGGGTCATGTCCTTCCCAGAATCTTTCACATGTATACACTCTTTACAGTTCTAGGCAGTTCTTGCCTTGGCCTGTCATCTCAGTGAGCCCAGCAAGAAGCCAGAGGAACCCCCACACCAATAGGTCAGTCATTCTCAACATCCAGACTCCACAGCTCCTCCACCCAAGAGAAAAGCTGATCTTTCCGGTTGAGTTTCATCATTAAATGCTCAAGATTAGAGCCTACTACTGAGAGTATACCACCTACTCGGCAGAGCCTGGCAAGCTATCCATGTTTTATTTTATATGCCAAAAACCAGTTGCACTTATGGACCTTATATCCTGAAGGAATGGTTTGTGGCTCTTCCTGATCCTGGAGAAAACAGATGCCCTTGGGCTACACTTTGCTTGCAACAGGACATATGGAGATGTTACTGGTGCCTGCTCGAGCAAATCGATGAACAATGGGAAGACAAGTGATACAAGCAAATTACATCAAATGTAAATGCACTAAATACTCCTCAACAAAAAAGGCAGAAAGGAAGTGATTGTCACATTCAAACTCTGTAGTCTTAAAGGCATTTCAGGATCAAACCAAGGTTTAAGGTAAGTGAATGGGAAAGTGTGCACCTTTACACACTTACAGTCAAAGATTATACTAGCCACTGATCACAAGAGACTTTAAGACAATGATGAGTCAATTCATCAAGAAGACAGAATATGTAAATGTACAAGTACTTAATATTATTGCCCCTAAAACCAGAAATAGGGAACCCAGGGGCCAGAGATGGGGCAGGAGTGAAGGGACTTGCCTGGCTGTGCTTCTGCCAGCATCACACCTGCCCCTTGAGCTCAGCCAGGAATGAAGCTCGAGCAGAGCCAGGACAGTCCTGAGCACAGCGAGGTGTGAATTCAAACAAAACAAACAAAATTTAAAAAAAAAAAGCTAAGAGGAAAGATAAGTCTACATGGAAACCTCTACACACGCCTGATATATAATCCTTAGGAACCCTATTAAGATAAACACTAAAAGGGGCCGGAGCGATAGCCCAGCGGGTAGGGCGTTTGCCTTGCACGCAGCCTGCCTATGCCGCCCGGGTTCGATCCCCGGCATCCCATATGGTCCCCCGAGCACCGCCAGGAGTAATTCCTGAGTGCAGAGCCAGGAGAAACCCCTGAGCATTGCTGGGTGTGACCCAAAAAAAAAAAAAAAAAAAAGATAAACACTAAAAGTCAAATTAAAGGCAAATTTAAGGTAAAGAATAGGCAGGTGAGTGGCAGAAGCCCTGTAGCTAATTGACATTTAATGTATAAAATGTAATTTATGTGACACAGTGAAGCAAAGCTGAAACCTAACCAGTTTAAGTAGCTTTATATGCTTTATCACTGTATCACTGTCTTTCCGTTCATCATCAATGTCCTCGAGCGGGCACCAGGAACATCTCCATATGTCCTGTCTCATGCTAGTAGAGCCCAAGGGCACCTGCTTGCTCCAAGAACATAAAGAGCCTCAAATCATTCCATCAGGCCATGGGAATGAGGTCTATAATTGTTACCGGTATTTGGCATATCAAATATGCTTTATATACTTTTGGAATTAAGCTGACATTACTTATTACTATGAAGTAAATTATTTAAAATAATTTAAATAATTATTAAATTATTTAATAATTTACCCAGCAGAGCCGCACAACAAGCCAGATGACCCCCCACTCCATTGGGAGGCCATTTTCCACATCCTGACTTCCCTCTCTTCAGAACTCCACCCAGTGACAGCCTATCACAGCCCATATCATCGAAGTTCCACCCTGCAGCAGTTTTTTTTTTTCAATCCGGCCCAGGTATGCTGAATCAGAGACTCTCAGACATGGAGCAGAGCTGCTACTTGCTCCCTGTGCCCAGCTGCTCACAAGGCACCTGGGAGGGATGGCAGGTTCTAGCGCTGGCCCGCCACCCCAGCAGAGCAGCACAACAAGCCAGATGACCGCCCCCACTCCATCGGGCTGCCATTTTCCACATTTGGACTTCCTTCTAGTCAGAACTCCACCCAGCGACAGCTTATCACAGCCCGTCTCAGCGCCGCTACTACAAGGGTATGCCACCTGCATGGCAAGCCTGGCAAGCTGCCCTGTTTTATTTGATATGCCAAATACCAGTAACATTTATATTAGGTCATTCCCATGACCTAGCATAACGGTTTGAGGCTCTTTATGTTCCTGGAGCGAATAGATGCCCTTGGCTCTACTAGCATGAGACAGGACATATGGAGATATTACTGGTGCCCGCTCTAGCAAATAGATGATCAATGGGAGGATAGTGATAGTGAAATTATTTAAAAATAGAATTCTAATGCATAGGTAACCACTAAGAAAAAAACTGAAAGAAATATTAAGGGAATTAAATAATACACTAGAAAAAATATATATAGTGACAATGGACAGAGAAGCGTGTTGCCTTCTCTGCCCACTCATCTGGGTGGGGCACGTGACTACTTATAGATCCTGATTACTGAAAATCGCTCTGTGAACATCTAAGTGAGCAACAACTTTTCTGGTTTTCCAGGTAAGTTTTGTGAACAACACAAATTTTAGTTATGCTCTTTGGAATTCTGCATCATTTTATTAGCAAACATAAGCTATCGGGTTCCCAAATGAGCCATTGTCAGTACAAATAATAAGTCCTTGAAGAGTTTTCTTCCAATCAACATAGTTTGGTTCCAACTTGATGTGAAGGAAAACAACCCCAGCCAATGAAATGCTGTCAGTCACCCCTTGTCTACTTTCTCTTCCCAGGAACTTCTCCTGTTGGTCTCAGAGGCTCAGCCCCCCCTGGTGATCAGCCCAGCTGCCTGATCACCCACCCCTGGGACAATGCCTCCTACTGGGGTAACCTCTTGCCCCTGGCCCGCTCTCAGCCCAAGATGCTTCCTGGCAGGGACGGGGCATATATACAGTGAGGAGAGATCTGGAAGCAGTGAGCACCAGGATGGGGTTGCCTTCCTCTCGCCCCAGCAAACCTGCCAGCGATGCCTGATCCCACAACCCCCACAGAGACAATCTCCTCCACACTGAGGACTGCACTGCAAGCCATATCGGAGGAATCTTGCAAGGGTCCATGCTGAGGAAGGCTGGAATTACTTAGGAAGAGAGAAATTCTCCCAAAAGCAAGCACTGCATATGATTTGAGAAAAAGAATTAGAATAAAATCTTCATGATTATCGGTTCAGAGAACAGCAAAAGTCTCATTAGAATTACAGAAATGACCCCTTTGAAGATCTCATTTAGTCTTTTGTTTTCCTCCTTTTTTTCTTTCAAAGATGAGTGAGTCACAAGGGGAGGCTGCCTTGAATGTTGGGGGGATTCGGATGATTCACAAAGGGAGGTCTCGGATGTTGGTGGGATTCCTGCTGAGATGAGGCCTCAGGACCTTACTCTGGGCACAGGAAGTGGGGCTGACATGCATGTCCTTCCTTCTAGCCCTCTTTCCTTGCCTGGCATCCTGTTTGGTCTCCGAGTTCAGTCAGGAGTGATTCCTGAGAGCAGAGCTAGGAGTAGGCCCTGGGCACAGCCAGATGTGCCCCAAATCAAACGAGAAAAAACTGATTGGGCATGTTTTAAAACATTTGCCTCCCAATCTTTAGACAACCCCCCTTTTTAATAAAAAAGAATATTTTGACCCTCAGTCATTTAAACTCTCTCTCGCATTTGGTTCCAACTGTCTTTTGGCATAGCAATGAATTCCATATCCAGATGACTGAGTAGTTTGCAAAACTATATGAATGTTCTATCATTTATACAAATTTGATTTTAATTTCTCCCTGGTTAATGGGCTATTAAAAAGCAGGGTGATCTAGCAACCAAAGGAATATGGTTTATTGCCTGCAAGCTTGCCTGGGGACTTTGATTGTTTGGTAAGTTAATAATAGCAAAACATTAACTCCCCTCCCCACATCTGTGGAGTGAGATTGCGAGATAGCTGCTCATGAATGTATGCTTTAAATACATATTTTAAAGGAGAGAAATGGTATAATGGAGGGACAGACCTGGGGTTATTTCCTGCCTGAACAATGAGTTGCAAGTTTAAGGGTGTGACCGGAGCCTAGAGAGGCTGAGGGGCTTCTACTGCCAGGAGCGCTGGCCGGACATGGACATTTGATCTGTGGATTGGCTATAACATATGAGCACAAACAGTAAATCTGTTCTGTATTTTAAGACCTCTCTGTAATGGCATTTGAAATAACATTAGTTACAACTTTTGTTTAAAGAAACAGGCTACTTCCCCCTCAAAAGTTTGGATGCAACGAGCTTCTACCCCCTATTGGATTGACCACAGAGCCACTAGTGCATTGAAAGCACATCTTGTTCTTTCAAAATAGATGCTAGCAAAAAAAAAAATCAAGCAAATAAACAAAATAAACCCTAAATATGTCTTCTGATTGTGGCTGGGACTTTGAGTGAAGAAAAATAGTTTTTTTCCTGAAAGATTTATTCTTAGAAGCAGAGAATTCTGTAGTGACCGAAGAAACAAAATAAAAGATATGCCTTTTGTTAAGTTCTTGGAAATATTATTTTAGTGGCATTTGCTTAAAATATGAGGCAAAAAGGCTCTGGCACCAAGCAAAGATTTGGGGTGAAGCATTTGCAAAGCTTAGAGATTAGAGGATGAAAAGGCTGAGCAGCTACTGCACCAGGTTGCAAAGGTGGGAAAGGTGAACGTGCGTGATTTGAACAGAGAAAAGCAATTTTGTGAAATTAAAACTATACTTTAAATAATCTGCTTTGACTACAAAGTTTCTTCAAAAGACTTGGCTTTACCAAATATTGATTATTGTGTGTGTGTGTGTGTGTGGGTGTGTTTTGAATCTTTTGGGTTCACAATGATAGGGAATCCTATGGAATGAGATTATCATTTGACAAAAAAATGTTAAGAGCAATGGTCCAATCCATCACCCTTCATTGCTCTGAGATTTAATTGCAATATTAATCTGTAAACAATTTTTTTTTGCTCCTCTGAGATCCCAAATGGAGATAGGAAGAAAAGACTTCTTTAAATCCCCAAAAGAGCTCCCAAGAATAAGGAGGAAGAGCTCCCAAGAATAAGGAGGGAACCCAGGCCATAGAGGTATAAGCCACAACTCCCTTGTGAAGGTAGAAACCAAACTAGGCAAGGATGACACAAGACAGGAACTGGGGTGACCTCTACATTAGCTCAGGTTCAAGCAATGTAACAAGGCACCCTAGCTCTTCGTTGGCACTTTTCCTGTTGGGGGCATCACAGTGGTGGCAGTAAAGAGATAGCAGTAGCAATGGAGAACTGGTGGGAAAAGGTTTGGATGAGTGAATAGGATAAGGGTTGTTTGAGGCAGGACTTGCAGTGTCGAGAGAGAAGAATGTCTGTATAAAAGGAGAGACATGAGAACGAATCCTGAATAGTTGCATCAGAAATGACATTTCATTCACACCCAATGTGCAGTTTTCATTATAAATAATTGTGTGTGCATACAGTTATAAGTCCCAACCCCCAACACTGAGAAACTAGCTCATATTCACCTCAATTAACTCGCTCATCTGCTATCGTCCCTGCTGTGAGGAATTAAAGACAGGTCAACTTCCAGCTACATCATTCGTGTGCCAATCTAGGCTTCTGATATTATTCTCCTCTACAAGAATTCAGGGCTTCCAAAAAGAAATGGATGCTTTCAAGAAGAGGCCAGGAGTAAACACAATGAACCTCCAACATCTTGTGCCAGGGTGATTAAAAACAAACAGCCAAGTTAAAAGACATAAAACCATCAGAAAGTGGTTCTCACTGGGGTAAACCTGGACTCACTGAGCCTGAAAATAAATAATGCTCATAACTGATTGCAATCATGCAATGAAAGGAAACTCTGAGAATGAACTGATTTTTGTATAAGTGAATAAGGTGACAGCATGTGGAGGAGAGAGTTATTTTGTATTCTCAGAAAACTAGATCCCATTTCATTCAATGCACATCAACCAACTTTCCATGACCATCGTTTAGAGTGGAGAATCCTGGCCGACTGCACCTAATCAGATGATCAAAATTAATGTCATCAATAATGCAGCAAATTGGTGGCCTTCATGTGGAAACACAGCATTACTTTGAGATCTCCCTCCTAAAGACACATGACCAGAATTCAATGATGAGAAAATTCAGAAAAATCAAATTTGAGGGTCATTCTACAAAGCAATCGGCCTTTCGTCTTCAAAATCTGGAAGGTCATAAGGGTAGAGAGGATTAGAGAACTCCTAGAGATTTGAGTGGTCTGAGCAGAAAGATTACAACTGAATGCTTTCTGTGCTTCAAATCCAAAATACTCTTCTAGAACAGTCTGGGGACAAGTCATAAAAAATTTGAGTGGTCTAAGAACTGAAACAGGCCAGTGTTTAGTTTGACTAGATTTAGAACTCTGCATTGTGGTGACATGGAAAAGTGTCTTTGAGGGAATAAAATAGGTACTCAAATATTTTGCTTACATATGGACTGCCATCTTGGCAAAATATTTTCAAGACACTCCCAGACAATATGAGTCTTTGTACCACACTTGTAACTTCTATTTAAGAAAAAAGTGTTTCAAACATGCAATTATTGGATGATTTTTGTCCCAAATGTTATAAAGCAAAGTTGAAGTCACAGAAGAGAAAGCATGTTGTGGGGTCTCCTCCAGCCCCACTGGTAACCAGACCAGGAAGATTTGGTGTGGGGGAGGACAGAGCCAGACACTTCCTAGATTGCCTCACGTGGCTCCTTGGGAAGGGTTTCAGATCCCTTCACTTCCTCATTTCCCTTCAAGTGCTGCCATTTCCGGCTCCTGTTGTCAGGTACTAGTTCTGCTTCTCCAGACTCCTAGTGGCCAAGTATCAGAATCTGCTGTCACTATCACTATCACTATCTTTCTGTTAATCATCTATTTGCTAGAGCTGGTACCAGTAATATCTCCATATGTCCTGTCTCATGCTAGTAGAACCCAAAGGCATCCGCTTGCTCCAGAAACATAGAGAGCCTCAAACCATTATATTAGGTCACGGGAATGACCTAATATAAATGTTACTGGTATTTGGCAGTCCTCGCAGGACATGGGGCAGAGCTGCTACTGGCTCGCCCTGTGACCAGCCGCTCAAGAGGCGCCGGGAGGGATGGTGGGTCTAGCCCTGGCCCACCACCCCAGCAGAGCCTCTCAACAAGCCAGACGACCCGCCACTCCATGAGGGCCTCCATTTTCCACATCCGGACTTCTTTCTCGTCAGACCTCCACCCAGCAGACCAGCCTATCAGCGCCCGGCTCATGGAGTTCCACGCTGCAGCAGTCTTTCTTAAATCCTGCTCAGGTATGCCGGTCCAGAGACTCGCAGACATGGGGCAGAGCTGCTACTGGCTCTCCCTGTGACCAGTGCTCATGAGGCGCCGGGAGGGATGGTGGGTCTAGCCCTGGCCCACCACCCCAGCAGAGCCTCGCAACAAGCCAGACGACCCGCCACTCCATGAGGGCCTCCATTTTCCACATCGGACTTCTCTCTTGTCAGACCTCCACCCAGCAGACCAGCCTATCAGCGCCCGGCTCGCACGGCCGCTATGCGGCTGCACGGTTCATCAATAAATGCTGGACTTAGAGATGCCTACAAGAGTATGCTACCTGCATGGCAGAGCCTGGCAAGCTACCTGTGTTGTATTTGATATATATGCCAAATACCAGGAACAATTATAGACCTCATTCCAGAATGGATTGAGGCTCTTTATGTTCCTGGAGCAAGCAGATGCCTTGGGCTCTACTAGCATGAGACAGGACATATGGAGATGTTACTGGGGCCCGCTCGAGCAAATCGATGATGAATGGGAAGACAGTGATACAGTGACAGGTATTTGGCATATCAAATACTACACGAGCAGCTTGCCAGGCTTGCTGTGCGGGTGGCATACTGTTGTAGTCACCTCTAAATAAAGCATTTATAGATGATTGGCGCCGCCGCTAGAGGCCACGTGACCAGGCTGTGATAGTCTGGTCTGCTGGGTGAAGTTGTGACGAGAGGGAAGTCCGGATGTGGAAAATGGCGGGCCCCATGGAGTAGTGGAGAGTGGTCTGGATTGTTGTGAGGCTCAGCTGCGGTGGCAGGCCAGGGCTAGAACCCGCCATGCCACCTGGGAGCCTCACGAGCAGCTGGGCACAGGGAGAGCAAGGAGCAGCTCTGCCCCATGTCTGAGAGTCATGTTGGAGCGATAGCCCAGCAGGTAGGGCATTTGCCTTGCACGTAGCAGGCCCATGCCAGCCCGGGTTCGATCCCCGGCATCCCATATGGTCCCCCAAGCACCGCCAGGAGTAATTCCTTAGTGCAGAGCCAGGAGAAACTCCTGAGCATTGCCGGGTGTGACCAAAAACAAAAAAAAAAAAAAAAAAAATCTGCTGTAAATCACTTTATTTCTCCAGGATATCTAGTTTAGTTACAATTTCTGCATGAATTGGATAATTCTAGAATTGACCTATTATATGTTTATTTGTAAAAACCACAGAACACATCGGATATAAGTTCGGATTGATTGCGCCTGTTTCCACTGATATTGTCTTAAAGTAAAACTCGGATCCAGCAAGCTGGTTCATGCCTTCACAGAGAGCACTTAAAATGTTTAAAATGTCTGTGATACATGGGATATAAAGACAAAAAAATAAGGGAACAGAGAAGCCAAAGGAAAACAATGCTTGCCTGGACTTTGATCTAAGAACAGGGTTGACAGACTGGTGAAGTGGAGCGTTGGCAAGGTGAGGAGGTCTCCTGGGCGGAAACTGCATTTAGATGAGGGATAGGGCATGGCAACATATATTTTGAAGTACTGTGAAACTAAGACACCTATGTTCAGTCACATGAGTCAATGTGTGTTTGCGGGCAATAGAAACACACACGTCTATAATCGCTTTGGTTGTGCTATTGATTCTTCTTTATTTCACATAAAACTCATGTTTCACCTTTTCCCACCCTGCTCTGCTCATCAGCACCCCTGCTCTCAGCTTCTTTAGTGGCTTCATCCTCCATGGTTTCAGATCTCACAGTAGCTGAATTATTTGTAACTGCTTTTATTGGGATACTCTTGCTTCATGGCACAGCTTCTGAAGAGACCTAGGGGCCATTTTTGTTTTTTTTTTTGCTTTTTGGGTCACACCTGGCAATGCTCAGGGGTTATTCCTGGCTCTGTACTCAGGAATTACTCCTGGTGGTGCTCAGGGGATCGAACCAGGGTCCATATGTGCAAGGCAAACGCCATCCCCACTGGACTAATGCTCCGCCCCAGGGCTCCTTTTTATCTCTTACCCTGCTTGGACTTCCTCTAAGAATCCCTTATTTAAACTCCTTTATATCACTCCCTGTGAAGCTTTCTGTGGCCTTTCATTAGTGGCTGAATCATATGCAATCCTTGAGTCATTACACACAGTTCATCTCAGAGCATAAGCTAACAAATGCTCCATCTGCAGAGCAGCTCGCAGACAAAGGCTCCTAGGAAGGACCTGTTTTACATGACGTGCACCTTGGGCTATGCCTGGGGCAGCCTGACGTGCCTCAAGGCATTCAAAGTTTTCCTTCTAGATATACATGATAACCCCTAAATACATTTAAGTCACAATATATTGTGTGTATTGAATTGTGTGTGTAGAATATAATACATTCAAGCCACAATGCACAAAAGAAGAGAGAGAGAGAAGTGCCTGCCACAGAGGCAGGTTGAGGGGAGGGAATCTGGGGACATTGGTGGTGGGAAATGTGCACTGGTGGAGGGATGGTGCTGGAACACTGTGACTGAAACCCAATCATGAGCAGCTTTGCTATGGTCTATCTCCCAGTGATATAATACAATTAAATAAATAGGTAAACAAACAAACAAATGAATGCATGAATGAATGAATAAATACATAAGTAAATAAATAAATGAATGAATGAATGAATGAATCAATCAATCAATCAATCAAGCTTCCTTCTAGTCTCTTTTGCGAATTCCAAGGAGAATCTCAGCAGTGAAGGGTACAGGTAAATACTAAAATCAAGAATTGGGACAATGGGGGAGTATTTGAATCACTGCATGCAAACTGTTCCTCTCAAGCAGCTGCTGTCCATCAGAGGATAATCACATTCCCTGTGACTTCCTAACACTGTGAACAAAGATGATCAACCACAAAAAGATTAGGGTTTAGTAATGCTGGAAGACCTGATTTTTTAGACATCTTTAAGCATTTCGTTGAAGCATTTGAAGCACAGATCCCGGCCTGGATGAGGCAAGATCAGCTGCCGAGGGGACACTGTCCTCTTAGTATGGAAGAAAGAACATAAAAAGCTAAAAAAGAAAAGTCAGTTTGGTCGTCCCAGTGACAAGATGGGAGGGGGCAGCTTGGAGAATTTGGCCAGATGTATTATTTTAGCCTCAACTTGGTAATAAACAAATTACCATGTGTCCGTTCAACCTACACCCAAACCAGATATTTGAGGATTTGAAGGTGTTTGCTGCAACCTGTTCACATGGTGCAAGTCAGATGGTTTCACGTGGTGAAGTCAAGCAAAGAAGGGAACACTACTGGGGGCCTACTGCGACGCTTTCCTAATGCTTTCCTTGGCCTGAATGAGGTATCACGCCCCAGAACAGAAGCCTTATTGCTGCTCCTTTTGGCTTCTCAGTCTGTGTGAAGCGGTCTTTGTAGAGCCTGGAGTGAGTGTGTCAACTGTCTCTGCAGAGAAGTGCTCCTTTTCCTGGCGTGGGCCACCTCCCCTAGTCATGCTGCCAGTAGGATGAAGATGGTTAAAAATGAATGGGCAGAGTCTAATGCTGCCACTGTTGTGCTGAAAATGAAGACGTGGGTCCTGACGTGGGAAACTCACCAAGAAGCACATAGTGAAGCGCCTGCAGAGACGCCTTGAATCGTCTCCCAACAGCCCTTCCTTCACAGTGAAGGAGCATGTGTCCGTCTGAGTCTGTTCTGCTTCTTCTATTCGGCCTCATTGCCAGCCTCCAGCATCGAGGGGAAATGTTGAAAACAACATAATTAGCCTTGACACTGGGTGGGGTCCCCAGTGACTTATGTGAAGTGGGGAGGAGAGGGACAGGATCCTCCAGGAGGGAGTCTGGAGTTTTCTCTGTCTACCCCTCTGCCTGCAGGGAAACGGCGGGGGAAGACTAGGACTGAGAGTCCTGCTCCCTGCAGGAGAGACAAGTCAGCCCTAGAGCTCATCCAAGCTGCTCTGGTCTCTGCCTTTCCCTCAGGGAAAAGAGTGTGGGGAGGAGACAAGCAGTGAAATCCAATAGATTTTATTCCGAAATTTTGAGAAAGGGGTTTAGAGACAGAAAGACATAGAGAACGAGAATAAGGTGCTTGAGAGAGAATGTGGGGGTTTCCTGAGTTAGAGGGAGCCCAGTATACTGCCAGCATTAAGTATGACACTGATCACGGTCTGTCTGTATCACTGTATTCCCGCTCATCGCCGATTGGCTCGAGCAGGCACCAGTAACATCTCCATATGTCTGTCTCATGCAAGTAGAGCCCAAGGGCACCTACTTGCTCCAGGAACATAAAGAGCCTCAAACCATTCCATCAGGTCATGGGAATGAGGTCTATAACTGTTACTGGTATTTGGCATATCAAATACAACATGGGTAGCTAGCCAGGCTCTGCCGTGAGGGTAGCATACTACTGATATATGATATATAATACTGATATTAGTTGATTTTGAAGACCGTTGGTTATTCAAAAGTATCCTCAGGGTACTTTAGAAAATCACTATTCTCAGTGAAAACAAATGGAAAAGATCCATTTGGTGGTTCTTAATCTGGACTGCATGATAAAATTAGAGTATATAAAAATCCTAACTAATAGACTTTATCTTAAATTGGAATCTCTGGGTTTAGAACCCAGGGTCTTTGGAGATGAGAGAGCACTTGCTTTGCACCCAGCTGACCCAGCTTCGATCTCCAGCACCCTGTGTGGTACTCCAAGAACCTCCAGGAGTGATTCCTGAGTTGAGAAGGAATTCTAGACAGTTCTAACTGATACCTGTCATCCCAGTAAGCTTAGCAAGAAGCCAGAGCAACCAAGAGCCAGGTCAGAATGACTGAACACATGAGGTCAGTCATTCTCAACATCCAGACTCTAGTTCCTTAGAGCTCCATCCAAGAGAAAACCTGATCTTTCCCCTTTCAGTTTCATCAGTAAATGCTCGAGATGAGGGCCTTCTACTGAGAATATACCACCTACACGGCAGAGCCTGGCAAGCTACCTGTGTTTTATTTATTATGTCAAAAACTAGTGATAATTACGTACCTCAATTCCATGACCTGAAGAATGGTTTGAGGCTCTTCCTGTCCCTGGAGCAAGCAGATGCCCTTGAGTTACACTTGCTTTGTTACAGGACATATGGAGATGTTACTGGTGGAGCAAATCGATGAACAATGGGAAGACAGTGATACAGTGATACAGTGATTAAGTATGAAAGTCCACATTTCAAGAGGGGAGATGTGGGTGACACATGTGCTCTGGCATCACATGTGCTCAGTAACACACATGGGAGCAGGCAGCACATGGGTTCAGGAAAAGCACACACTCCTTTATCCAACTTGATTTTACAGGTTTTCTCGCAAGCTGTCCCATGTGGGGATTTCTCCCAGGTAAGAATCCCTTGCTAGGGTGGTTGTCAAGGGGTAGAATTGGGAGCAGTGGATGGCCTTCTTTGAAATTCTTTCCCTGGACTTTGTTCCTTCTGGAGCTTCTGGGGTGGGGGGGTATTGGGAGGGACGGGGAGTCCCACCTTCTCTGGGTCTGTGCTGGCGCCAGGTAAAGGTCTTATCTGGCCTTAGTTACTATGTTCACAGTGACTCCTGGCAGCCTTAGTCTAGTTGGTTTATTACTTCCCGGGATTTCATTGCCATAGGGGGCCCTCCCCTGTCTACCTGACTGCCTGCTTCAGGCTCAAAATGATTGTACATCAACATGACATTTGGAGGCATCGAAGAGCCAATACAGCAGGTAGGGAACGAACTTGTAGGTCTCTGACCAGTTTAGGTTCCCAGTACCCCATATAAAATCAAACCTTCACTAGGAGTGATCCTTGAACACAATCAGGTATGGCCCCCAAACCAAACAACAAGAAGTAAAATGATTACGTCTTAGTGTAGAAAATGAGGCTACTTTCTTTCTTTCTACAACTTTCTTTCTTTCTTTCTTTCTTTCTTTCTTTCTTTCTTTCTTTCTTTCTTTCTTTCTTTCTTTCTTTCTTTCTTTCTTTCTTTCTTTCTTTCTTTCTTTCTTTTTCTTTCTTTCTTTCTTTCTTTCTTTCTCTTTCTTTTCTTTCTTTCTTTCTTCCTTCCTTCCTTTCCCTTCCTTCCTTCCTTTTTTCCTTCCTTTTTCCTTCCTTCCTTCCTTTCCCTTCCTTCCTTCCCTTCCTTCCTTCCTTCCTTCCTTCCTTCCTTCCTTCCTTCCTTCCTTCCTTCCTTCCTTCCTTCCTTCCTTCCTTCCTTCCTTCCTTCCTTCCTTCCTTCCTTCCTTCCTTCCTTCCTTCCTTCCTTCCTTCCTTCCTTCCTTCCCACAAATATTTATTGAGTGCACACTATGTACTAAGCCTTGTCGGAGGTGCTTGAGATTGCTCAGGGTAAAAACAGCAATGAATTCTTACTCCTTTATGGAATGGAGCTTTATGGATTTTTGAGGGCTTCTAGGATGTCTTGAAAGGCACAAAGAGACAAAAAAGAAACTTTTGGGGAAAAGCAGTGACACATAAAAAAAATCAAGTCATAAGTCAGTTGAGCTAGCTACAGGACAGTTTCATGCAGATTTTCATACTAAAAATGGGAGTAATTGGGGCAGTATAGGTATAGGACCCTCATGTAAAGGTTTAAATGTCTTGGGACTGCCACAACGCCATAAACACAGCTACTCCATCTATGTGTCCATTGACTCCAAGGAGCATTCTATACTTTACCTGATTGTTCCCTTTGTCTAATAGTCACCAAGATCTCTGCTGAATCTAGAGGTTAAACATACCACAAAGCATTTGACATATATTCTAACTACTTCTTAACTTCTCCTAGATGATCAGCACCGCACCCCCTCCTGTTCCAGCAGGTCGTCCTCGCCATATAGGCGTAGGGGTGATGCAGTGGAAGTAACTCCAACTCATCATCCAAGTGTTGCCAAAGAAAGCGTTCTATCTGAAACTAGAACATTTTAGATTCTTATGTTTAGGCATTTTGAAATGTCTTTATGTAAAAATCAATGTGTTCACAGAGGTAGTATCTGTATACCCATCTTAGCATCAGGGATTAAAAGTCACCAATCTCTCCTTTGGCGGCCATTTAATTTTTTCATCTCAAAAAGTTTATTGCAAGTTTATAAGATTTCATGTTTCTCAGTGTCTATTTCCAATGTGTGGATGTTATTTCTATATTTGTTGAAAATGTGTCTGCGTTTGCACATTTCTAAGATGATCTGCAGGTGTGAAGTTTCTGTTCAGATTTTTAAGTAACTTGGCTTTTAAATTCTTATCTTTACTGTAGGATGTCTAAGGTGCTGGGGCAGATTTATTTTTCAGAAGGCTAGGATGGTTTATAATATGCATAGTAAATTAAGAATGTTTATGATAATCCTTACTAATAAAATTTTGTTGTTGTGCTTTGGTCCATAACTTGGGAACTTTAGCAAGATGAAAGGACTATAAACCAGGTAGAACCATAAATTTGTTGAGGAACCAGAGAAGGTCATTTCTTCCCAGCCATTACTAAGAATTGGAAGAATAATTCTGGACTAAGCTGGGGTGAAGGTGAGGGAGCTACAGTATATCATACCAACTGATGTTTACTATAGATTGACATTCAGAATCCTTAAAGTCTCACTCTCAGGTTTAATTTTCTTCAAAGTGTCTCAGAAAACAAGCAAAATTCTCTTCCAAGGTAGCAGGTCAGGGTTAGCTTACAGACCGAATGACTGCCTGAAATCTGTTACAGCAGGGTGCTTGGTGCTGTTTCCCTATCAAGGTCTCCCTTTCTTTCTTGGCCCCCATATGTCGCCATGCTCACCTCCAAAACCAAATGAGCATTGAACACACACAGTCTAAAATAAGAGCTGCATTTAACTATCTCTGCAACCTCAGTAGAAGTTCAAGTCATACGCATATTTTTCTATCCTTCCCACAGTCATTTAGCTAAGCCAATTGCATTGGATTGATATCCAAGACAGCAGGAAAAGGACTGGGAGTAAGATAACACATCTCAGCTCAGCCTCAGTCATGATGACTTATGGTATTGGCCTCTCTGACCACTGTTTCCTTATCCTGAGAACTGGCCAGTCATGACAGCTCAGGAAAGAGGTCAAGACTAAAACACATTGGCAAAGTTTTATAATCTATTTATAGGAAGGCCAGAAAGCTACTTCCTACAGCTCACTGTAGCTGGATTTCTCTGTATTCATGGCTACGAGCTCGTTGGAGAGACGGGCATAGATTCTTCATAATCATCTCTATCACCAGGCACTGGCCTCGGGAGCAGAACAAGCAGGGATTACTCAGAAAGATCTTCCAGCTGTCACTCACCAAGCAGACTTGCTGCTTTAGGTGGTTCCTGCCTAATGATCATGGCAGTGGCTAATTTCACTAGCAACCACTAAGGCTAGGGTACTAAGTCCTAGACCTGACACAAGAGCCTAAATGTCCCTGACAGGTATTTTTAATGTTGAAATAAGGCAACTCCGAGTGAAGTAGTGGATTACTCTCCCGTTAAGGCTTTTAAATAATGGTAGAGGAGGAGGGATTTTGGCTCCCCCCACAGGGAGATCCCAAGGTCCCAAGCTCAAAGGACCTTCTGTGGATTCAGTAGCCTTAACGGTATTTGGGAACAGGGAGGTGACCCGGCAGCAGATGCTGGGGCCTCGCTGAGTTCCCTTCCCTACTCACTGTCCTTAGCCCCAGCCTGTGTCTGGGGGCCAGCACTGCTCCCTCGACTCATTGATGGAATAAAGAGCCAGACCAGAGGTTCCTGGAGGTGACTCTCACTCTTTGAACGTTGCTTTTTGGTTCATCTAGCGGCTCTCTGCAGGAATCTCTCTCCTGGCACCTCTGATTCCCTCCCGGCTGATTCTCCTGCAGATTGCGTTGGACTGATGGCCAAGACAGCAGGAAAAGGAACGGGAGCCTTTCTCCTGCAGGCTGTCTCTCTTCGGGGGTCTGTGCAAGCTCCTCTCACTTCTGGATGTTTCTGTTCAGGGCTTCATGCTAGTCCTCTCCCAGGACCTCTCCTTTCAGGTCCTTTTCCTTAGGTCCTTTCTGCTCAAGGCTGTTCTCTTCAGGGCCTCTTTTCTCTAGACTCCTCAGCTATGTCCCTATCTCTGTTTCCCTATGTTACGTTGCATCATCCTGTTGCTACTTCCTGTTTCTCTAAATCCCTAGCTATTTCGTTGAGTTCCTCCATTTTTGGGCCCTGTTACTCTGTTGCCCTGCTACCATTGGTCCTATTGCCCTGTTGCTGCTGCCCAGTAGCTTTGGAACTTTGATGCCAGCGCTGGGGCTTAGGCACCCCTTGGGCCTAAGCGTCAGGAGTCTCCATAATATAGGTGGGTTTCAGTCCATAAGTTGAAACCCTTAAGAGAAAGATTAAAAAGAAATCTGCTATCTTTTCCAAGGAGAAGGGATTCGGTCTTTGGATTGAAGGCAAAGCATAAAATATTCTCTGGGTTTCCAGCTGGCCTGCCTACTCTATCTATACCCTGTCATGTTTCACTTGCCAGAGCCAAACATGAGTGGTAATTTAAAAAAATTAACTATATCTTATATAAAGGCATGGATGTATTCATACATATGTACTTAATAGGATATGTATGCTATTCTATGTTATATGTATGTAGCACTATACTATAACACAGTACTATTTATTACAGCAGTGTGCTAGATAGAGCCTATCACATTGTTTTCATTTATGTAAAGAAATATGCATGCTGCTGATCTTGTGTCGGGAAAATGCTGGGTGATAAAACTATTGAACCACTTCTCAAATAGTGTCAAGTTATCAGAAGTATTTTTTTATATTGACTTCTGTTACAACACAACCCTGGGATTAAATCCTGCTTCAACAACCTCCTGCAGTTTTGAGCAAGCTACTTAAATCTTTCTAGGCTTATCTCCTCAGCTGTGAAATTGCTGACACCCTCTACCTTATTAGAAATGTCTAGAAAACTTAAGAAGCTGATATGAAAGCAAACAACCTAGATGGTTCCTGATAAATGTTAAATGGTTCCTGATAAATGATAAATACTTGTCTTTAATGAACAAAATTGTTAATCAATTCTGCCCTAACTCTACTGGTTGTCTAATCATGTAGTGAGTCTGAATTCAAATGGATTCATCTTTCTTGGGTAGAAATTAACCATATGCTCTATAATTTGGGTGATATTTTTTTATAGTGGTATTACCACACGGACTACAGAAATATTTTGCTAAACGTGACTTGCCTCTGTTTTCTGTGAGGCACAAGGGATACTGCTTGCTTAGAAGGCAAATTCCATGACCTGGTTAAAGTGAAAACTGGTTGGTGAAAGAACCACCTGATGTAGTATTGGGGAGAAAATGGTTTGTGCTTCTGATTTAGCCCATGGGACTTAAGATCAGTTAGTGAAGGAATTCAAGGAGAAACACTCAATGACTGCTTGTTAGCCGTGAATCACTTAAAAGCAAATCAGCACAGTGCAATGAACATAAAATCGAGGACTAATATTTGACACACAGGCAGTTTTCCAAAAACTCTAACTACTGATACTACTGAAAACAATGTGGTTGTTTTCTAAATCGAAGATTTAGGGATTTTAGAGTCTTGAACATATCAGTATTATGACTCACAACTTGGATGTGAATCTCAAAAAAAAAAACAATTAAAGAAAATGTTAAAAGGAAAAACTTAAGCATTTGTAAAATTGAATGTTTATGTTTCTAAATTAATGTGATGATATGATGGTTTTTAAAAATTACATTTCAACCAGATTTTACATCACCACGTTCAGGCTGGAACAACTTTGACAAGTTTCTTTTAGTTTAGGCCCCAAACTACGTCAGACAGGAAGTCGGGACTTTCTTACTTATTAGTCAGTGTCTAAATTAGATAATTCCCAGAAAAGACTCAGAGCAACTTATGAGAGAGAGTTTGTCACCTCGTCTAAAAACACATTTTGAAAGGGTTACATAGCTCTGCATACAACACGAATGAGACATTGTGTTTAACAATCAAGTGTGCAGACTCAGCTTTAAAAAGTCTGGGAGCACAAAACCCCTTTTCTAAAGAATTTGATTACACAATGCAGATGGGCCCAGAGAGGCACCTCCTGGGCCGTGTGAGAGCTGTGAGAGCGCCTGATGGCAGTCCTGTGCCAAGTGTCTCTTCCTAAGCATTGGAGCTGCTTGGTGTCAGCTGTTGCCCAGAGCCCTTAGCAAGGGAAGGAACCAAGTCAGTAGGAGTCAGTCAAAGGCTCAGTTCAAACCTACAAGGGATCTTGATCATAGCAACTAACACCCAAGAAAACAGCCAGGAAGAACCCACCAGGAGTTGCAAAGTGCTCTACAAACTTTGTAGAGAAGAGAAAAGGACTCAAGTTAGAGAATTCTAGCTCTTTAAGGTGAAAATAATATAAATACCCATCATTATATTTAGCAGACGTGTATGGTCCCTATGCCTATCACTTCTGCTGACATTCTTGAAGAAATAGTACAAATCTGCCCTGGTCTTGAACATAACTTGAAGCTTTTCCATAAATGATTCTTAAATTCATCACCCCCAAATGTTTATTTAACCTTTTATCATTTTATCTTCTTCCTGTTGCTTTATTTTTTTTAATTTAGCATTATTTCTTTAGAGGAATTCTATTTCTGTCAACAACATGGCCTCTGATTCCTTTTTCTATGACCCCACAAGAGAGTTCACGGATCAGGATATAGATACATATCCACAAGAATACAAACGAGTTCCCTGGATTGTCTCTAAGCAATCAATTTTATTGTGCTTCTTTGCATGACATATGATTAGTCAGAAACAAAATGATCTTTCTTTGCTCCACTTCATAAGGGATTTTATTGTTGGCTTTGCTCGTTCTGTCATCTGAAGCTGGTGTTATCTGACTGTTGTGGTTGTTGCCTGTGTAGTGAGCTCTCCTGTAGGCAAAAACAAAGACATCACCTCATATATTTCATTTTATCATCAGAGACAACAGATCATGTGGAATATGCAGCTTCCTAATGTACTATAAAAGCATAGTTCCTTCAGATGCACAATTAAAAATTGTGCAGTAAGACAGCGATGAACCCTTTAACTAGCGTTATTGGGAAGGTCAGGTTCTTGCATCATGAGTTCTGGAAGTTAAGTCAAATAAGTTATTTGTACTCTGTAGACAGTCTTCAAAGTTTAGTAAAATTCACAAACACATAAGAAGTTGGTGACTTACATTTTTCCTCACTCCCGGTGTTGGTTCATAATACTCCGTGACATACACAGCTGACTGTGAGCTGAATCCCTGAGCTGTCACTCACAGAGTAAGCCACTTGCTCTGGATGTTCCTCCTCATGCTCCCTGTGTTCTAATTCCCAGTTGGCAAAACAGAAGGATAATGAACACGCCTACATGGGAGTGGTAACGAGACGCGCACTAATCACTGCTGAGTGCTTGAGAAACAAAGGCACCAAGTACTCGAGAATGGTAAAGTAAGACACGTCAAAGCAAGCATTTGAGAGTATAATTGGACCTGCAGTTGTGACTGAGCGCTGCTACATATGAGGGGCTGGGCAGGATGAAATAAAATCACCTTTGAAAGTGAATCTGAGTATCTCAGAAATTTAGGTCAGTGTGTGACAATCAGACCATGAAGGGGAGGTTTCAAGAGGCTTGTATGAGGCAGGCAAGGACACTTAGCTCATGCCCTGGATCTCAAGATTCAGTTGACATGGACGATCGGTTCACCACTGCATCAACAAAAGCTGATGCTTTCATACTGTTAGAGGAGTCGCTAAGAAACAAAAGAGAACAGAACTGATTTCAGCCACAGCTAAGATCCTTAGAACAAGAGACAGTGAATGTGTGACGGTGACTGTGAATGCAGAATGGGGTCTGGGTGGGGAAGCTTGGGCTGACTGTACCGACACTGTCCGTGCTCTGTACCTTCCATGCTGTCAGCCACTCTGACTGTACCTTCTGTGCTGTCAGCCACTCTGACTGTACCTTCCATGCTGTCAGCCACTCTGACTGTACCTTCCGTGCTGTCAGCCACTCTGACTGTACCTTCTCTGTCCCATCAGCCACTCTGACTGTACCTTCCATGCTGTCAGCCACTCTGACTGTACCTTCCGTGCTGTCAGCCACTCTATAGTGATTGTACACATACCTGGGGCAAAATGATCATGCAACATACAGATGTAAATACAGAGGGTGGGCAAAGAAAGCTGTAGAAAAGCCCACAGGTGGCATGGAAAGAACAAAGGAGAAATGGAGAGAGAGTTGTTCCCTCTGAAGCAAAAGGGATAGAACCACAGATTGGATACAAAGAGGGCCTGAATTTAATTTGATTTTTTTTTCTTTTTGGGTCACACCTGGCAATGCTCAAGGCTTACTCTTGGCTCTTTGCTCAGGAATTACTCCTGGCTATGCCTGGGGGACCATATGGGATGCTGGGGATAGAACCTGGGTTGGCCCTGGGGTTGGATGCTTGCAAGGCAAAAGCCTTACTGGCTGTGCTACTGTTCCAGCCCCAAGGCCCTGAACTTTAGCGAGGAAGAGGGAGAAGAAATAAATTGTTTAACAATCTCTACCCCTTTGTCATGCTGGCTCTGGGAGAATTCACTTGAATCAGCAAATAATAGAAGCCAGACCACTAAGCATAGATAGTGATGAATATTATCCATAGGTGAATGCAGAAGACAAGGTTGGAAGAGAGAGCAGCACTCCTGAGCTGCGGGGATGACTTTCATCTTCCTTCTCCGAGGAAGCCATGGAAACAAAGGGCGTCACAGAAGAAACTGCTCTTAGAGTACAGAGAAAGAACAGGAGAAATGAAGTCAACAGGGAGAGCAAGTCAGAGCCACCGGACCGACCGAGACTGGTGTGTTTGAAAGGGAAAAGCTCTTCTCCCTCCCTGTCATAGGCCCCTTGAGCCCTGCCGCTAGTCCCTCCTCACATCACTTGATCACTTGATCACTTGAATCCCATTATTCATCGATTTGCTCGAGCAGGCGCCAGTAACATTTCCATTGGACCCTATCACTTGCCAATGTAGCCCAATGGCATCTGGTTGATTCAGGAATATGAAGAGCCTCAAACCCTTCTTTCAGGGTCTTTTACAAGGAAGTCTGACCATCTTGTAGGTGGACGGCCACATGATCTTTTGACATCCCCTGGGATCCAGTTGGTAATGACTCTAGTCCAGCGGTTGTCTCCAAAGCGCACTACATGTCCAGCCGATCTGATTTTCGATGCCTTGGCAAACGAGACAGCGCCCCTGATTCTGGAATAGCGACAGAGGTCAGAACTCCGGATTCCTTCTCTCACTTGAGTGAGACATGATATTCCAAGCATAGCTCTTTCGATTCCTCTCTGGCAGACCCGAATAGCATTCTCATCCTGCTTTCTTAGGGCCCAGGTCTCTGAGGCATATGTTAATGCAGGGAGAAAGGTGGAGTCGAAGAGATGTGCCTGGAGCCGGAGGTTCTTTGTCCTTTTAGCTATTTCTTCAATGCCTTTGAAGGCATTCCATGTCGCTTCTCTTCCTTCTGCGCAGCTCAGGTTTTAGGACATTCATCATGTTGATTTCTCGACCTAGGTACACATAACAGGTGCATTCAGAGATGTTTGTTCCATTGAGAGTGAATGGGGCCTCAGGAACTAGTTCATTCTCATGAACATTGCTTTCTTTAGATTCAGCTGTAGACCTATCTTTCCACATTCTCGGTCAAAGTCAGCCAGCATTTGTGCCGCTTGGCTAATGTTTGGTGTTATTAGAACGATGTCATCAGCGAAGCGGAGGTGGTGTAGTTGCCGACCATCTATCTTCACTCCCATTCCTTCCCATTCTAATTGTCGCATGATGTTCTCGAGGGTAGCACTGAAGAGTTTTGGTGAAATGGTATCACCCTGTTGAACCCCTCTTTTCACATTAATGATCACTTCTTTGTAGAATGGTGAGATCCTGGTGGTGAATCCGTAATACAGCTCACAAAGGATCTTGATGTATTGGGTTTGAACACCCTGTTTGGCTAGGGCTTCGATGACTGCTTCAGTCTCCACAGAATCAAAGGCTTTCTCTAAATCAATAAACGTGAGACAGAGCGGCATCTTGTACTCCCTACAAACCTCGATGAGCTTGGTTACTGTGTGGATATGGTCGATTGTGCTGAATCCTTTCCGGAAGCCTGCTTGCTCGCATGGTTGTCCTTCATCTAGTGTTCTGCCAATCCTGTTCAGGATGACTCGTGTAAACAGCTTGTAGATGATGGACAACAGGCAGATGGGGCGATAGTTGCCGATGTCCTGAATGTCTCCCCTTCTTGAACAGTAGAACTGTCCTGCTGGTTTTCCATTGGGAGGGCACCTTGCATTCGGACAGGTAGCGTGTGAAGAGCCGAGCTAGTGTATTGATGAGTACCAATGGCAGATTCTTCAGGTGTTCCGGGTCTGACTTTGTCTGGGCCAGGTGCTGTTCCCTTCTTTACCAATGAGATGGCATGTCGGATTTCAAAAGGGAGAACGTTGGGAATGATATATCCATCCTGTGGAATTTGGTATGTGAGCAGGTGGATGTGGCTATCAAAGAGATTTGAGTAGAAGTCCTGGATAATCTTCTCCATTGCCTTTCTGGAAGAGTGATAGATCCATCAGGGCATCGGAGGGCAGTCATCTTGGTCTTATAGTTGGCGAAGGACAGGCAGGAAGTGCGAATGCTTTTCCTGGCTTCTGCTGCATCTTCCAGTATTTCTGCTCTTCTGTCTTTGAGGTCTTCTTTTACCGCTTCTCTGCACCGTTTAGCAAGCTTGGACGTTACCATTTGGTCTCCTGAGGCTCGTGCCTTGCCACGTTGGCGAATGAGCTCAAGAGTTTCTGAAGAAAGGCGTCCTTTTGTGTCTTTCTCTCTCTCGGCATTCTTCGCACAATCATGGAGGTGCTGAACCAGTCAGTTGTATTCTTCATCGATGTCATCAATGATGGTATCTTCCCATGTTGCTGCAATGGTGCCAAAGAGTTCCCAGTTGGTTGTCATTCTGGGAGTTCTCTTCTTAAACTTTGCGCCTTTTCTCCCCATTGCGGGAAGTAGAATTTTGCACGAAGGAGACAGTGGTTCGATCCTGTTTTGGAATTTGGGGACGACAGCTACATCGGTCAGACAAAACCGTCGATTGAAGATGATGTGGTCATTTCATTTTGAAACTGTCCACCAGGAGATTCCCATGTCCAACGTTTCGCTTCAGCTTTCTGGAACTGAGTTCCCATGAATGGTCTTGGTGGACATAATGAACTCAGATAGTCTCTCACCCTGTTTGTTCCATTCTAGGCCATGGGTCCCGATGTGGAGTTCTTCAGCCGATCTTCTTGGTCCTATCTTGGCATTAAAATCACCGACTATGATCTTGTAGAAGGTGTGATCTTTTTTATAGAACTCCTCCAATTCCATGTAGATTTTCTCAATTTCATCTTCTTTGTATGTGAATGTTGGTGCATAGACAATGAAGATAGAAATTTCTGGCAGTGAGCCACATCTCTTCAAGTGTAATTGTCCTATTCGGTTTTTTAGGCATTCAAATGAATCAATGTTTCCCGCCATGTTCTTGTTGACAAGGATACCAACGCCACCGATGCCTCTTTTCGGCCGCATGTTCCAAGGAACAATTCTTCTCCGGTGTCAAATACAGCATGATGCAACTGATGCCTCCCTCGTCTCAGTCAGACCAATGATGTCGTACTTGATCTTTTGCTCTTGCAGCATCAGATCCTCAATATATGCTTCCGATGCCAGTGTACGTGCATTAAAATACAGACAGTCATTTTAGTCCTTCTTCGTTTTGGCAGTCTAGGATGGCCATGAAATTTTATCAGGCACTGCTTGTTTGCCTTTCTTACTGCTGCCATATTAAGGGCTCTTTGGGGGTCAGGAAAATAAACATTTCTGTTACTGGATTTGGCATATTGAACACGCATTGGACAGCTTGCCAGGCTGTGCCATGCGGGCGCTATATTATCATTACTTTGTGGGGCTCTCTCAGAGGGTGGGTAGAATATTTATGGTAATTTGGAGGTAAATTGTGCAGCCGCTATGTGGCTGTGCACAATGGGGAAATGTGGTTACTGCTCTGCCGGGTGTACCTGTGTACAGGCTCAAGCATTCCTGGGCTTGAAATACTCTCCTCTGAAGGGTGCCCTCTGCGTGGTGGGTCCTTGTAGGCTGGGTTTCTGACAAGACAGGCTGGAGACTGGATTAATCTGCTGGCTGGAGACTGGATTAATCTGCTGGGTGGAGATCTTACCTGCTGCAGAGTGTGGATTGTGAAGATCTCTGCCAGCAAGGTGTGGGAATTTCTCTGGGCTCCTCCAAGGCTCCATTGGGATGGTGGACTCGGGTCGGAAGTTGCTCTCTTGGTCCATGGAATGCAGGGGGTTCAATGGGGAGAGGTGGTTTCTGCTCTGCCGGGTGTACCTATGTCCCTCCTCCCATGAGTACTGGAAACTTCCTGCGCCAGCTCCCAGCTCCAGTATCTCCTCTGCTCTCACACCTGAACTGGTTCCTACCATGGAAGAGTACCATCATGTTTTATCACCTGGGCCTTCGATGCCATTCTACTGGTTAGCCACAACTGATCTTCTGCCATCTAGCATGTTACTGGGCATGTGGCCAGAACCCAACAAAGGTGAGGGAATGAGCAGACACAGGTGGAGACGAACTGGCCGGATATGATTAATGTAAATAGCAAATCGTAAATGAGTCATGGACAGCATATTTAATAATACATGAAGGGTAATTAATAAACGCCGTTTGCTGCAAAGGTCAATGAATTCTTGTTATACCATTCAAGCCACCATTTTTATTCATACAATAAGTGTGCTCCTTGCAATTGCTTGAAAGTTATTCTGTGAAGTGCATAACGTGTGCTCTAAGACTTTCCCTGTCAGCAGAGAACTGGGAGGGAGAAAGTAATGAAAGAGCTTTTCTTTTTTTATTTTTGTTTAAACATTTTATTATACCACCGTGAGATATACAATTACAGCGTTGTTCACGCTTTGGAGGTCTTCCTGTTGCAGAACTGACGCCTTGTGACCCTGCTGTAGTTCCCGGCATGGGGAAGACAGTGCCTTTTCCACACTGTGGGCACTGCCTTTCCATTGTCCACAGTCCCACCAAGACACAATTTTCTGCCATTGCTCTGCAAGTAACTTGTCAGAGCAATGCTATGGTCTGCCAAAGATGATCAAGGAGAAAACTCCGGTGCCTTTTAGTCTAAGTGAAGAAAAGAATCATATCCCTTCACTTTGAAAGACTAGTTTATTTTAACCATGTCCCATATCACTGTTTTTCTGAGTCTTGCTACCATATGTGTGATCAAGACACCCACAGCTCATGGTCTCATCGTGGGGACACATGGAAACCTCCCAGACATTCAGGGATATCTTGGATTGTTCCATTCACATCCCACATTCTCTGTCAGTGATGGCTGAAAGCCCACTCTAACATTGATTTTTTTCAGCGAGCAATGATTGTCCACTTGACAGGTACCTGTCTTCCAGATGTCAAAGAGCCATGTGTTCGGCTAATGCCCTTAACAACAAGATGGACTTTACTGGTGTAGCAAAGTGATCGTCTACAGAATAAACTGCTGTTTCACCATGTTTTCTACAGATAATGTTACCAACCTCTAATTGACTGAACCCAGAGGATGGATCCTGTTGAATTGCAGATGCTTCCTGTCTGCGGCGATAAACTGCATCTTCGAACTCCTGTGGTTCTGTTTCTGTGTTTGTTAGATGAGAGAGAAAGAAAAGGTGAAGAAGGCCCACAGTCCATGGAGCTCAGTCTCAGGAATGAAGATAGACCAGAAACAACTAAGGATTCTCAGGTCCTCTTGCCACCTGTCCCTGGGTTTCACCCTGATGGTCACTCTTTCACGTATCTGTGCGACAAAGGTTTGGCATCACTTGCCATCTGCCAGATTCTATGCTAGGTCATTGGAAACTCAAAAATGAAATGAAGGATTTGTCTTTAAATATGTGGACAATCAGGGCAGGAGAGAGAGGTGGAAAACAATTTCAAATAATTACTTGAAATATCAACCTGCCCTGTTGGTCTTCTTAAACTAATTTAAACTGTATTGCAGTTCAACAAACAAACTTAAGAACTGAGATAGGTAAATTCCATTGGAGAGAAAAGGCCCAACACTGTCTTGGTGAGAGAGAGGATAGAGCAGGGACTCACATCCCCACACTGAGTCAGCCAGACCTCTTGCAGGCCGCTCTGTCTGGGCAGGGGACTTCCCACCAGGAACTGGATCTGGTGGCTCAGGCTTGGGATGAATCTACACTTCTGATATATCCAGTCTGTACAGCGCAGGTCCACACCACTCTCCCCCTCCATCATACATCCAGTCTGTATAGTTTAAGTCTACACCACTCTCCCTCCATCACACATCCAATTTGTACAGTGCAGGTCCACACCACTCTCCTCCTCTGACTTACTCCCTGGCTTCATGTGACACGCTCAGTGCTCTAGAATGTTCTCACCATCTCCTGATTTGCAGACTCAGGTTTGTTAGTAAAGAACATGCAAGGTACAGAGACCATATGCTTCAGGGTGGAGCCGCCAAGATTGCACTTCCTTAGAGGGTTGTAGGAGAGTCCCTGGGCCCCCACATCATTTGCTCTGTGATATAAAGGTGCCTGTCTGAACAAAAAATATCCCAACGCATAAATAAGTCCTTTATTATTCTCAAGAAAAATACTTATAAATAGGTGTTGCTTGGACAAGATTTACATTATATCTTATCACTTATATCACATCATTTGTCTTCCCGTTGATCATCGATTTGCTCCAGCGGGCACCAGTAAAATCTCCATATGTCCTGTCACATGCTAGTGTAGCCCAAGGGCATCTGCTCGCCTCCAGGAACATGAAGAGTCTCAAACTATTCCATCAGGTCATGGGAATGAGGTCTATAATTGCTACTGGTATTTGGCATATCAAATACAACACGGGTAGTTTGCCAAGGCCAGGCTCTGCCTTTGCAGGTGGGATTCTCTTGCAGTTGTCTCTCATCTTGTGCATTTATTGATGAACTGTGTGGCCGAAAAGCAGCCACGCAAGCCAGGCTTGTAATCAGCTCTTCGACTGGGTGGAGCTCTGATGAGTGGAAAGTCTGAATGTGGAAAATGGCGGCCCTCATGGTGTGGGGTTCCTCTGGCTTCTTGTGAGACTTTGCTGGGGTGGCAGGGCAGGACTAGAACCCGCCTTCCCTCCCAGGCTCCTCGTGGTCAGCTGGGCACAGGGAGAGCCGGTAGCAGCTCTGCCCTGTGTATATGGGTCTCTGGATCAGGCATACCCGGGCTGGGCTTGAAAAAAGACTTCTGTAGAGTGGGTCTCTGATGAGCTGGGCTTGTGATCAGTTGTTCTGCTGGTTGAAAAACCCCAGCAGAGCCTATCCCACCCACACGGCAAAAACTTGGCAAACTACCCCTGTTGTATTTGATATGCCAAATGCCAGTAACAATTATAGACCTCATTCCCATGACTTGATTGAATGGTTTGAATATCTTTATGTTCCTGGAGAAAGCAGTTGCCCTTGGGCTACATTAGCATGTGATAGGACATATGGAGATGCTACTTGAGCAAATCTATGATCAACAGGAAGACAAGTGATACAAGTGATACTTATAATATATGTATATACATGTATATGTATATAATATACATATCATATTATGTATATATAATAATTCCCCATACTATATACACACATATAATATATATACATATATGTGTGTGTGTGTGTGTATGTATGTATGTGTATATATATTGCTTTGGGGGGCACACTCTGCGATACTCAGGGGTTACTCCTGGCTCTTCAGTCATGAATTGCTCCTGCGGTGCTGAGGGACCATATGGGATGACAGGATCGAACCAGGGTTGGTCTCATGCAAGGCAAACGCCCTATGCACTGGACTCTCCCTCTAGCCCCTATATTATATTTTAACATATGATATGTTTTTTATAGAATAGAATGGACTGCAGATGAGAAAGAAAAAGGAAAAGAAATAATATAGATCATATCTTGCTTATATAAAAGTGCAATATAATTTGGAATTTTTCATGTATTTTGCTTATATGTAAATACTTATGACTCTTGAGTAAAAGTGATTTGTCTCAAGAGGCTGCTACAATATACCAACTGGGCCATCAGCACAGGTAACTGTTAGTGCTCTAAAGAAACCCACAACTCTTGAATAAAGACCATCTGGAGTCCTTGCAGTAGTTAATTCACTTCCTCAATTCCCTGGAATTTCACACTGCACTATTTTCCTCCTCTGTAGCGAGGTTGTGATTGATTTTTCTCAGCGCAAACAGAGGGTAGATTCAGGAATTAATTAAGGGAAACCTAAACTGTCTTCTCCTTCCCTTCCCTTCACTTCACTTACAATGCCTGCTGGGTGGGGGCAGCCCTGCTGGGTGGGTGGCTATTTCTCCTTGGGGTGTGTAGAATATAACAAATGTTGTGATTAATGGGCCTGAGTGCTTTCTGTTGAGAAAAGGCTCTGTTATGACTTAGCAACTAAAGAGTTTTCAAAGAAATCAATTGCATGAACTCCTTCCCACTGGTATACAAATGTAGACCACATTTCAAAAATTTGAAAAACATGAACTAGAAAATAACACTAAATTTAACCCATAAACATAATGTCATAAAAATGACACTGCCAGGGTACAAATTTATGATCTTAAAGACCTCTATTAGTACTTTGAAGCACTACTTTTTAAAAAAATAAATAATTTTAGCATGATTACAATAGTGTTAATGAATTAAATTATTAGTTAATTTGAACATGATTACAATAGTGTTAACATTTATGGGATTTGGTGGGTGGGAGAAGAGTCATACCTGGTGATGCCAGGCATTACTCCTGGGTATGCTCTCAGAAATTACTCCTGGCGGTGCTTTGGGGATATGGGATGCTGGGGATCAACCCAGGCTTGGCTGTGTGCAGTAGGCAGGCAAATGCTCTCCCTACTGTACTATCACATCAGCCCCAACATTTATGGTTTGGATGGACAAAGTTACTGCACCTCTACCACCTTCAAGATGATAAATGACCCTCCTTGAGGCCACTTTTGCCTTTTAATTGTAGAAATTTACAATTAGCACATGACTGCATAATGGCTAAACTGTAATCATCGGGAAAGACCAAGTCCGTCCTATTAAACAAGCATGGGGTGGGCCTGACGGGCTGTAGCCCTCCATAGGGAAATGAGATACAGTCTTGTCTGCCTGAGCTCAGATTTCAGAGGGCAGTAACAGCCCTCCCTCTTTGAGAATGAAGGATGGCTCTGGAACGCCCCTCACTGTAGGCTGCCTCCTAGTGTAGGAGATTTCTTTTCTCCCTGGGAGCCCAGGGGTCTGTGACCCCAAGAGAGGGAGAACCCCACAGCCCTCCCTCTCCATAGCCCAAGTGTTCATGTGCTCAGGACACATTTGCTCACAAGCAACAGAGAGGAATACTTCCCCTTGCAAGGCCATGCGAGCGTGTTCCTACTTGGGAGATCAACACGCAGAACACACAGGTCAAGCCAGCCAGGTGGTTTCCATCTCCAGCACACCGGGAGAAGGAGCTGGAATCTCTGATCTCCAGTGTGGGAAGTAAGGAGCTGCCACTAGTCTTTCAGGCTGAAAGTACCAAAGAGCAACTTGCTGAGGTGGTCACTGCCTCCTGCTAGCAGGAAGCCACTGTCCTGTCTGACAGCTGGGTGGGTGGGAAAGTGAGAAATCCCGGGGTTAGACGGATGTGAAACTACGGCAGGAAATAGGCCCAACTGCACTTGGCACAGCATGTGGGGCCAGGCCTGCGCCCTCCCGAACGGTCAGTGAGGACAGGCCACAGTTAGAACTTGATCTTTTCCCTTACTTCCCAATAAATACTTAGAGCAACTCTATACCGCAAAAAATAAAGGTCATTTTCAGTAACAATAAGACACTGGAGTCCATGACGCAAGGAACTTGATGAAGAACTTGCAAAGAATTGGACTGTTCTTTAATGTCTATCTGATTTTTTAATGTCATAATTTTTTAAATTATCTGATTTTTTAATGTCTATCTGATCAGTGCCCAGCTGATCATGAGGTGCCCAGGAGAGAAGGCGGGTTCTAGGCCTAGCCTGCCATCCCAGCAGAGCCTCGCAAGAAGCCACAGGCACCCCCACACTGTGAGGGCCGCCATTTTCCACATCTGGACTCCACAGCTCATCAGAGCTCCACCAGCAGAAAAGCTGATCTTTTCCCATTTTGCACGGCCGCTTTGCAGTAGTGTGGCTCATCAATATTGCACAAGATGAAAGGCTACTACAAGAGTATCCCACCCACACGGCAGAGCCTGACAAGCTACCCATGTTGTATTTGATATGCCAAATACCAGTAACAATTATAGTCCTCAATCCCATGACCTGGTGGAATGGTTTGAGGCTCTTTATGTTCCTGGAGTGAGCAGCTGCCCTTGGGTTACACTCGCATGTGACAGGACATATGGAGATGTTACTGGTGCCGGATCCAGCAAAATGATGAACAACAAGAAGACAGTGATACAAGTGAAGTGATTTGCCGCTGGAAGGTTGGGAGAGGGCATGCCATGGTGATACCATTCAGGACATGAAAAGCAATTTGTTACTTTCACATTTGACCAACTATGACCTAACTGAGCTAAGGTGGGTGTATAGGTCACGTGATGCTTCTTACAAGTTCCTCATTCCAATGAACTTCTCCTTCTTTTTTAATTTTCAGGTTCCTCTTTGATCCCATAAAGTAAAACCTTTTGTGTGTTAGCTCCATTTCACAAAAAATAATTTGTCAGTACATTAAAAAACAACTTTATATGGGGAAGTGACTAGTGGTGGAAGTGATGAGTGGCGGAGCACATGCCACGCATGCTGAGCCCCTAGACTCAGTGTCGGGATCATTACCTCCAAAAACAGCTATGGAAGAGAAGGTGATTATGACCTCAGCAATCACAACAATAATTTTAATCTCAGGGCCAACAGAAGCTTCAAAGGGAAAAGCCTTTATCCCAATAAGGACTTCTACTACTTCACTGACTCAAAATAATAGCTTTGGAAGTTACTTTTGTCAAAGGGGAAATACAATTGGAAACACTGTTTTAAAATTAAATGCAAGAAAGGATAAAATAAGACAATCCTCTTTTGATGTTTTGTTTAATTTTAGTGACAAATACAAAATATAAACTTTGTCATGTCCAATATGATGGTAGGCAATATTTTACTACATTAAGAAACCTATGAACTTGTGGTATATAATTAATAACTGCTTCCAAATAAATTTTAATATTTTATGAAACACAGAATGATTACAAATATTTTTATATAGTTCTATAGAAAAAAAATGCAACTTCTGATTCCTTGAAGAATGTTTCTGGAAGCAAAAAAAAATCTTTCAACCTGGCAATTCACTCTCTTTGTAATTTCAAAGTATTTCACAGTTTAAAATGTTGGAGCCGGACCAGAGGGCTAATACAGCGCTCAGGCCACTTGCCTTGCACGTGACTGACCTGAGTTATATCCCCAGTGCCCTATATGGTTCCTGGGGCTCTCCAAGAATGATCTCTGAGGCCCAGCCAGGAGTAAACCCTGAGAACCATTGGGTATGGCCCCCAGACAAACAAAATTAAATTGCTGGAGTCTTTGAAAATCCCGAGTTTAACATGCATCTAATGAAAATCCCTAGTTAACCAATAGTAACTCTTAGATTTTAGTTAGTTTTGTTCAAAGTTACTCGAATAATAGTAAATCCTATGATTCAATTACTAAAAAGCCTTCAAAATATTTTATAAAGATTTTTAAAAATTTGAATTATTTAAAACAAAACTTTTTAAATTAGAAGGTAATGTTAATTATCCATGCCAAAGTTTGATATGAACCAAACAAATAGAATGACAGGCATTTAAAACTGATACAAATCTCTTATAATCGCATTTTGAAAAAAAATTGATTCACTAAAAATATCATTTAATAATGTTCCCCACTAATTAGAAAAATACTTTTGAAGGAAACTTAAATGAAGTGAGAAGGTCTGCAAATTTGCAGCATCTAAATTTTATTCCTTAAAAAACAAATAACTGAAAAGAATCTTGTGAATACATCGGTTTTGTAGAGGTAAACTGTACAGAATCAACGGAGAAATATTTTATCTGACGTGTATACATAGTTTAACATGGAAAAATCAGGAATAAGAATATAATCCACATAGCTTTCTTTGAGGTTGCCAACATCTCAAGTCCTACGTAGCGTAGTGTCCTGCTTAAAGTAGCAGGGTCCTGGGGGAGATTTCCTGGTTGTGTCTGCACAGCGTAGAAGCAAAGGCTTTGCAGCAGGGCCATGCAGACGCCACGTCCGGAGCTCAGTCTCTGACATCACTCGCCACTAAAGGGACCAGGGCTCCTTGGGGAATTGATGAGTTTATGACTGCAGCATAAAATGCACATGGTGATCCCGGAGCATCGGTTGGCATCAGAAAATAAGAAAAAATCCCCAAATGTACCTGCTGGAGGGGGTGTCAAAGGGACACAGGAGCAACCAAAGGAGTTCTAGGAGGGCAAATCTGGGGTCACCAATGTAAACAAGAGCATGAAGCAGGGTTGGAATGTAATTCAAAGTATGAACTTAATATCCAAAATTCCCGAGTTCATACTGCTATAGATAAGGAATGGGAAAGAAAAAGAGAGAAAGAAAGAAAGAAAGAAAGAAAGAAAGAAAAGAAAGAAAGAAAGAAAGAAAGAAAGAAAGAAAGAAAGAAAGAAAGAAAGAAAGAAAGAAAGAAAGAAAGAAAGAAAGAAAGAAAGAAAGAAAGAAAGAAAGAAAGAAAGAAAGAAAGAAAGAAAGAAAGAAAGAAAGAAAGAAAGAAAAGAAAGAAAGAAAGAAAGAAAGAAAGAAAGAAAGAAAGAAAGAAAGAAAGAGAAAGAAAGGAAGGAAGGAAGGAAGAAAGAAAGAAAAGAAAGAAAGAAAGAAAGAAAGAAAGAAAGAAAGAAAGAAAGAAAGAAAGAAAGAAAGAAAGAAAGAAAGAAAGAAAGAAAGAAAGAAAGAAAGAAAGAAAGAAAGAAAGAAAGAGAGAGAGAAAGAAAAAAGAAAGAAAGGAAGGAAGGAAGGAAGGAAGGAAGGAAGACAGACAGACAGACAGACAGGAAGGAAGGAAGGAAGGAAGGATGGAAGGAAGGAAGGAAAGAAAGAAAGAAAGAAAGAAAGAAAGAAAGAAAGAAAGAAAGAAAGAAAGAAAAAGAAAGAAAGAAAGAAAGAAAGAAAGAAAGAAAGAAAGAAAGAAAGAAAGAAAGAAAGAAAAGAAAGAAAGAAAGAAAGAAAGAAAGAAAGAAAGAAAGAAAGAAAGAAAGAAGAGAGGGAGGGAGGGAGGGAGGGAGGGAGAGAGGGAGGGAGGGAGGAGGGAGGGAGAAAAGAAGGAAGGAAGGAGGGGAGGAAGGAAGAAAGGAAGATTTCTTAAACAGAATTGGCACAGATAATCTTACCCTCAAGAAGGTGGTTCTTAATTGCTGAGTGTACCTCGTGCGCATGCACACACACACACACGCACACACACAGAAACACAGAAACAGACACACAGGCATGCACATGAGCACATGTACATACAGTTTAAGTGAAGAGTGACTTCCAAAGACGCCAACCTGATTTGGGGGCCGGAGAGATAGTCCAGTGGATAGGTCACCTGCCTTGCAGGAGGAGGACGCCTACAAATTATGGTACAGAATTCACTTGCAACTTTAAGGAATCACTTTCTATCACTTACACGTGTAGAAATGTTGGTATCTTCTGAAGACTTCAAGAAAAAGCCTTCGCCCATTTCCCTGTAGCCAATGGGGAGTTCTCCCAGTATTCAGTCCATGCAGTATTCATTCCACGTTTGTTTCCTGGTTCGGTGAATCTGGCCTGCCGCGTCTTCAGGCTTCATTCTCCAAAGGAGGGACTTCCCATTTCCACACAAATAAGTGAGTGCGTTTTTCCAAGAGCATTACCTGGGTACCTCCACTCACAACCACCTTCTTGAACATCTTGACATCTTCCTAGCCAGTGAAACATGTCACACAGCTCAGCGGACTGAATTCAGGGAAGCTGTTGGCTGAGGTGCCCGCTTTGGAACACAGCCTGCTTGGAAGAACGATTACAGCCATAAACCGGGGTTGTAAAACAAGGTTTGCAGCAGGGCTTCAACAGCGGTGGGAGGAGGGTGGGAGCATCAGACCATGAAAGGGTGGTGGGGACAGTGCTCAGGAGACAGTGCTCAGGGGACAGTCCGCAGTGCTGGGGCTAAAACCAGTTAAGGGGACGTCGTGCAATGCTGTGGACTCAAAGTGTCTGTGAAGGCAAAGTATGAAAGAAACATATTCAGGGGGGATTGGTGACGCCTGGGGCCCGAGGGAAGGAGAAATGGAGCATGATGTAAGTGTCCTGAATGTCAATTGCAGTTGTGTTTGCAATAACTCTGTGAATTTGCTAAAAATCATTGTCTTATAGACTCTACAGGGTCAAGTTTATGGGATGCAAAAGAACCTTAATCGAGCGGTGAAGGGGTGCCTAGGACATCACGGAGTCGCTTTTCTGAACTTAGAATCATTGTTTACTTTGACTGACTCTTCTCAAAGGCAGCCCCGGGTTTCACTGCAGGCTGGTGAGTGCCTGGATGCAGTGTGCTGGGCCCTCGCACAGGTCAAAAAAACATGTTCCATAGGCATGTTCGAAGGCATGTTCCATACCTCAACTCTGCAGACAATGCAAGAGATTAATTATTAGGGCTCTTGTAATTTCTCTTTTGTTCCGCTGTTACACCTCCGTTTCTCTCTTTTGTTTGACATCCCTACAAAAATAGTCACTTAACTTTCTTTGCATAGATTTTAATGTCAGCTAGAGTTTTTCTGTGCCCTCTTTCTTTTCATCCCTGCAAAATGTCTTTCTTTCCATATAGGAGTTCAAGTAATTAAGTGCAGAAAAAGCTATGAAAATGGTATATTTCCAGCTGAACTGAGGCTTCTAACCTATGAATAAATAAATGTCTCTAATAGGCTAAAAATCAATAAAGAAAAACCACAAGAAGGGGCTTTGTTGCAAGAAGTGGGGTGTTTTTAGCAACCCTTAATTTCTGGATATTTATGGAACATATTCATGAATGTAAAACTAAGGTATTATTTGCTTCTTTGTACAATTAGGAGAAAGGACCAGAAAGGAGCCTGTTAATAAAAATAAATAAATAAAACAAGAAGTCCAGTGGTGAGAAATTAAACATATCAACCATGCAATCCTGTTAATTCGATAATTAAAGTGTCTTCTTGCAAATAGAGACCCTGGACCCTTAACAAAACAGTGACAAAATAATTAGCAAAGAAGGCATATTAGACACACATTAAAGGCTGAAGCAGATAAAATGTAAGGCTGTCTTCAGAAAATGCTTCCCGAACAGCGCGCAGCAATTATGCAGAGACCTCATATTACTCCATCATTCAAAGAGCCTGGGAGAGAGACAAGGGCCTTTCTAGCAGGGCTAAGTTCTGAAGGGCACAGTGAGAGACAGGCGCGGAAGGGGAGATGAAAAGAGAAGGGAGGGAGGCAGAGCAGCGAAAGAGCGATGAGCTCAGCGCTCTCCTCTGTGCGCACAGGCTTCTCCGGGCCTAGGTCCCTGACACCTCTTTCTTTCCCACTTAGGGAGGGTCTCTAGCCCTCTCATTGATTTCCACTCCTCTCTTTCCTTCGCACTCATAAAAGCATTCATTAAGGCAAGGAAACTCTTGAGGAAAATGAAAAGGTGTTCCTTGTGGTGCTGAATGCAAGAGGTGGAGTGGTCGAAGGAAGGCGATGCGTCATTTCTGGATGGCTCCGAGGATGGCGCGCTCAGGCCGGAAGACGTGGAGAGGCTTTCTGGGGAAGGTGATTCATTACAGCCCTATTGTTCAGAGGCTGGGTGCGGAGGGGAGGTTTGCAGCTTCAGCTGGATAATTGGGTTCTCTTGCGTTGCTCCTCTCCCTCCAGGAGTTTACATTTTTCCTTTTATAACTATAATACAAAGAAGAGTCAGTGGCCCCATTTTTTTCAGAGATTTTTTTTTAAAACACTTTATAGTATTGGTGGATAAAGTAACCTCAATTCATGGCAGGATATTTCCTTGGGCATCAAGCGCCCAGGGAATTCATTTAACCCTGATTTTGATGGAGGAAGGCACATCCCACAGGAGCTGTAACACAGAAAAGTGCCACTCAAAGCCTTCTATGGCATTCAAGCAACGCCCTCACTAACCGACCCACAGAAATTGGGAGTCCTTCAGCATTATTTAGGAGTCTTCTTATTACGCTACAGTAACATTATTTGTGTTATTCCAGTTACATGTATAAGACATCTAATATTTAGGCTGTTTGTTCTGGGTCATTCATGCTACATGTCTTAGACCTGAGAAATCGGGTCTCTCATCTTGCTAAAGAAGAGCAGATATACAGAGAAATCAAGCAGCAACAACTCCAAGTCTTCTTTCCAGTTAGGGGAACATGAATTCAGGTCCCTGGAGTATTCTGGTGCCAGTCAAGACCCTTTTTCCCCAATAATGAAGACAACGATCCCACCAACATGAAGATCCTCCTGTTTTCCATACAAGGGATTCTCTTTAGTTAGCACTTGGATGCGATCACTCTGGCAGGGGTTGGCTACTGCCAGATATGTTGGGACTGTAGGGTGCGAAAGGGCTGCTCAAGCAAGGCAGCCCCACCACACACCTGGGCATCCTCAGTGCTCCAGGAACCGTGATAGACACCGGATAGAAGCCACCAAAGAGATCCTCTATGCTGCTATTTTTGTCGTGGCAATTTCTGAACCCACTAGTGTTCTCTTTTTTATGCCATCTCCTCATTCCCGTCATAGAGTTCAGTTAACATCAAGCAGGATGTCTTGCATTGTTCTGTATCCTTTAGGGAGAGCTAAGACTGCTCCACGCTTTGTCCTGTCACTGCTGTGGGCGTCTATCTAACTCCTTTCTTATTCACATTCTTGAGTATGGATGCAAATTACAAGATGGAGAAAAAATTAAGCAAATTCCATGAATATTCTTTGCAACCAGTCTTCATAGTCAGAATTATTTTACCTCATGATTCTTAGGGCAAAACTCTTAGGCATTGAATTAAGGTAGTTTTTATAAGCAAAACCATATTACTTCCTTCCAGTGATTTAATTTCTTTGAGCCTCAACTTTCTCTTTTTATAAAATGAGGCTATCAGTAGTACCCTATCTCATAGACTAGTTGGGAGGATTAAATTAACTGCAACCCTTGGCAGTAACTGAAGCATGGTCAGTTAAGAGCTTTTTATTTTTTTTATTCTTAAAAAAATACAGATTAACTACCATATAGCATTCAGATACTATTTTAGAGTAATTAACAAAGTGAGCAATTGTGTTGATTATCAGCAACCCAAACCCTGCCCCACTGCCCAGTCTGGCTTGCTGTGATGCCCCAATTTCCAGTTGTGTGTGCGGCTCCTTATCCCTGGGAACAGGGTCTTGGTCTCAGACTTGCCCTCTTAACCTTGACCCTCAACCTGATATTCTAGGTTACTTTATACCGTAAAGTCTGACACCAATATTCCTCAGAAAGATTTGACATTAGGATCAACTTTATTATGGAAATTAATAATCTCACTTTTATTCATTAATATTTTAATAAATTTATGATGACTCTCGAGCCTAGCCAATTTCCAAATCAAATCTGTCACTCAGTAATTTGATTTGTCCAAACAGAGAACAAAAGCATTACCACCAGGGTACTATGAATAAAATTATAATTAATTAGGCTTATGAATACACTAATTTTGGATGAGTAATTAGATGACTAATTATGTTAAAACAGAACTGTGTGCTTAATGAGATGACCATGGCTGATATTACCCAGAAAATTTTTTCTATTAGTTAAACTTTGCATTGTGTTTGCTGATTTACAATTGCTTGTTACACAGAGGATGGGGAGGTTTGGACCCTTAATTTCCATCACATACCCACAATGAATACCTTTTCCCAACGCATGTGTTCTCTGGAGCTCCTCTGAATTTCTCCATATTCTCCATTTTTTTTCCTTGGTCTCCACACATGTTGGTCTTCTCAATGCTACCCAAAGCCCAAAGATCATTAAGCGCTAAGTTACTACATAGAGCTCTCATTTCTAGTCTCTTGAATTTGGGGTCTCCACCATGATACATCAAGCAAGGATGGAATTCACACACTGATTGGGCTGCGGATAACCTGTAATCCATCCTGGAGAAATGTCTGAGCTGGCATCCTCTGCTTTGAAAAGGCATTGCCTGGCTCAGCTCAGATCACAGACAGCCTTGAAGTGCTTGGAGACTCCGCTCCCGGCAGCTGGTTCTAACTAGCACCTCTCTGGCAGAAAGTTACAATCAGGATTTCTGGTTTTAAGTTCAAACCAATATTTCATAGCAATTGTGTTGTCAGAATTCAGGTCAGGAAGATGGCAGACATTAATTTAAACCAAAGAAGCAAAAACAAACTTGTTTCACTTTTTTTTAATCATGAAATTGGCAGCTCTATACAACTTCTGGACATAAACTAAATTTTAAGTAGGTTAGAGTCAAAATTCTCAGCTGGGATCCAGGTGGGCCACCACACCAGGGTACTCCAAGGAGGTCTACAGATGAAAACAGAGTCAATGGGTGTCACCCGTGAGACCAGGGGATCAACTAATAGGACAGAAGGACAAGAGAAAGGAAACTAGGTCAGAGAGAAGGGGGCTAAGATGGGAATAAGGGGAGAAATAAGGGGTTGGAGAGGAAAGGAGAGTTTCTGAAGGTACTTTGGTGTCTGTCACTACTAAATGCCTTTCGAAGATTGAGTCCCAGGGGAAAATGGCACCTCTGCGTGCCAGAAATTAACACCTGATTTCCTCCCCTATTTCTACAAAGCAAGCTGAAACCATACCATGATTTTCCAGGAAGATATTTCTCCCTGTCGCTCAAACGATTCAATGTGTCAGGTCCTGGAAAAAAGGCAAGCAGTCTGCTCTCTTCTTCCTTTCTGTGCTTCAAAGCGTCCCTATGAGAGAGTTACAACTGCAAGAAAATACGTATTTGGTCCAGGTGGAGCCAAGTCTACGCTATGGTCCAAATTCAAGCTGCCCCACTCTTCGATGGCAAATGGATCAAACAGGTCAGAACTCTCCACTAATCCATCTGTGGGCATCTGTGTAGTAACTTAAGGTCCTTCGCCAACTTCTCTTCCCTAACTCTTTCCATGGTTCCAGCCATCCAAGGCAGAGTAGCCATTAAAGAGTGTCCTGTTAAGATTTCTTCTGAGAAGATAATCATGACTCTGCCATAAAACCACTTGATATTGTCACCCTCTAATTCCTCCCACTAGGGCACTATGTACTTTTCACCCTGACACAATTGACAGAAAAGATTTCTGTGCATTCATACATGGGTCCCAGGTATTCCAGTAGTGTTTGAAAATTATCGACTGGAATCCCTGCCTGATCGATGAGAGCAATAAACACCCATGCACCTCTGCACCCTTTATGCTCCCTTTGTTGACCAAGAGATTAACCAGCACCTGCTAAGTCGCTCTTGGTCTGCTACGTGATAACATTATCGGGGCTGCCATTGTTTTTGGGTTATTTTTGCCGACCTTTGCGTTACCCAAGAAAGCTTTTAGAAATGTGAGCTCTCTACCTAAGGATATTGGAACAGGGTGTAAGTTAGATTAGGCTCTCTGGAAGGTCTCCCCTGTGAACTCACAGCGGGAATCCACGTCCTGTCAGGAAGTTTTCCCTCTCCACTCAGGTTATTTATTCAATCCAGACTGTGTGGCACTTCAGGAAAATAAGTCCTTTTTATGTCAAACACAAAATTAGAAATGTCCTATCATTTCTGTTTATTTCTCATAACAGATATGTAGACAATGGAAACACTATTATATAATATGTATACATATATTATATATAATATATAGGAAGCGTTGAAAGACAAATTAAATTAATATCAAGGTCTTTATGGGAAATGTAGATCACATTGGAAAGAATCACACAATGCCCTAAAAATGTTCTTTAGCCTGTGTCTTTCTTCTTATCCTTGATGTTTGTCCTACAAGTTCTGTCCTGCAGGAGGTTAAGATCCTCCGTTTTCTCCAGACTGGCCCTGTTCCTTCCTAATCTGGAGACTTCCCGGGAAAATAGACTTTCGATACTCTACCAGAGAAGCTGAAATGGAAATTTGCCTCGTTGTTCTATCATGGGTTTTTGCTTGCCAAAGAGGGTAATTGTTGGATCTATCTATGGGGATACTGCAAAGTTGGAATTTTCTATTCACTGTCTGCCTCTGAGTAGGTGTTGAACTACTGGACATGCAATGGGAGGTATAAGAGAATTGAATGCTTAACAATTGTACCTTTGCTGCTCACTACTGCCAATTCAAATGGCTTTGCATGCATTAAGGGCTATGTAGAGAAACGGCATCAAAATTAGCAAATATTAGAAGGGACGTCCTAATAGAAGGGGTGTGCTGATAGAAGGGGTGTCCTGATAGAAGGAATGTCCTGATAGAAGGGGCATGCTGATAGAAGGGGTGTACTGCTAGAAGGGGTGTCCTGATAGAAGGGGTGTCCTGCTAGAAGGGCATCTTGATAGAAGGGATGTCCTGATAGAAGGGGGATCATGTCTGGTCTCATGGCACAAAACATATGAATAATCCAAGAAAAACTAGTTTGCAGCTCATTACTGATCCAGGGTCAATGCAGTACTAGTATAAATGCATGTTGTGTACATGCTTGTCTATACGTGGGTGTGTTTCGTGGAGATATGTTCATATGAGCACTTGTATGTATTTGTGTCCCTTGTTTGCTGAACGATCTGCTTCTAGATAACAAATAACTCAAGTTGGTACATTAAATATTATAATTTTTTGCAAATCTTTTGTACCTGATTTGATATGTGGATTTTGTCTAATTCTACCTGCGAATGTAATGTGTATGGAGAAATCTTTGTTTTCAGCTTCTTTTAATGATGCATGGCACATTTTGTCAGAACACCTGTGTTAAGCACATAGCACAGACTTTGAATTTTGGCCTTAAACTAACCGACTGGGCTGGATATGTTTGTTTGACTTATTAGCAAGCACTTTCGGTTCCTTTGTAGAAAAGATGTACATTTATGTTGGCCGCAGGAGCTGCTGTTCCAGGCGAGCTGCTTTTGAAGATAGCATTCCATGACTTCAAATGCAAGGTATGCGTTTATTTATACGACATTCACTAAAGTTGGTGTTGTGACTACAGTGGAATTCCTGGGACACATCACTACTCAATATACATTTATGAACATACCAAGATGAAAGGAAATAAAATAAGTGGATCAGACACAGTGGCATAGGTTGTTTCTAAACTGTTTTTTTTAAAGATTTGCATGGCTTTATTGTGTTTTATTGCTTTTATCATTTGTGGGCCGATGATTAGAACTGCACATGAGTAAATGTTTTCTGATCACTTATTAACTACTTGCCAGATAAGATCATTTGGACCCCAGAGATTGTGAAGTCAAAAACAGGTGTTAGACCACTTTTATCCTGCACCAGATCCGTACTTGTCACCTCATGTCCTGGAGGTGGGTGCTGGATGGGTCTCAGAGGAGGGCGGCTGGGGGAGCATGATTTCTCCTAAAATGGACCGAGAGACGACAGTGTCCTGTTAACTCGCGGGTTCACATGCCTGGTGGCCAGTCAACCATTCTAGGCTAATTCGGGAGACAAAGAGTGAAAGTGCTGGCCATGGTTTATGCTTCCCATTCCCGGCTCCGGATAAACCTTCACAGAGCCCATCCCCTGCGGCCTGTGGAGCAGGGGATTAGCGTCTCAGCCCAATTTGTTTTAGCATTCCCCAGTGCTGCCCAACCATGAGAGCCATTAAGAAGGACTTGGTCCAAGGTCAAGTGTAAATTCAGCTGCGGAGGTTCCTCCAAGAAGGCAAAATTGTGATTGCTTCAAGATGGCGCACACTGCGCAGGAGCTTAGGCTGAGAGGCCGCAGCTGCGGAGCACCTGGGGCCGCACCTGGCTCCCCTCCCCACCCCCCCAAGTCAGAGGGAGCCCTCGGCACCTTCCTGCAGCCTCGGCCCTTCTGGAGTGAGGTGAAGAGGGGCCCCGGAGCAAGCCTGAGGTTGAACTCTTCCCTCCACCGCAGCTGGCTGCTTCGCGGACACTCTGGCTAGCCCTAAAGTGTCCCTTATTCAGCGGGAGTAATTCAGACCCACACAGAACGCAGCGCTACTCTCGAGGGAAAACAAAGGCCTCTGCACAACCGTGGCCAGGACTAGTGACTTATCAAAGCGAATCTTCCTGGGGCTTCTTGTCAGTTAAGTGAAAAATACTTCAAGCCTTTGTTCTTATTTTTTTTATTTTATTTTATTTTTTGAGTAATCCGTATTTTGAAATTTATTATTTTTTTTATTATACCACCATGAGATATACAATTACAAAGCTGTTCATAATTGGGTTTCAGGCATACAGTGTTCCAGCACCCATGCCTCCACCAGAGCCCTATTCCCACCACCAGTGTCCCAGATTCCCTCCTCCTCCAGCCCGCCTCTACAGCAGGCACTTTTCTCTCTCTCTCTCTTTCTCTCTCTCTCTTTCTCTAACTCTCTGTCTCTGTCTCTGTCTCTGTCTGTCTCTCTGCCTCTTTGTCTCTCTGTCTCTGTCTCTCTCTCTCTCTCTTCCACATTGTGGCTTACCCTACAGATGTTTAGGGTTTATTATGTAAATCTCTTTATGTATATTTAATGCTGAATTCTAGTCTGGTGTTACCATTTCCCCCCAACTAGTAAAATACTTTTGGTTTTAAAATCATAATTTTGTCCATTATTTATCAAACTAGGAACAGCAAAGAAAATCAATTAAGAGACCGCTAATTACCCTGGAGGTGTTGAGCGGTGAGATCTGCTGTCTGAAGGCACCAGGCTACAGTGTCGAGTGGAAGAGATGGGCAGGCATTAGCCAAGTCAAAATGAAGTGACTGTGTGAGTTATGAACAAATACACCAAGGGAAGATTTGAGGTCAATCAGCCCCGGCCCTGGGAAGACCTGACATGGATCCGTTAGAGTGGAGAATGCCGGGAGGACCTGCAAGGGCCAGAAAGTGGCATCTCTTCCCGCCATGGGATCTCTCCCTGATGTGGCATCTCTTCCCTGCCATGGGATCTCTTCCGTGACTTGGCATCTCTTTCCTGCCATGGGATCTCTTCCCTGACTTGGCATCTCTTCCCTGCCATGGAATCTCTTCCGTGACTTGGCATCTCTTTCCTGCCATGGGATCTCTTCTTTAACTTGGCATCTCTTTCCTGCCATGGGATCTCTTCCCTGACTTGGCATCTCTTCCCTGCCATGGGATCTCTTCCGTGACTTGGCATCTCTTCCCTGCCATGGGATCTCTTCCGTGACTTGGCATCTCTTCCCTGCCATGGGATCTCTTCCGTGACTTGGCATCTCTTCCCTGCCATGGGATCTCTTCCCTGACTTGGCATCTCTTCATGGCCATGGCATTCTTCCCCTAAAATGGCATTCTTTCCCTATAATGGCATCCCTTTCCTAAAACAACCTTTCTTGCCTCAAATAAGTCAAGAGTTTAGGCTGAGGAGAATAAGTGCACATAAACAATAAATGGAAATAGAGGGATTATGGAAATAAAGGGTTAGGAAAGTTTTTTCTGGACTGAACACGTTAATATTTCTGTTACCAACAGTATATGAAAGAATCCTAACAGGACTCTAGCATTGCTCTCTATGTGCATGTTTTTAAAGGACGGCCATAGGACTGCCATTTGCACTAGCATGTTCTAAGTTAATGTTCTACCATAAGTCAGCTGGGCAGTGCTATCTATTACTGTCCCCAAATTCCCCACCTACCCTCGAGGGCCGTGTTGTTTCATGCAGCTTGCAACCACGTGGCTGCATTCATGACGGCACCTAAACTGGTGAATGACAGACCTGGGTCTGGTTGGCAACATTTGAGAACATGAACAGCAGTGACACATGGACGTTTGCTGAGTTCCAGCACTTACTGTCATGATTACCAGCTATTTTCTTGTGCCTTTGGCCCGATATGCAACACATGATTTAAAATAAAAATGCATGCTTTACACATTCGTTGGGTGTGTGTGTGGGGAGGGAATATAATTATGTATTACAAAGTGCTTAATATAAAATAGCTACTCAGTAAACAGTTGCAGTTATATAAATTCTATGATTTAAGAATTAATATCATCTGAGTTTCAGGTTAGGTTTCATTTTAGTACATCAATTATAATTTAATTTTTTTAGCTTATAACTATTAAATAAACCAGTATTTCTTAAAAGAATTTCGTGGGTTTTGTATATCATAAAATAAATATAAAATATTTTATATATTATGGTTCATACACAGCTATGAACCATAATAAATTTCTGTAAATTCATAAATACAAAATTCTAAAGAAACTAGGAACTTGCCAAGTTAGAATTGACCTTAGAATCTTTAAAGGAGAAGAAAAACTTTACAGGTGAAACAACTTAAATATCGCTTCATTTATTGGAACAGTTCACTTATGGGTGATGTAAGTTCATTTTACTAAATAATATAAAATACATATTTGTGTCAAATAACCTGAATTAGAATGTAAAAGTTCCTTCAAGACTATGTAACAACTAATGGTTTTGGCTTTGTTTAGAAAATGACTTTGAATTCAATGTGTTTAAATTAAAGATAATGAAAGAGAATAAGATAAAATGTTATAAGAAATCAACTACCAGTAGGCAAAACAGTATCATAATCAGGACAAAGGGGAAAAACAGAATTTCAACTTTCCAGTGTAGGTCTTGGCTCTGATAATATAAGTTTCAATGACTAATCTCTTCCTAAAGAAGTTCAACAAGATGAAAAAGCACCAAGATGTGTATGATTAAAAGATAAGAGCAGCCTGATCCATCATGTACATTCAGGATGCTCCTAACATGCCTATAAATAAATCCTTTCCAGATTGTGTGCTCTTCCTATGTGCTAAGGAGCTCTGCATTTTTCTCTCATTCATCTTTTCTTTACTCAGACTTTCATCTTGTCAGCCAACCAATATTCGTTGAGCAAATGAGGATAACAACATGCCAGGGATTAGATAAATCCTTTCTTTGCAGGCGCTCGCCTACCGCCAAGTCACAACACATGAATGTCTAAGAAACAAGGTCAGAAAGTTACTACCTGGTCAGTAAGTCTAAGGAAGAGAAAGGCCTTTCCAGAGGTGTGATCTAGGAAGCTGGGTGCCAAAGGAGCTGAGAGACTAGGTGGGAGAGTAGAGATGAGTGGCAGGGCAGGACAGCTGCAGGAAAGGGAGTGAATCGCGAACCAACTGGGTTACTGAACACTTCTGAGAACAGGATTTTGGAAGCTTTGTGATCAATGCTCTGGAGCGCTTTCCCCATGAGGAGGGATTCTCTCACGGACCTTGAAGCACTCTGTGCTTTGACAGTTCTACACGGGATAAAATGCTTGAAAATCCCTGCCTTCGTGGCATTAACATTTAGGATGGGGAACAGGCAGCTAAATCCATGTCTCCTGTCCCTGTGTACACACAGTACTCTCCAGAGGCCCATCATTTTACATAAGGTATCAGGACACCCTGCTGAGTGATACCCAGCCAAGAAAGTTGAAAGGGCAAAGCAGCACCATGGACAAAAAAAAGACCCTGGGGGAAGGCCCCCTGCACTCACCAACGCCTGAGCAGGGAAGACGCACAGTGACAGCAGGGAGGAAGTGGGGGAGAAGAGAGTGAGGACGGCACATGGAGAGCTGGGCAGTGGAGGAAGTCGGCCTGTTCACAGGCTCTGGCTTTACTGGCAGGTTCGGTAAAGTGTTTAAGCAGAGTCTATCTGGATCTGCCCGATCCGCCTAGGTCATCATCCCACCTGACTCAGCTCTTGAGCAGCGCTTAGCCAGCCTGGGCGAGATCCCAGCCTGGAGGCTGACAGGTGACCAGCAGGGACAAAGGGAACTGCGACTGGTGTGGTACCAATGAAGGGCTGAAAAATAATTGTGGCCTAACGCTTGGTTGGTCAAGTTGGGATTTGATGATGAGGTGAGACAAGACTTTGAAGTCAACTCTGGAGCATTCTACCCTAACAAGTAAAAGCAGACATTGTCAATATCTCAAGTACGGTGACATTGGGGGTCTTGGGGAAGGGAGGGGTGGTTATGAATGGAGTGACCAATTTGGTATCGAGGATTCATTCCGTCTTTTGATTTGTGTCCAGTATTTTAAAGTACCAACCACCACAGCCAGCAACACCGGAAGAGAGACATTCCAGACCCACAGCTGTGCCAGCAACACCGGAAGAGAGACACTCCAGACTTACAGCTACATCAGCAACACCAGAAGAGAGACACTCCAGACCCACAGCTGCACCAGCAACACCAGAAGAGAGACACTCCAGACCCACAGCTGCACCAGCAACACCGGAAGAGAGACACTCCAGACCCACAGCTGTACCAGCAACACCATAAGAGAGACACTCCAGACCCACAGCTGTGCCAGCAACACCGGAAGAGAGACACTCCAGACCCACAGCTGCACCAGCAACACCAGAAGAGAGACACTCCAGACCCACAGCTGCACCAGCAACACCGGAAGAGAGACACTCCAGACCCACAGCGTACCAGCAACACCATAAGAGAGACACTCCAGACCCACAGCTGTGCCAGCAACACCGCAAGAGAGACACTCCAGACCCACAGCTGTGCCACTCGACCCCATGTGGAAGCAGCTCATGGAGTTCTGGAGGGTGGTAAATGGCTCGGCCAGTCCCTGGCCGAGTCCAACATAGCTTCAAGGGTTCTCTCACACGTGGGGGTGGAGGGAACTGCTGGCCGGACTTGGAAAGGGGATTTGGGCTCCTCCTCCCATTCCTCCACCTCCACATACACCCAACCACCACAGCCAGCAACACCAGAAGAGAGACACTCCAGACCCCCCAGTTGTGCTGGCACAGCCACAATACTGGAAGTTAGGACCGGGTCCTTCCCAGGATCTTTCATATTTATACACTGTATACAGTTCTGGGCAGGTTCTAGCCGTCATCCCAGTGAGCCTAGCAAGAAGCCAGAGGAACCCCCACACCATGAGGTCAGTCATTATCAACACCCAGACTCCACAGCATCTCAGAGCTCCACCCAAGAGAAAAGCTGATCTCTCCTCATTGAGGTCATCAGTAAATGCATGAGATGAGAGCCTACTATTGAGTGCACCACCTACACGGCAGAGCCTGGCAAGATACCCATGTTGTATTTGATATGCCAAAAACCCAGTAACAATTATAGACCTCATTCCCATGATCTGAAGGAATGGTTTGAGGCTCTTTTTTGTTCCTAGAGCAAGCAGATGCCCTTGGGCTACACTAGCATGCAACAGAATGCATGGAGATGTTACTGGTGCCCACTGGAGCGAATTGATGAACAACGGGAAGACTAGTGATACAAATGATTTTAAAATTATACTAGTTAACTATGTTCTTGATCCGTTGTCTGCTTTAGAGGCCGCAATATGCGGTGTTAGGGCTTACTCGTGGATCTGTGCTCAGGGATGGAGCCTGGAGGTGCTCAGGATACCAAATGTACTGGCAAGCAAGCCAGGCTCAGCTGCTGAAGTCAAACACCTTCCCCCTGCATACTCTCTTTGGTCTCACCTATATTTTATATACTGGGACAGAGTCACACACATCTACAAAATGAGACCATTTCATAGTCCGATGAAAAACTCTTTGACAAACTCAACATTCTCCAGGTCATGTCCTTTTTACTTTTGAGTGTGGTAGGGTCAGAATTAAAATCAGTTGGCATCATAGGCAAGTTTCTAGATTGAAGTCCTCTCTATAGCAGGGAAGAGCAGGAATGAAACGATCAGCTGACCAGATAAATTCCGAAGGAACAAAGACAGAACGGAGACCTTTAGTAAGTGAGCCGGGAGACAGATAAGAGGAATCCCTTCAGTGGGAAAATCATACTCCCCTTCCCATCACTAAGAATCTTGTGAGGACCAATTCCAATCTTTCAAACCATGGCAGCATAGATTGTGGTGACCCTGAGAGTTACTCCTGTGCTGCACTACAATAATGAGCTCCCCCATGGCATCAGTGCGAATCAGTGAAGGAATCTTCCAGAAACACACGAATCCAAAGAATGAGTCCTCAAGTACAGCAAATGACTTAGGTGCCTTACTTCTTCTTTTCCATATGTGGTCAAGCACCTGATCATTGGTCAGTGTCAGACTGATGCAAATAAATATGTTTGTGTGTTTTTATAAGAATTCTTTACTATGGGGCTGGAGGGATAGCACAGCTGGGAAGATGTTTGCCTTGCACGCAGCCTACCTGGGTTCAACCCCAGCATCCCATATGGTCCCCTGAGTACCACTAGGAGTAATTCCTGAGTACAGAGCCAGGAGTAACCCCTGAGCGCTGCTGGGTGTGACCCAAAAAGAAAGAAAAAGAATTATTTACTATATTTATCTAATATGCAAGCAAAACTTTTGGGTTGGAGTATTTATTGATGCTATACTAGCTGCTATATCTATATCTCCTGTCTTGAGCACCAGATTAGGTTGACCACACATCTGAGTACATGTGATATTTGATGGAATGTTTTCTCTTGGGTCCTTTAGCAATTATAGTACATGTGACAGTTTAAATGTTTGCTACTCATTTTAACTTGATATGTCATGCTTCTGTTTCTCAACTCTTCGTCATCTTAACATAAAATAATTGACTAATTCATATTCAGTTTTCTGAATATGGTCCTTTTTAATGAAAGAAAATTGCAAATTAAGGTATGGTTGGATGAAGTGCTGCCTAAAGCCCATTTGCCATTAATGGGTTTGACCCCAGGAAACATGAAAACAAAAAACTTTTATTCCATTACTTGCAAATTGTTTATGTCAGCAGCAGCTTAACTTACAAAGTTATTTGACTTTGTAATAAAGTCAAATAAAGATGCAAAGAAGGAAATGGGGAGGAAGGGAGGAAGGAAAGAAGGAAGGGAAGGAAGGAAAGAAGGAAGGGGAAGGAATGAAGGAAGAAAGGAAGGAAGGAAGGAAGGAAGGAAGGAAGGAAGGAAGGAGGGAGGGAGGGAGGGAGGGAGGGAGGGATGAAGGAAGGGAAGGTGGAAGGGAGGGAAGGAGGGAGGGAAGAAGGGAAGGAGGGAAAAGGGAAGACGGGAGGGAGAAAAAATAAGGGAATAAATAAAATAATAATTTTTTTTCTTTCAAGTCAAATGAGAGTGATTTGAGAGGATTGAAGTAATAGCCTGGTTTGGTCCAGCTTACTTTGTTCTGCTTTCTAAATGACAGATGTTTGGGTCAGCATCTCCGTTCACTCTCTTACCGCTCTGCAGTCAGCCTTCACCACTCTAGGGAACCCTTATCTCTACCAATGTGAAACTCATTACTCCATAGATTACTCGGGCTTTCCACTGTCAGCCTGTGTCTGATTTTCTTCTCCCTTAGCTTGTTATGGGGCACTTTTTTATCCTGCCTGTCTGAACCTCACCTTTCTGCTCTACCATCCTACCCCGTTCTGCCTGAGCTACCAGGATGGAGTCTGAACCGTAAATTCCTGTTTATCTTAACATTTAGACTGCTATATCTCCCCTACCTAATGGAGCATGCTGCTTGAATCTCTCTTAGTTCTAATTCTAACCTCTTAAAATTAGTCTGTTCCCTTACCAACTGCTTCCTCTTAATCCCAAATTTTGGTTACAGACACACCAATCAGTCATCACCAATTCTGCCACCAACGTAATTAGCATTTGAGTATGTCTTTTCTCCTGGGCTCCCTATGGCTACCTTCATGAACCAGCACCTCTCCTGAGGCTCCTATAACCATTCCAGATGGTTCCTCTGTTCCAGCTCTGCTGGGTTCTAATATGTTCTCCAAACTTCAGTGTTATTATTATTTTGCTCTTGCCATTCTTCTGCCTAAAAATACTTTAAAGGGTGGTTAGAGCAGCACAAAAAAGAATAACACCTCACTCATGATGCTTGAACAGTGTACGTTATCTCTCTGTAATAGCCTTCACAGATGTTTACATCAGACTCAGCGCACACTGCATTCTTGATTTACTTCTGGTCGGCTGTAATCATCCCAGGAAGGACCAAAGAAACTGTTCATTGCACAGCCTTTTCTCCCCTACAATTGTGTAAGTAATTTAATAACTCTGTGGCTGAGTTCCAAATGGGTATAAATGGCAGTCCCCACCTTCGTGATTGTCTTGAGAAATGAGTGTACTCTTGGCTACAAAGCATAGGCCCTTGGAAAACCGCCTGACCCACAGGACAAACTCAGAAAATTTCAGTTCTATTTCAGTTATAGTGATTAATAGACGGGCAAGTAATATTTCTGATTTTCTGTCCTGAGGCTCCATCCGGCTCATTATTCCCCAAACAGACAAGACCCTATAAGTATTGAGGGGTAGTAGCTTCTTTGGAACCTAAGGTTTACCAAGAAGACTGCTCTGTTCAAGACAGGAAACTGGGAAAATTAGGGTGTGCGATGAGAACCAGAGTGTGTCAGCCCTCAATGCAGGCATCAGGATGAGGCAGGGAGCAACTGGGCAGGAGCATGGTGGTCTGGACAGTGGCAGAGACCAAGTCAGAGACCGATGAGCATATCAGAGCTTGTCTCAGAAGGTTTCATTCGAGGAAAAAATTATTGCACTGAAAATGGGTATCTCTTGAAAACAGAGAGTTGCCAAGTTGCTTTATAAATCCATCAGGATAATCTATTACTGCACTGAATAATCAATGTTTCCATGGAAAGCAATCACTTCTATAGGGCATCAAAGCTGTAAATCATGCAGAGGCTGAGCGAAAAGTCATTCCATCTAAAGTTTGAGATTGTGTAGGCAAAATTTATTTTTTAATGATTTATAAGTGCCTTGCACCAGCTTTCTATCTTCAGGATTATAATTAGTGTTTCATAAGCAAAAGGATTCCAATTTCAAGATCAGAGTCCACATTGCAGAACCCAGTCCATAAGAGTCACACTTGGGCTAACTTTAGTTTTTAACTTGTGTGTAACTTAAAGAGCTCTGACTGCTACCCAGCCTGTAAGGAGAAGAGCTACCATTCCGGTTTGTTTTAAATAAGCCTGTATTATACATGAATAAGTAATGTCATGCTTGTGTTTATTGCTCTTCTGGCTACATCCACACCCAGGTGAATAGGATAGATGTTACAGGGCATAAGCGTGTTGAATACAAGAGCTAGAAATTCCATAACAGATCCTCTGTGTCCTCTGAGCAGTGCTCAGAGGAGGATGTCGCGACAAGATGTTCTGAGACATCCTACTCGGAGTTACTATCATCAGAGCCTAGAACCTTCTCGCTGTTGGCATTCAGACCTGTATGAGTCTTCAGGCTGAAGTGTCTCCTGTATTGGACAGAATATTAGCAGCTTCTGTGACCTCCTATTCTAGATTCTACTTGTCCTCCATTCTGGCTGTGGCCAGAATGACTGCAGAATTACACCCGAGTGGAGAATTTTAGAAATGCATCCAGCACAGCAGATTGTCAGCCATAAAAGGACCCAGCCCTGAACCACATTTCAGCCATAGCTCTCTGGTGTGCTTTACCCACGAGTGCAGGAAGCTTTCACAGTACAGATCAGAGCTGATCAGATTACCCACCGATTCAAATTATTAGTCGGCCTCTGATTTTCAAAATTTCTTCTACAAGAGACCATTGAAAATGCCTCAGTGTTAGTAGCCCTAAAGAAATGTGTGGGTCAGAGGCAAATGAAACATTTATTCACTAATAAATCAACAATATAATGGAAATGATACCCAAGTATTATCGTGGATTAAGGTACTAAGGCTTGAAGGAGGAAAGGGGAAAATCTGGAGAGTGCCATAGGGGTGGACATGGCGGATGGCGGGACATCATAGATTTCCTCGCCCGTTGTTAGGTACCACCGGAGAGACACAGGAGGGATCCCAGTGGCAGGACAAATACTACCTCTTGCAGAGATGCATTGACAAAGTAGAGGCTGGAGTGGAGATCCTCAGGGAAAACAGCAAGAGAACAACACAAGCGCTGCCAGACGACGCCCCCTGACTCCATGGGGCCCGCCATTTTCCACATCTGGACTTCCCTCTAGTCACAACTCCACCCAGCAGACCAGACTATCACAGCCCGGATCATCCACACCCACCCTGCAGCAGTTTTTTTTCAATCTGGCCCAGGTATTCTGAACCAGAGACTTTCAGACATGGGGCAGAGCTGCTCCTTGCTCTCCCTGTGCTCAGCAGCTCATGAGGCGCCCGGGAGGCATGGTGGGTTCTAGCCCTGGCCTGCCACCCCAGCAGAGCCTCACAACAAGCCAGACGCCCCCCCTACTCCATGGGGGCCGCCATCTTCCACATCCAGACTTCCTTCTCGTCACAACTCCACCCAGCAGACCAGACTATCACAGCCCGGCTTGTGCGGCAACTAGCAGCCACGCGGTTCATCAATAAATGCTTTATTCAGAGGTGACTACAAGAGTATGCCACCTGCACGGCAAGCCTGGCAAGCTGCCCGTGTCATATTTGATATGCCAAATACCAGTAACATTTATATTAGGTCATTCCCATGACCTAATATAATGGTTTGAGGCTCTTTATGTTCCTGGAGCAAGTGGATGCCTTTGGGTTCTACTAGCATGAGACAGGACATACGGAGATATTACTGGTGCCCGCTCTAGCAAATAGATGATGAACGGGAAGATAGTGATAGTGATACCCAAACCAAAGCCCATTTGACCTTCACCTGCACTGAAGTCGCATGATTTGTAAAATGATAGATTTAATACTCTATCCTTCACTGTTGTTGGAATGACCTTAGACTGAGTTATGGAATTTCTAGGTATATACTGGGAAACTGTCACTGTCACTGTGTCTTCCCATTGTTCATCGAGTTGCTTGAGTGGGCACTAGTAACATCTCCATTAGTCCTGTCACAAGCAAGTGCAACCCAAGGGCATCTACTTGCTACAGGGACAAGAGGAGCCCGAAACCATTCTTTAGGTTATGGAACTGAGGTCCATAATAGTTACTTGTCTTTGGCATAAAAGTAAATAAAACATGGTAGCTTGCTAGGCTTTACCATGTAGGTGGTATAGTCTCAGTAGAAGGCTCTCAACCCGAGCATTTACTGATGAAACTTAAAGGTGGAAGCTTAGGTTTTCTCTGGATGGAGCTCTGAGGAACTATGGAGTCTGGATGTTGAGATTGACTAACTGCATGATGTGTGGTTTGTTCTGGCTTCTTGCCAGGCTTACTGGTATCAGTTCAAACATGTCTATAACTGTTTACTATGTATAAATGTGAAAGAAATTGGGAAGAACCTTATGCACAATTCAGTATCCTATAAAAATATCGCGCAGCCACTTTCCGGCCGCGCACCAAGGGACATGTGGGTCTGGCGGGGTGGGTCTCTCTCTCTTCCGGGGCAACTGGCATGGAGGCGGAGGAAAGGGCAGGGTCCAAAACTCCACTCTGAGTCCGCCAGCATGGTCTCTCTCCGCCTCATGAGAGCAAACCCTTGGAGCAATGTTGGACTCAGTCAGGGATGGCAAGCCCTTACCGGGAGGTCAGCTTCATGGGTTGATTCCACATGGGGCCGGCCGAGCAGTGCAGCTGTGGGTCTGAAGTGGATGGGTCTGGATCTCTTCTGGGAAAGAGAAGAGAAAACACTGGAAAACACTTTCTTATAAATTATAAAGGAAGTATCTTATCTTAATACCAAATAGACAATCATAGGTGGTTTAAGTTGCTTCAGTAATAATGAAACTTAAGATCATACCTAAAGAAATTTATATAAGACATCATTGAAAACCCTTACGCTTCCTGTGAGCAGTGAAGCTTAACTATTGATGTCCTTGTAAACCTGTTAGGTGCTTCAAATGGTCACTCAGTTTCCAGCTGGCTCACTTAAGGGCAATGCTAAGGGGTAAAGCAGGCTGAGTGTTCCAAGCCTTGAGTGGAAAAGAACCAGCATTGTGCTGTGTGGGTCTCCTCTTGCTACAACCCGACCCAGCCTTGTAAGTGTGAAAACCCTGTCTTGTAATCCCACTCTCTTAAGAACAGGATAAATATCAAATCTCTCAGATTATCCTATTTCACTCCAGAAGATAAGCAGAGTGTGTTCCGGCCAATTACATTATTGCCCGGTCTGTTAATCACTACAGGATTTATCTTTTCTAAATAACCTTCATATTTGTTACCTGGGGAGTAACACCTACCTAGTTCAGTACCTAGTTCTTTGTGCAGCTTGGGTTTATCCCGAGATGGTCACCACTGAGAATGTGGTGGCATCAATAAAACTGCTCTGGTCAGACAAGTTACAAAGATGTCCACAGAGGGAAGTTTGCAAAACAACCTCCCATCATGCACCTCGCTAATTAACTATAAACAGGGTCTTCTCGGTTCACTTATTTATCAGGTCAGGTTTGAGCAACCATGATCCCAAACAACTATGCTACTTTCAGTGAACCTCTGCAGAAGAGAACAGGATCCAGGTTATGTGACCTTACTTAAGTGTAACTGACTCATCCTGATGACCTACTCAGAATCTTAATATTTCTTAGAGAAAGAGTTTTTTTTTAATCTTTGTATTTAGGCCATCTCAGAGGTGCTCAGGCCTTACTTATGGTTCTTCTAATAGGCAGAGGCAGAGCAGACAATGCAAGTTCCTCTCTTCCTTCCAGGCAAGGGTCATTCTGTGCTGCACACCTTGGGGTTCTCAGTGACCCGCAGGACTTGAGCTTTGTTTGCTTGTGGGGATCACCGCATGCAAACTTTACCTTCTTTACTTTGTTCTGTGTCCCACCCCCAGAATCATCTTCATAGACACCTGTTCCCGGCACCTTATTGTGAGCATTTTTGCCCCAAACTAAGGAAATGCCCAGCTGAGTAAGCTTTCATTATACATAAACCTTCTGCTATCAAGTGCTCTGGGGTCCTCAGTCGAACCACACGGTAGCATCACCCTCCCTGCAGAGTAGCTGTTATTTGAGCAAGCGAGTCACAGATACACCACACCACGATGGGTTCTAAAGTCACCTATGGTGGCACTTAAGGGATAGGAAAGGCAATGACGAGATATGGTCATTGCGAGCAGAGCACCGTGTCCAAGAGCTGATGCGGATGCAGAGGTGGGGTGGGCGCAGGGAGTCAGCCCATTCTGCAGTCCTTCTAGAAAAGTCACTAAACTGACGCTATGTGTATCCCGCTGAGTGACAGTGTGCTGCGTAAGGCACCAGGGGAAAGAGGAGGTCATCAGAACAGAGATGAAGACTGGAGAAATGGATGCCTGACATGTGAGCTATAGCACATTTATGTGGTGCACTCTGGGCTAGCACTGGGCCATGTCAGTGGACAGGGCAGTCTCTGGATGAAAGTTTGTCAGGACCCACTGTTCTGTACAGCAAGGCTGGGATCAAATTCCCATCACATCATGAGCATTGTGGCACCAGAGAGTACTTTATCATTGTTATGGTTGTTGCTATTTTCAATTTCATGCAGAATTTACTAAAATCTCCCAACTTTTAAAGTTTTACCTGACTGTTACATCATGACTGAACAGTTTCGTTTCTGTGGCTTAATGATGCAAAAAAGAGAGGAAACCACAGTAACGTGAGTCTGAGAAAATTAAAAATAGTTGGTTTTACTGGGCTCCCATGGGTCTAAATCTTCTTCCTGGTTTCTCAACCCACGCTATCCCTTGCCCTTTGGAATAAGAAAGCATAGGGACAGCGACAGTACAGCTGGGAGGACACTTACTTGTCTTGCATGTAGCTGACTTGAGTTCAATTGCTGACATTTCATATAATCCTCTGAACATTTCCAGGAGTAATCCCTAGCATCACTGTGTGTCTCAGAAGTCAAAAAGAAAAAAAAGTGAAGGAAAAGTAGGAAGAGTGAAGGAAAAGTAGGAAGAGTGTAAACCATCAGGATGGAGGAGGATTTTGCCCACTGCAACCACTCGGTGACGTCTGTTGCTGACATTGGGCCATTCTGAAAACCAGCTGCCCTTTGGTCCGGACATGCAGCCTATGGGGTCTGAGATGAGAGGGACACAGTGGCCCTCAGCATCATGAAATGCACAGTCATCTGTGTCATACTTATTTCCTGCTGAAACATGAATGTCCCCTAAACACAGCTGGAGCCCACCTTTCCAGGCACTTGGGGGAGAGCTTCAGGCCCCAAGGCATTATGGTCTGACCACCAGGACTCCCACTTGCACGTCTGCCTGGGAAGGCACATTTCTCCCCTCCACCCAGCACCTCTCTGCTGCACCACACCCAACCTCTCTTGTTCCAAGATGACCCCAGTTTCTGATAACCCACTGCCTTGTTTAAATATTCTTCTTGTCTCTGCTTTTCCTCCTTTGGGGAGCCAAGTATTTCCTGACATCTGCTCTGAATTTGTTTTTCTTTTAATTTGTTTTGTATGCCTCTTTTTCCCAACCATCTTCATGGACCTGAAGAGAGTGTGTTGGGTGGGTTAAAGTGTGGGGTTGTTTGTCTGTGGGTGTGCCATTTTTAGGATAATGCCAGCTCTCCTCTTGGGTGATGCCAAGAAACCCAGTGTGCTGCCTGTGTATACGTCACGGGGTCACGGGACCTAGACCAGCTGCCGTGTGTCCTCATGAGTTCCCGCAAGTCGAGAATTCGAGTGTGAACTGTGGAGAGCCAGTGGGAGGACTCAGGGTTGGCTCCCCCCCCCCGAAGTCCCCAAAAATGTGTATGCTGACACATTTGCATCTTAACCCAAAGGGGTTGGGTCTTGTGATATATGAGGCTGTAGTTAGGGTTAGAGAAGACAAGAGCCGGAAGCCCTCCTGAAGCATGAAAGCCACAGCAAGTCACCCCAGGGCAGGGGTGCATCAGGGTGCCATCAGGGTGCTGTCAGGGTGCCGCCAGGGTGCATCAGGGTGCCGCCAGTGTGCTATCAGGGTGCCGTCAGGGTGCCTTCTGTCTCCCTCTGTCTCTCTCCCTTCTGCTCTTGATTTCTCTTCTCTCTCTTCATCTCTCTTCATTTAGATCTCTCTCTTTCTCTCTCTCTCTATCTCTTCTCTCTCTCTTTTTCTCTATCCTTCTATAAACCAGGAAGAGGAAGAGCACTCTTAACACCAGAACCTGACATCGCCTTTGCTCTTGTTTTTTGATGTGTGGAGAAACAGAGCTGGAGACTCTTGCGCAGCCCCCCCCCCCCCCACCCCCGTCTCTGTACAGTACACACCACAACTGTCCTCTAGCAATTAACGACATGCTGGGAACCTCCCTTCAATCTGCTATTGAGCAGAACGATGGGCCTGACCAGAGTCCCTGAGGTGCGCGATGAAGAATAAACTTCTTGGCAAGGGCAATGATGTTATTTAGGACATGACTCTAGCTTGCTCACTATAGAATGTTTGGAAAATAAATGGAACTAGAATTTAAATAAAACATCTGTAGTTATATCTAAGGTTAATAATATTTATTACTAAAGTTGTTTCCATTTGTTTAATATGTGCACCTCTATTTAATCCATAGCATTTAGAGTCACACATGCACGTGTGTACATGCCAATAGTTATCTTATGCTTTATATACTACATGTATAACTAGTGGATGTGACATATTGTATATATAATTATATGTGTGATATTTTATTTACTGCTCAGAGGAATTACTCCTGGAGGTGTGTGTGGGACCATATGGGTTGCTGGGGATCAAACCCGGGTTGGTTACATGCAGTGAAAGCACCTTATGCACTGTACTATTTCTATAGTTTCCTGTAATAGCAATTTTTAAAACAGGAGAACAATAAGTGTTGGGGGAGGGCACAAAGAAATGGGACCTTGTATCCACTGCTGGTGGGTGGGGCTGAAGGAGAAGCAAATGTGGAGCTTCTCTACGGGCTCCTCAAGAGTCAAGCCTAGAAATCCTTGAGGTGTTCTCAGACACCCATACTTTTTTTTTGAGATTTTTTTTAAAATTTTTTTATTATACTACAGTGAAACATACAATTACAAAGGTGTTCATAATTGGTTCTTGGTAATACAGTATACCAGCACCCATCCCTCCACCAGTGCCCCATTTCCACCACCAATGTACCCCACCCCCTCCCGCCCACCCCCATGCTGCCTTAATAGCAGGTACCCCAGTTTCCTCTCTCTTCTCTCTCTGTCAGACACCCATACTTGAAATGGAAGTTCACACAACACAAACCCATCAGCATTGTGGGTGTTGGGGATCAAGCACATCTGGGTCTGTGCTCGTGGTGTATAACTCAGCTATAAAGTGGTTTGACTTGCTATAGATGGTCAAGAAACATCACATTCAGTGGAAGGTCACACATTCATATGGTACCATATTAAATTTAACTATTTATGATTCATATCACAATGTTTGAGGAGGAGCACAAGTGCATGTTTAGTAAAGTCATCAATAGGTGTCCCTGGCCCTCAAGGTGTTCCTGCCCCTTGAGGTGTTGCAGGTGTGGCTGTGGTGCCCGGCTGCATTGGCAGTGGGCAGACAGGAGACCCAGGGCTCTGCCCCATGGGCCCTGGATGGTTGATGATCTGGAATAGAAAAAGACTGGTCCTCCTGGATGAACCCAGAGCCATGGCAGAGCCTGGCAAGCTACCTGTGGTGTATTTGATATGCCAAAAACAGTAGCAATAATGGACCTCATTCCCAACGAATGGAGACGTTACTGGCGCCCGCCGAGCAAATCGATGAACAACGGGAAGACAAGTGATACAAGACAAGTGATTATATCTGTGTACTATATTTTAACTGCAATAGGCATGAATTACCGTAAATATTTGCAGTATCATTAGTTTTATATTATGTATAACATACATGCACATTAGTTCTACAATGGTAGCAAAGAATTTTGTCAACCTAGACTCAGTGACTCCACAGCTGGAGAATGAATGAACAATCAGAAGGAGAAGGAGGGAGTTCCCTACAAGTAAGCCAGAAGGGAGAAACGGGGTGCCTTTCCATGTTATTGGAAAAGTGAAAGTAAACAGTAGAATTCCTTTCCAGTTACTCCTTGGCAGCTGGTTCTTCTTTGAACACCGCCCCACACAAAGGCCATTGAGGTTATTGTAGAAATATGTCACCATGTTGAGGGTGGCATGCGGGAAGAGGGTGTGTATCTCTTGGATGAAGACATAGTTCTGTCCCTGAAGGTGTGAGGGCACAAATGTGAGGGGACACACACACACACATAATTCACACACAAGTCACATACACACAATTCACATATAATTCACACACAAGTCACATACACACAATTTACACACATACACAATTCACACATAACTCACACACAAGTCACATACACACAATTCACACACATATACAATTCACACACATAAACAAGTGACACACAATTCATACATGTACACAATTCACATACAATCCACATACATAATTCCACACACATACTCACTCACCAACACCAAGGAGATAACCACCCAGACCATCTTCCAACATGGGCTACTTCCCAAAGGACATCACAAGTTTCTGCATTGAGCATCTCATTTCTGAAATCCCCTAATGCGGACACTTCCTGAACAGTGAAATATAAATACATGATAACACTCTTCACAGTAAGGGCAGGGGGAAGCGATAGGATTTGTGTCTCCCCCACTGCTGCAAGCACAGCAGAGTCAAACTACCAGCAACACAGTTTCCTTACAGGCTCTCCACAGCTGCTGATGTGGCCTGAGTTCTGGACCCACGTGCATCCTTCCACACCTGAGTGACACGGAGACCTTGTCACCATCATGGATGAGTGAGTGCAATCACCAGAGTGGGAAAATGTTTTCTTCTCACTTCCAGTAGGAAGCAATTCCTGGGTTTGGCCCTTCTGGGTAGTCCTCGTTCTAGAAATCCCATTGGCCTCAGCTTGCAACGCCTTCAGATGAGGAGATGAATATGTGATCCCGGCGTCCACAGTTCACCTCTCACTCCCCCACACCCCTCACAGGACATCCAGGACAGTGCTTCGGGGCTTGGCTGGCCTCTGGTGTTCCTTCCCTCCCAATTACTCTCTCCAAAACTTACCCAGAGGAAGAAAATCTTGGAACCATGCCTAAAGGTACTTAGTCTGTGCTTTTCAAAGTCAGTTCAAAATATGGTGTCATGATGAAACCTTAAGACATAAATGATAACAAGTTTTACACATTGGGAGGAACTTTTCCAAATAAAATGATCACGCAATTCTTTGGGTTATTTTTGATACGTATATAAGAATGGATACAGGTGTTATAATACTTTGCAAGTCATTTGAAAAATGATTTCCTGAAACTGGCCAGAGAAAGTGCTCAGCTACGATTCTGCATCAATTCTCAAGGCGGTGGGGTGTCCAGATTGGAGGAAGAAGGGGGAAAGGAGCCTGAGAGCAAGATCAAAGCACGCACCGTGGAGAAGATGCTTCTTTCTGAAGCTTTGAAAGTCCCGTTTTCCAGGGATCCCCTCCCCACCCGTTGGGGTTGGCAGCTGGTGTGTGCTGCAGATGGCTCCACAGCATCCAGCTGTTACGGGCTGGCCCTGGCACTGCCTGGTCCCTGCCAGCTGGCCAGCAGCAGCCCAGTTTGTCCAGGGAGCTGATTCTTCCCAGCTGTTCTGCAAAGGAAGGAGAGAAATGAGGTTGTTCCCATCTTCCCTCCATGGGATTCCAGCAACATCTTCCTCAGACTGGCTCGGGCTGAGCCCTCTTGCCCACAAGCTGTGTGGTGGGATCCTGAGGGCGCCTCCGCCCAGGGAGCAGAGGGCAGCAGGAAGAGGCGCTCTCAGGACACTAGTTCTCTGCAGCGTCTCACCTGCCCCATACCCACACTAGCAAGCGGCCCCAGGACTGCACCTCGCTGCGGTACCCAGAAGACCCAGCCCACGGCAAGCCACCCCTGCCTCACCTCGCTGGCTCCTGACAAATGCCATCACCAGCTAATACTGATAGTAATTCTTATTTAAGACAGGAAATGAAATGAAGCTCTGAGCTGGAAATGGAATCCAGAGAGAGCTCTGGGGTCCACGCATTGCAATGGACCAGAGCTGTGACATGAGAGCCAACCCTGTCTCCATCTCCAACTCTAGTGATGCAGGGAGGAAGGGGCACCTGGAGATCACAGCTCAGGAAGGGTGACACTCACACTGCTCACTGGACACATGGTCAGAAGTCTTGGTGTTTGGTATTTTCTTGGCATTTTGTGGGTAAATCTCTGGTGATCTCTATTTATATTTCTGTGTCCTGGGCTGATTTGCCGTCTGGCTTGGAAAGCTCCCTGGAGAAGGGCAGGGCCTAGCGGGGTAGGGTGGAACACATCCCCTCTCATTTCCCTCAGCTCCATCCAGAGTTTCTGGGTATTTGCTCCCCCCATCACCCCTCCCCTAGTCATCACTGGAGCACTTGTACTCCGGCCTGGCTCCTCCAAAAGACTTGTGAGGTGGGGAGGAGGGAATAATTGATCAGTGAGTGAGACATCCATCAGGCTACTAAGACTGGGGAAGCGTTTAGGACTTGTGAAACTCAGGTCTGAGGGCGGAGCTGGGATACACAGACCACTCCTGGCACCAGACGCAGATGTTGCCACCTGACCTTCTCTGGTAATGCTCAGGGGTTACTCCTGGCTCTTTGCTCAGGAATTACTCATGGCAGTGCTTGAGGGACCCTATGGGATACCAGGGCTCGAACCCAGGTCAGTCACATGCAAGGCAAACACCCTACCCGTTGTTCTATCACTCCAGTCCAATTTATTATTATTTTTTAAATTTTGTTAGACCACTGTGAGATATTGTTTTAATGGTAAGATAAGAGTTTTTGAATTATCTAAGGGATAATTTCCAAAGAATGAATTACGTGATCCTAAGATTGCTTTCCATACAATGGTCAAAAAGCTTTCAGGTGATTAGGTCAGGCTGTTATTTTGATCAGATGAATGGATTTGAGATGACAGAATCATAGATCACTGGTCTGCCTTCAATTAATATTTTCTCTCCTATTCCTCTGTGCTGAAACCTAGGACTAATTTTCCATCCTTTAGCTCAAGCAAAGAGACTCTACTAATGAAGGAGATGAGGGAGGATAGAAGTGATCAGAGGGTGTCTTACTGGTCTCCAGGTGGTCAGGGGGTGCCCCTCCGGCCTCCAGGGCATCAGGGAAATTAAACAACACTTCCAGGCAAGGCTTGACTCCTACCACTTTCCTACCTAAATTCATTTTCCTTGTCTAGAAAAACAAATTCATACTAACAAACGTGTCATAAGTTTTCAAATTAAGACAAACCTCTTTGCTGTCATTCACTCAGTCTGTTAATCTATCATCTCATAGGGCCATTGTGAGCAACTGATGTTTCAATGGGCTCAGACTTCACAACAGTGCTGGTTCTTAGCCAGCTAGTGTGAAGAAAAGAAACAAGGGCCCTAGTGGAGATGTGCATGCTGGGCCCTCCCAGCTCTAATCCTATGCTGATTACACTCAGCCTCTTCACAAAGCCCAGTTTTAAACCCTTCATCTGGAGTTTCCTGATCATGACTGGTAAAGCCGAGCTCCTCCAGAGCTCACCTCCTGGCAGATGACGGCTCTTCTGATGGGTGGAGTTCTGATGAGAAGGGAGTCCGGATGTGGAAAATGGCGGCCCTCATGGCATGGGGGGACTACTATTGGGAACTATTCCTTTGAATAAGGTGGTTTTTACTTTATTTTTAACTTTAATTAAACACTGGGATTTACAAAGTACAAAGTTTTCACAGTAGAGTTGTTAGAAAGACTCATAATTCAACATCAATTCCACCACCAGTGTGCTCCCACCACCAAAGACCCTCATTTCCCACCCCCTGCATGCTCCCTTAGCTGGCACTAATTATATTGACCCTTACTAATTATAATGACTATTACAGCTCTATATGGGAATGGTATTGATGAAGTCATGACTGTTTTTTCTGGGTTGTTATATGTGATTCTGGCTGATTTCTGTGCTTGTATTCATTTTTTGGACCAAGATGACTGCCCTCCGATGCCCTGATGGATCTATCACATCTTCCAGAAAGGCAATGGAGAAGATTATCCATGACTTCTACTCAAATCTTTTTGATAGCCACATCCACCTGCCCACATACCAAATTCCACAGGATGGATATGTCATTCCCAACGTTCTCCCTTCTGAAATCCGACAGGCCATCTCGTCGGTAAAGAAGGGAACAGCACCAGGCCCAGACAAAGGCAGACCCGAACACCTGAAGAATCTGCCGTGGGTACTTATCAATACACTAGATCGGCTCTTCACACGCAACCTGTCCGAATGCAAGGTGCCCTCCCAATGGAAAACCAGCAGGAGAGTTCTACTGTTCAAGAAGGGAGACATTCACAACATCGGCAACTATCGCCCCATCTGCCTGTTGTGTGTCATCTACAAGCTGTTTACACGAGTCATCCTGAACAGGATTAGCAGAACACTGGATGAAGGACAACCATGCGAGCAAGCAGGCTTCCGGAAAGGATTCAGCACAATCGACCATATCCACACAGTAACCAAGCTCATCGAGGTTTGTAGGGAGTACAAGATGCCGCTCTGTCTCACGTTCATTGATTTACAGAAAGCCTTTGATTCTGTGGAGACTGAAGCGGTCATTGAAGCCCTAGCCAAGCAGGGTGTTCAAACCCAATACATCAAGATCCTTTGTGAGCTGTATTACGGATTCACCACCAGGATCTCACCATTCTACAAAGAAGTGATCATTAATGTGAAAAGAAGGGTTCAACAGGGTGATACCATTTCACCAAAACTCTTCAGCGCCACCTTCGAGAACATCATGCGACAATTAGAATGGGAAGCAATGGGAGTGAAGATAGATGGTCGGCAACTGCACCACACCACCTCCGCTGATGACATTGTTCTAATAACACCAAACATTAGCCAAGCGGCACAAATGCTGGCTGACTTTGAACGAGAATGTGGAAAGATAGGTCACAGCTGAATCTAAAGAAAACAATGTTCATGAAGAATGAACTAGTTCCAGAGGCCCAATTCACTCTCAATGGAACAAACATCTCTGAATGCAGCAGTTATGTGTACCTAGGTCGAGAAATCAACATGATGAATGACCTAAAACCTGAGCTGCGCAGGAGGAAGAGAGCGGCATGGAATGCCTTCAAAGGCATCGAAGAAATAGCTAAAAGGACAAAGAACCTCCGGCTCCGGGCACATCTCTTTGACTCCACTGTTCTCCCTGCATTAACATACGCCTCAGAGATCTGGGCCCTACAAAAGCAGGATGAGAATGCTATTCGGGTCTCCCAGAGAGGAATCAAAAGAGCTGTGCTTGGAATATCACCCATCACTCAAGTGAGATAAGGAATCGGAGTTCTGACCTCCATCGCTATTCCAGAATCAGGGACGCTGTCTCGTTTGCCAAGGCATCGAAAATCAGATGGGCAGGACATGTAATGCGATTTGGAGACAACCGCTGGACTAGAGCCATTACCGACTGCATCCCACAGGATGTCAAAAGATCACGTGACCGCCCACCTACAAGATGGTCAGACTTCCTTGTCAACACCCTGAAGGAATGGTTTGAGGCTCTTCATATTCCTGAATCAACCAGATGCCATTGGGCTACATTGGCACGTGATAGGGTCCAATGGAAATGTTTCTGGCGCCCACTCAAGCAAATCGATGAATAACGGAATTCAAGTGATCAAGTGATTCATTTTTTAAGTTTCTTAGATTTCTACTAATCTCACCACCATTGCACCTATGGACAACACTTATTTCAAATATTCCTCAACCTCTGTTTGAGCCTGTCTTAAGCATACACTGAATAATCTATTCTATATTGCTTGTTGGAGCTAATTCTCTAATACTGTTGATGAACATATTCTTAGACAAAAGTCAATGGAGATTATTAAATCTCACAATGGACCATTTGAGCCACTGTATAAGAAATTATTGATATGTTCCCACAGAGAAGACATCGTGACCACACAATTGTGATTGAATGTCCTGTACTTAATTCTTTGAAGGCATTCCATGCCGCTCTCTTCCTCCTGCGCAGCTCAGGTTTTAGGTCGTTCATCATGTTGACTTCTCGACCTAGGTACACATAACTGCTGCATTCAAAGATTTTTTTTCCATTGAGAGTGAATGGACCTCTGGAACTAGTTCATTTTTCATAAACATAGTTTTCTTTAGATTCAGCTGTAGACCTATCTTTCCACATTCTCGGTTGAAGTCAGCCAGCATTTGTGCCTCTTGGCTAATGTTTGGTGTTATTAGAACAATGTCATCAGTGAAGCAGAGGTGGTGTAGTTGCCGACCATCTATCTTCACTCCCATTGCTTCCCATTCTAATTGTCTCATGATGTTCTCGAGGGTGGCGCTGAAGAGTTTTGGTGAAATGGTATCACCCTGTCGAATCCCTCTTTTGACATCAATGATCACTTCTTTGTAGAATGGTGAGATCCTGGTGGTGAATCCATAATACAGCTAATAAAGGATCTTGATGTATTGGGTTTGAACACCCTGTTTGGCTAGGGCTTCGATGACCGCTTCAGTCTCCACAGAATCAAAGGCTTTCTTTAATTAAATGAACGTGAGACAGAGCGGCATCTTGTACTCCATACAAACCTCGGATGAGCTTGGTTACTGTGTGGATATGGTCGATTGTGCTGAATCCTTTCCGGAAGCCAGCTTTCTCATATGGTTGTCCTTCATCTAGTGTTCTGCCAATCCTGTTCAGGATGACTCGTGTAAACAGCTTGTAGATGACGAACAACAGGCAGATGGGGCGATAGTTGCTGATGTCATGAATATCTCCCTTCTTGAACGTCCTCGCCTTCTTGAATGTCTTGCCTTCTTCAAAGGCATCGGAAAAATAGCTAAAAGGACAAAGAACCTCTGGCTGGGGCACATCTCTTTGACTCCACCATTTTCCCTGCATTAACATATGCCTCAGAGACCTGGACCCTATGAAAGCAGGATGAGAATGCTATTCGGTCTCCCAGAGAGGAATCGAAAGAGACCCAAAAAAGAGAAAAAAAAGAAAGAAAGAAAGAAAGAAAGAAAGAAAGAAAGAAAGAAAGAAAGAAAGAAAGAAAGAAAGAAAGAAAGAAAGAGAGAAAGAAGAAGAAAGAAAGAAAGAAAGAAAGAAAGAAAGAAAGAAAGAAAGAAAGAAAGAAAGAAAGAAAGAAAGAAAGAAAGAAAGAAAGAAAGAAAGAAAGAAAGAAAGAAAGAAAGAAAGAAAGAAAGAAAGAAAGAAAGAAAGAAAGAAAGAAAGAAAGAAAGAAAGAAAGAAAGAAAGAAAGAAAGAAAGAAAGAAAGAAAGAAAGAAAGAAAGAAAGAAAGAAAGAAAGAAAGAAAGAAAGAAAGAAAGAAAGAAAGAAAAGAAAGAGCTGTGCTTGGAATATCACCCCTCACTCAAGTGAGAGAAGGAATCTGGAGTTCTGACCTCCATCGCCATTCCAGAATCAGGGACGCTGTCTTGTTTGCCAAGGCATCGAAAATCAGATGGGCTGGACATGTAATGCGATTTGGAGACAACCGCTGGACTAGAGCCATTACCGACTGGATCTCACGGGATGTCAAAAGATCACGTGGCTGCCCACCTACAAGATGGTCAGACTTCCTTGTCAACACCCTGAAGGAATGCTTGAGGGTCTTCATATTCCTGAATCAACCAGATGCCATTGGGCTACATTGGCACGTGATAGGATCCAATGGAGATGTTACTGGCACCCGCTGGAGCAAATCGATGCATAACGGGATTCAAGTGATCATGTGATACTTAATTCTATAAAATGTGACGGGTTACCTGGTACATCAGTACACCAGGCTTTGAAATATCACATCGCCACTTTGCAGCCACATGCCACGTGGAGAGCCAGTAGCTGCTCTGACGAAGTGTCTGCATCTCTAGATCATGGCTGACAGCACCAGAACAGTTCCTGAGTTGACCCACCAGGCCTTCTGGAGGGGATGGGGGCAGGGGCGAGGAAGGCCCCAGATCCAGCTCCATTGAATGAGTGGGTTTTATTTGATTGTCGTCTGTAAGAAAGTTCTAGAGCCAGAAAGATACTACCTGCCTTGCACAGGGTTGATACAGGTTTGACCCTTAGCACCCTATTTTGTCCCCTAAATCTGTGAGAGGTGATCCCTGGGTGAAGAATCGAAATAATCTCTGAGCACTACCACATGAGACACAAAATAAACAACAACCTCCCCCAAATAAAACAAGACCAAAAATAGTGTTTCCCCCTACTTACATATGGATGCTAGGCTATTAGTTTTCCAGTTTAAGGATCTTCCTTGAATCATATCTCAGATGGCCTTTTGAAGTATCATATTTAATAATAAAGTTGATGGGGCCAGAATGATAGTACAGCAGGTAGGGCTTTTCCCTTGCATGAAGCCAACCAGGATTCCATCCCTGGCATCCATATGGTCCCCTGAGCACTGTTAGGAGTAATTCCTGAGTGGAGAGCTAGGAGGAACCCCTGAACATCACCAGGAGTGACCCAAAACAAACAAACAAAAATAATAAAGTTGAGAATGCTTGAATTCTGTAAGCAGTAATCTAATGAATTAATATATTTAAGAATAAATTCTATTCTTAAAATAGAATAAGAAAAAAACCATCTGAGCTATCTTCCCAGCCCCTGACTTATGTTTAGACCAGCTGAATATAGGAAATAAAGAATTCTACAAACATTTGGTTTGCTTGACATTTGCTGAAGGTCCATTGCACAGTGCAGAAGAGACATTGTTTGTCTTCAAGTGAGTCTTTGTTCTCTTAACAAGAACCCCAAGGATGGGATATTCCCCAGGTCAGGTAATTTAGGTCTTAGAATATAAAGGGTTTGCAGACCCGCACCCAGAAAAGAATAAAATTGCAGGAAAGAACAGAATGGGTCACAAATATCTGCTGGTAAATATATGCCAGGAAAGCATGGACTAATACTTTTGGGGACCTTTTAGATACAGCAGATCACGTGGGCAAAAATAGAATAGGAAATTGTCGCAGTGCTATGCCTGTAAGGGGCCTGTTGGTGAGCTCTGTGGAGTTCTCCAGCTTGGAGCCTCATGTACCTAATGTGTATTAAAGTGACTGTCAACTTCCTGTCAGCCCAGTGGTGGAAGATTTTATATTGACTAAGTGACTGGCCTGTGAGACCACAGATGGCTTCCCAAGTGACTCTAAAGCTTGGGGGAAAGGACACAAAGATAAAAGAGCAAACCAACTGGGACAGGGCTACTGAATTTGCAACATGGAGGTCAACAGTGACTTGGAGCAGATGGTGGTAGAAGAAAGCAATTCCAGCGCCTCAGGGAAGGAAGAGAGAACTAGACTTGCTGGGGTACAAGGAGCATTCCTTCCAGCCATTCTTTATCCTGTGCACTGGCAACGAGAGATTTTCTTTACCAAAGAACTAAATGGGTTGCATTTTCCTAAAACTGCTCGATATGGGACCTTTGTTTAGCTGAGGTGTTAACTTCAGCAGCTTGGCAAACACTGTGTCATTCACAGCAATACTAGTGGCAAAATTCCGTCAAAAAGGATGTCCCAAAACAGTACATTTAGCTTTCAACCCAAAAAAACTCGAGGCGCATTCCCCACCCCACCTCCTCTAAATAGTAATCTATTTGAATTCCTGGAAAGCTTGCTTTTTTTCAGGACTAAAATCTTAAAAAGCTTTTTTTGTGAGTCTAAATACCAATATCTCAGTGTCAATGTAATTTTTGTTTTTTAAGTTTCCATAGACCTTCATGGAAAGTATTTCCAAACCTGGGAGCAACCCAAATTTGCAGTCTGGAAAGAAAGAAAAACTATGTCAACCTGAAGCACAATCAAGAGAAACTTCAGGACTTGTATTTTATTTCACTGATTCACTGTGAGGCACAGTCACAAAGTTGCTCACAATTGAGTTTCAGCCATACAATGTCCCCAAGCCTGTCCCTTCACCAGTGCACGTTTCCCTCTTTCCCTCTCCCAAGTCCCCATTGACCTCCTGCGCACCGCCTGCCCACCCCTCTCCACAGCTGGGTTTGCGAGGGACTGACTACTGGGTTCCCTGAGCACTTGCTGCAGAAGGAATACAACGTCCTGCAGACTCCACATGGACTCCTACACAGTTCTGCCTTTTCAGGAAATCTGAAGGGACTCATCTTTATCCTTTATCTTGTCAGCCAGTTAGAAGAATCATATTGAATTAAGAAAATAAAGCCGGGACGGAGGGATATACAATGGGTAGGGCTTGCCTGCACCCAGCCAGCCTGGGTTTGATACCCAGCATCTCACATAGTCCCCTGAGCACCCCAGAATGATCCCTGAGCACAGGGGCCAACAGTGACCCCTGAGCATTTCCAGCTGTGGCTCAAAACACAAAAAAAATGAAAAAAGAATTAAAAAATAAAATCTAACTAATGATAGTCACCAATTTGTTTTCTAATAATAACTCACCATTTTTCAATGAATGAGCAGCACACCATGTGTATTATAATCAATTTCTGACAAGTTGAAAGGTTCTTTTACATAGTTGAAAAGATGAAGGTAAGATATTTGATTTGCTTAAGAAATTAAAGAGCTGCTGCTGGTTAACTCCTGCAGTACCAACCACTGCTATTAGAAGTTCTGCGCTAATAGGAAACAGGATTCCAGTGTCCAGCATACAAAGTCCACATGGACAGCACCTTGAAACTTGGATTGGCATCCACCAGCTTGGCTGGGATCGAGGAGCCGCAATTGCACATTTCATTTGTGAAATCTAATATTTACCAAATGTGCAAACTATCTCCTGCAATCCTCTCTGCAATTTAGGAGAGAAGACCGTTGACTTCCTCTGAATACCTTGGGGACTTGCTCTCCCAACGGCTGTGCACCCACAGTGGACAGCCTCGACTTCTCTAGTTGCTATAGTTTTTCTCATTTACAATGTTCTATCTCATTCTTTAAGCAAAAGTCAAATCCATTCGCTGGCCTGAAACTGTCACACTTGCCTTCATTTTGAAAGTACTATTTTTTAAAAGATTTTTAAGGACGGAAGCAAATCAGACTTCATGAAGAGTGTAAATCAGCATCTGGAATGTTCAGTGCTGTTATTGCAGTTAAATATCATTTTCAATTGTATCTACAATCTGAGAAATATTGACAGACATAGACTGTATTTTGGTTTAAATTGGCACTTTGGTTAATTATTGCATTTCTGAACAAAGGAAAGAACTCTGAACTCTTCTCATGATTCAGCGTAATGCTTTCAAAGTTAGCACGTTGATCCATGGGATAGACTTATACTAACAAGCAGTGGGCTAATGTCTCTCAAAGTCAAATTTAACCAGGTGTCAACAAAGAGCATCACAGAAGCAAACCAAAGAAGGGAACAGTGCAACCAGAGAGGAAAGGCTTTTCCTGCTGGGTAGAAACACTATTTTCCCAAAGTCAACAGAATCTGTCTCCAGGCGGAACCAGGGCAGCGATTAGCCAGCAGTGACGGAGTCGAAGTCATGGTGCCACTTGCACCTGTCAGGGGAAGCAAACCAGCGCCCACCCCAACTGCTGCCTCAGACGAGTGAGGGAGGGGCAGAAATCTGTGTTTCAGCTTCCTCCACCTGCCGACCCCCGCCCCCACTATTTTAATGGCCTTCAAAGTTGAGTTCCTGACAAGACAATCTTCTTGCTTGCCTGACAACTAATAGCGGGAGAACACTTCTCGCCAGGACCCTAGGCTTTCATTGCTGCTTCTTTGTCTTTCGTTTTTAATTACAGATGCAGAGTCCCCTCAATCCCACAGCTAAAGAGAGAGAGGGTGAGAGGTGGAAATTAAGGAAGATTTAGGTTCTGACATCTTTATTTTGCAGTCTTCATACGTATGCCACTGCACTAAGAGGCTCCTAAGCCCCGAGATGGTTTATGACTACAGACTGAAGCTGTTTTATCAGAGAGCTCCATTGGAAGGTCAGTCTTGAAGATAGCAGGGTCAGCTTATCCAAACCAGGCTTAAATGGTTCCTAAGTAACATCCAGATAACAGGCGAGCTGAATGAGATGTTGGGTATAATGCTTTGGATTTTTTACAACGACTTCTGAACTCAAGCAATAAACAAAGAGATGTTATAAAAGACTCTCTAAAGCACCAGTGATCTTTAAACAACCATTCTGTGCTGAAGAAATTTTTTATATTTGGGGCAATTTGAGCTAAACACTGGAACACATTAATCGTTTTCATAGAAATCAAATATCTGGGCTCAACTTACATATTTCATGAATTCTAATAACATTAAATTAAAATTTTATCTACCAACCGGTTAATTAATTTAGAATAAAAGATACATAGTATTTGTTTGTTTTTTGTCATTTTATTTTGCCACCAGATATGGCTCAAACCTCCTGGAAATCCTCAAAGAAAAAATGATCTGTGTGATGTAATTAAATTAAGAGGTTTGTTTTTTGGGGTCACACCCAGCCATGCTCAAGGGTTACTCCTGGCAGTGCTGGGGGACCTTGTGGGATGCTGGGATCGGTGCAGGCATGGTGTAGCGTGTCTCTGGGTTGCTTCATGGAGCCCATTTTCAAGAATAAAAGTATTGAGTAATAATGTTTGAACTGAGTTGGAAAGTAGAAATGTTTATTGGAAAGTAGAAGAGAAAGGAAAGGAGCTCCCCCTGTGGGGAGGAACTTAATATAGGACTAAATTCTAATTGTTTAATCTAATTTTTCACTAAATAATTTGGCCCAACCTAAAGCTTTTGAGTAAGCAAACATGTGGTTTGTTTTTTAAATGAAGAAGTAAATGTAAGTCAGTTGTGAAGTTTCTATTATTGGGTGCTCATTCCTTTGTGATTATTTTCTCTCTTAGATTTTAAAACTCAAGTTCATTTTTGTGAAGGAGTGCGGGAGTTGGCGAGCAAACCAGATAGCACTTGGCACTTAGGCCAGCCAGTGCTCAGGGAGCCGGGTGGTGGCAGGGATTAAACCCAGGGCTCCTGAGTGCAAGCAAAGCAGGGGTTCAGCCCTGTCGCCTGTCCCCAGGCCTCCAGCTCTTGGATTCTAAGGGTAAAACCAGATTCTGCTTGTACATCACACAATTGTTGCCTTTCCAACCTAAAAATTATATCTTTATTCAAGGAGATCAAGTTACATGTTTCATTAAATACTTATGATTTTTAGACATAGCACCTCAAAAAACATACAGTCATAACTATTTAAGTCTATACATATGTGCAGCAATATTTTTGATATATATATATATATACATATATATCACACATGTCAATATGTAAATAAGACAATAGTCCTCTCCATGCTAGTGTAGTTCCCCACCTAAGAACTAGAGCAAACCCTGCAGTGAAGTTCAATAATTGCAGCATCCAGCCTCAGTGAAGTTGAGTTTTGTAACTTTCCAGAAAGCTGTGGAGAACGGACGAGAGCAATGACATTCAACAAGGTGCTTGGTGGGGCTCTTGAGGAAGGAGGTGGGTACTCTGTGATGAATGTGGTGTTGGAAATATGTGCAGGAAAAAAAAATCGCTAACAGTATTGTCAATCAAAAAATCGCAACCAAAATAGAAAATAATAATAAAGTAAAATAAGAGAATTAAATAAGAGAAAGCAATGCAATAAAATAAGACTAAAAAAAATAAGTCAAAGATAAAGATTGCTTCTGGAACTCTAACACTGGAGATACATTCGGGTGGATTATAGCTCAGAGACGAGCCAGTCACACACGCAGAGCATGTAACCTACAGCGCCACAATCTGAGTCAATAACCAATTTCCAACAAACACTAAGCTGCAGGCAGAATTCATTTACCCTCATGAGCAAATGAGATGTTTGTCTCGGATCTTGTTGTCTCTTCAGGATGAATCCAATTCTAACCCAAATTCTGTCACTCTGTGAAGGCCTTTGTGAAGGCAGGCTGGGGTCAGGACAAGAGCAGTGACTGAAACCCCCACTTTGCAACATGAAACCATAAGTTTGATGCCGGGTGTCACTCAGCACCATCTTGGCAGCTCTCTCTCTGGTCCCCAGCTCTGTAAGCAGCGTCCAGCCTCAGTGAAGTCGAGTTGTGTGAGCATCACAACCGAAACGGTGCAACTCTGGTTAGCACAATTTGAAGCTTCCAGGAGCACATGCTGCAAGTGCCACAGTGCTCTCCACCCTGGCAACTCCAGCAAACACAGTCGGGCAGCAGCAATGACAACAAGGAAAAGGGGGTGCAAAGGGGGGAGGAGAGAAGAATGAGGCCAATGACCAGGAGTGCGCACCCCAATGACCAGGAATGCACACAGTATGCTGAAATCAAGATAAGCTAACCAGAGTCTGAGCCATTTGCATTGAAGTGTTTGTGTTCATCTTATTTCCAGGTTTGAAATGTAAAAACAGTAGAGCAGCTCCTACGTGCATAGACATATATGCTTTGCTGTAAAATAGAAAAAAAAGGAAAAAGAAGCATTTCCTTTTGGTTACACATTGTCATAAGGTTAAAAGTAAAATGGAAAGTCATAAACTGCATGTGTTGTGAAATGCAATTCCTTCATTTTATCACTCTCTGAAGCAGCAAGAGCTATGGCAAAGAGTGATCTGTGTTCCGGCAGAGCATGAAGACCCCAGCCTTGTTCTGAGCCCTGATTCTAGCTAACACCAAGGAGGCAGCGCCACTTTCTCTGGACAGGAATATATCACCCTCTCCTCTGAAGCGCGGCAAGAAGGGATCTAGAAAGTTGAACTCATCTTTGTTTCTTACAACTCATTTTTTCCTGTCTGAAGAGTTTCATCTTTATTACAAATTACAAACCCATTAACGTGTTCTATCTCCCAGCAAGTCAAGATAGGCCTTTGTAGGTAACATCAAAGCCCAGAAACTTTATTTCTTAAACAAAAGGCTTAAACACTTTCAAAAAAATTATGACCTAAAAAATGTTTCTACTGGACAAATAAAACTACTGTATAACTTGGGAAAGAAGCATAAAGAATGCCGTTACTCAGGCATTAATCCAAATGTTTCATTCATGTCCAAGTTGACTTGCAGATTTTCTAGATGGAGGTTTCTTGATGAATTGAATAGAAATGAACAGTGCATTTTTTTTTTACAATACAGAGTTTTTATAGGTTTCTTGTTGCCCTTTTTAGTATTGACATGTTTCTAAAAGGCCCAGGAGAATTGGGTTTGGGTCCAGAGCCTTTGGTTTAAAATGTCCACATAGTTTGATTAAAAATATTCACTTGGCAAAAGTCCCCTATTTCACATTACTAAGTACATTTCAGTGGTGGGCCTTTTTATATTTGTTGAAGAGAGAGCAGTTTGAATATGAAGACCACGCAGAAAATTGAATCTCAAATTGCAAAATGTGGCATGAAATGCTATGAAATTAAGACATAAAATCATACTTCACAGACTTTAACAGAACCCGGAAGGAAGTATGTACAACTGGACATTTTAATATCTTATATGCCAAAGTATCTTATATGCTAAGGAAGAGATGCATGTGTGTGGTGACCATGGAAAAATATTCTTGAAGGCAGCAAATGGTAAATGACCAGTGGTTTAGGCAGGAATCCCACTAGCAATTATAGCTGACATATAGGTCAGAAGCTATTTACTGTTGCAGTCAAAGTTCTAAATAAAATAGTTATTCAGAGAAAAATTTTTTATAATGAAGAAATATCACACTGTCACTGTCTTGGATGTGACCCTCAAAATAAGCTAGTCTAAAGTTTGGTGTTGGGGCGCTCCGCCGGGGTCCCCGACAGTGCCAGGAAGCGAGTTCCCTTCTACCTCCGAGCCGGTGAGGAATGGATGAAAACTCAGGAATCTGATGCAGTTTTAAAAGGCTTTACTTATCACAGGTTCAGGCATACAAATCAGCAAAAGGAAAAGCCTGGTGCTTAGGATTTCAGGCTAGAACCCCAGCCATGTGTAGGCCAAGATGGCGACCACCACGTGTAAAGGCTTTTTAAAGGGAGAGGAAGACTTCCAAGGGTGAGCGCTCACAGCTAGCAAGAGAAGCAAACAGCATTTCTCTCTGGTCTAATTACTTAGGTGTCCTACGTGGCCAGGCTAATATGCTGGTAAGATCTAGCTAGTCCCACGATGATTGTGATAGCATGAGAGAATATTTATACCAGCTAGTACAGCATACATGGTCAGATAAACTGCCACATTTAGACTACCCCCTTATCTACGAAGTGATTTTCAGGGAGGCAATCCAGAGCAGATGCAGCGGCCCTTAGGAGTCCTGCAACAGTTTGGGGGAATTTTTTTGACTGGCCACCTTCAAAAGGTACTTAAAGAGGTTTTTTTCAAGTGGGAGAAGTGTAATTAGAAATAGAACTCAATTATGCATAGACACAAAGTGTTCCAATGGAGGTGGGGCACTTTATGTTTGCAAGAGTGTAATTGCACATTTGTCCTCCTATCTTCTTAAAATAATTTTAAGAGCCATCGTATAAAGCTATACAACAGACTATTTTCTAACACCTGAGTTGTATAAGAACACCACAGATGTGCTATGAAGCATCAGGGAGGCAGATGGGAAGAGAACTATGAGGATAAGGGCTGCAGTCAGGTCAAACACAAATCCACAGGGGAGATGAAGAGAAACAAAAATGGTGCATTTAAAAGTAATTCTAGTGGTCCCCAGGCATATTTGTCCTCTCTGCTCAGTAACTTTAGAACACATAAAAAATGATTAAGTCCGATCTATAAGCTTAAGTCACATCTTAAGCTTAAAATGTTTACTGACACCCTTATATATATATTAAATATTATGGAAAATAATAAAGATATTATGCAAAATTTAATAGTACCAGAAACTGTAGTGCAAAAATTGACTTTTAAGCCAAAAAAACCCACCAGAAATAGTTTATCTTATAATGATAAAAATGGATTAACTCATCAAAACATACCACAATCATAAGTATATATGAAATAATGATGAAGTAAAATACATGAAGTAGAACTTAAAAGTTGAAAGTAGAGATACAATTCATTTATCATTAAAGACTTAAAAACCTCATTTTCAATAATTAATACAACAACTAGCGAGATCAGTGAGGGAACAGAACATCTGAGCGGCTTTTATTACACAGCTTGAGTTAACGTAGTTTTATAAAACGCTCTACCTAGTGACAGCAGAGTACACAGGATAATCGAGCACATGTGGAAACTGGCCCAGGATAGACCATATGTAGCGGTATAAAACTAAAGTCATAAAGTGACATGGTTGGAAATCATGCAACGTGTGTTCCCTGACAACAATGAAATAACATTATAAATCAACAAAAGAAGAAAATTCAGCAAACGTGGAAATTCAACAACATATTCTTTAAGAATCAATGAGTCATAGGTTGAAAATAAAATCATAATGAATTTATAAAGTACTATGAGAAAAGTTCAAAAGAAAACAGAGCATGCCAAATTTATGGGCTGTAGCGTAAGCAATGCTGGAAGGGAAATTCATAACTGCAAATACTGTATAAAAATATTTGAAGCAATAATCTCACTTTCTTTCCTAAGACACTGGAGAAAAGAACAAACAATCAAGAAAACAAGGAAGAAAATATTCATAATATAAAACATTCAGGGCTAGTATAAATGAGTGAAATAGGACTTAAAAAAACACAGTAGCTAGTTCTTTAAAACCAGTAATTAAAATTAGCAAATAGTTTTTAGAAAAAAGACCATTTTCTGGCTGGTTTTCTGTTCAAAAAAGTTTTGTTCTTAGTAGACCTGAAGACGAGTGTTTATCTTAACAGTTCACGGTTAAATGAAGAAATAAATTTACTAATTTGAAAAACTTCTTTTATAAATTCAAGGCAGTAAAAATTGGTGAATTACAGTAAATATTTACAGAATAATTACCAGTTTTTCACACACTTTTCCTCCAAAGAACTAAAAAAGAGCAACTACAAGTTAATTTTTAGCTAAGTTTTACTTTTCTTGCAAAATAGACAAAGACACGCAAAAGAGAAATCTAAGTTCAAGACCTATTACTGATATAGAGGCAAAATTTGTCAATAGCACATTAACATCTGAGTTCCATGGTGTATAAAAAGAGTCATGCACCATGATGAAGGGAATTCAATCAGTAGTGCATGATTGGTTTAACATCCAAATATCAATTAATTCAATTTGCCATATTAATAGGTTTTTCAAAACATATGGAAAAACTGGATGATTACCCAACACAAAAATGATTCTATAAACAGAAATGCAGAAACGGCTTAGAGGGAAAACCTTTACTTTTTTTTTTTTTTTTTTTGCTCAAAACTTTTATGCTGAGTAACCCTGCAGCACAAGTGTTTCTTAAAAGTTCTCTCCATGTCCAACATCCCTGGATGAGACCCAGTGGCGCTGCTGATTTTTCTTTTTTTTGCTTTTCTTTGGGTCACACCCCGGCGATGCTCAGGGGTTACTCCTGGCTCTGCACTCAGGAACTACTTCTGGCGGTGCTCAGGGGACCATATGGGATGCGCCCTTTTGTAGCTTTCTCTCTCTCAGCATTCTTCACACAATCATGGAGTCGCTGAACCAGTCGGTTGTATTCTTCATCGATGTAGTCAATGGTGGTATCTTCCCATGTTGCTGCAATGGTGCCAAAGAGTTCCCAGTTGGTGGTGGTTCAACTTTGCAGCCTTTTCTCCCCATTGCGGGAAGTAGAATTTTGCAAGAAGGAGATGGTGGTCCGATCCTGTTTGGAATTTGGGGACGACAGCAACATCTGTCAGACAAAACCGTCGATTGAAGATGATATGGTCAATTTCAATGTAGAACTGTCCACCAGGACATTCCCATGTCCAACGCTTTCGCTTCAGCCTTCTGGAACTGTGAGTTCCCATGAATGGTCTTGGTGGACATGATGAACTCAGAGAGTCTCTCACCCTGTTCGTTCCATTCTAGGCCATGGGTCCTGATGTGGAGTTCTTCAGCCTATCTTCTTGGTCCTATCTTGGCATTAAAATCACCAATTATGATCTTGCAGAAGGTGTGATCTTTTTTATAGAACTCCTCCAATTCCATGTAGAATTTCTCAATTTCATCTCCTTTATATTTGGATGTTGGTACATAGACAATGAAGATAGAAATTGCTGGCAGCGGGCCACATCTCTTCAAGTTTAATCATCCTGTCTGGTTTGTTAGGCATTCAAATGAATCAATGTTGATGGCCATGTTCATATTGACAAGGACACCAACGCCACCGATGCCTCTTTCGTCACATGTTCCAAGGAACAATTCTTCTCTGGTGTCAAACACAGCATGATGCGACTGACGCCTCCTCATCTCAGTCAGACCTATGATGTCGCACTTGATCTTTTGCGCTTGCACCATCAGATCCTCAATATATGCTTCCGATGTCAGCGTACGTGCATTGAAAGTGCAGACAGTCATTTTAGTCCTATCTTCCAGGCACAAATACACCTGGCAGAGAACCAGCTTTCCCTGTTGCATGCGGACGCACAGCGGGCCGCTCAGATTTACCTCCAAATTACCATAAATATTCTACCCACCCCTTTTGAGAGAGCCCAACAAAGTAATGAGAGTATAGCACCCGACGGCAGAGCCAGGCAAGCTGTTTGATGTGTGTTCGATATGCCAAAATCAGGAACAAAAATGTTTATTTTCCTGACCCTGAAAGAGCCCTTAATACGGCAGCAGTAAGAAAGGCGCAACAAGCAGTGCCTGATAAAATTTCAAGGCCATCCTAGGCTGCCAAAACGAAGTAGGTTCAATTTATTCCCTAGAAAATTTATAGCTAACTACTATTAGTAAGAAATTGAAATGGGGGCTTAAAATTGATATGGAAATGTTAGCGACCCAAAATGGACAGTAAAAAATAAATCCAGCAAAACCAGTGAGCCTTTACGATAGACATATGGATTATTGTAATTGAATTGTGACTGAAAATAAAGCTGCATAATTTTGTCAATTACTTCCTGACAAGGGCATCAGGACAATTCAACAGAGGAAAGAACATTTTGGGTCACCAGGTTCCCAAAGCTGCCGGAGACGAAGGACACAAATTAACTCCTGGCTGCTCTGAGACAGTGGAGGCCCCTGTCTCCGCTTTAATTTCAACACAAATTGATCTTCTAGACCTGGCTGCCAACACATTGACATCACATCATGATGGTCTCATTGTTGATGTGGTTGGTGAGGTCTGATCTTGAGCCAGAACACCCACAGAGAAGGTGGAGTACAGTACCCAGAGAGAAGATGGAGTAGAGCACCCACAGAGAAGGTGGAGTAGAGTACCCGAGAGAGAAGATGGAGTAGAGCACCCAGAGAGAAGGTGGAGTAGAGCACCCAGAGAGAAGGTGGAGTAGAGCACCCAGAGAGAAGGTGGAGTAGAGCATCCGCAGAGAAGGTGGAGCAGAACACCCAGAGAGAAGGTGGAGTAGAGTACCCAGAGAGAAGATGGAGTAGAGCACCCAGAGAGAAGATGGAGTAGAGCACCCGTAGAGAAGGTGGAGTAGAGCACCTAGAGAGAAGGTGTAGTAGAGCACCCAGAGAGAAGGTGGAGTAGAGCACCCAGAGAGAAGATGGAGTAGAGCACCCACAGAGAAGGTAGAGCAGAGCACCCAGAGAGAAGGTGGAGTAGAGCACCCAGAGAGAAGGTGGAGAGAGTACCCAGAGAGAAGATGGAGTAGAGTACTGCAGAGAAGGTGGAGTGGAGCACCCAGAGAGAAGGTGGAGTAGAGCACCCAGAGAGAAGGTGGAGAGAGTACCCAGAGAGAAGATGGAGTAGAGTACTGCAGAGAGGGTGGAGTAGAGAACCCAGAGAGAAGGTGGAGTAGAGCACCCAGAGAGAAGGTGGAGTAGAGCACCCAGAGAGAAGATGGAGCAGAGCACCCAGAGAGAAGATGGAGTAGAGCACCCAGAGAGAAGGGTGAATAGAGCACCCAGAGAGAAGGTGGAGTAGAGCATCTGCAGAGAAGGTGGAGCAGAGCACCCACAGAGAAGTCTCCCGAAACCACTTTAGGGGAATCACTTGATCACTTGAATCCCGTTATTCTTCGATTTGATAGAGCGGGGGCCAGTAACATCTCTATTGGACCCTATCATGTGAAAATGTAGCCCAATAGCATCTGGTTGATTCAGGAATATGAAGAGCCTCAAACCGTTCCTTCAGGGTCTTGACAAGGAAGTCTGACCATCTTGTAGGTGGGTGGCCACGTGATCTTCTGACATCCCTTGGGATCCAGTCCGTAATGGCTCTAGTCCAGCGGTTGTCTCCAAATTGCATTACATGTCCAGCCCATCTGATTTTCGATGCCTTGGCAAACAAGACAGCATCCCTGATTCTGGAATAGCGACGGAAGTCAGAACTCCAGATTCCTTCTCTCACTTAAGTTAAGCTTGATATTCCAAGCATAGATCTTTAGATTCCTCTCTGGGAGACCCGAATAGCATTCTCATCCTGCTTTCTTAGGGCCCAGGTCTCTGAGGCGTATGTTAATGCAGGGAGAAAGGTGGAGTCAAAGAGATGTGCCCGGAGCCGGAGGTTCTTTGTCCTTTTAGCTATTTCTTCGATGCCTTTGAAGGCATTCCATGCCGCTCTCTTCCTCCTGCACAGCTCACGTTTTAGGTTGTTCATCATGTTGACTTCTCAACCTAGGTACACATAACTGCTGCATTCAGAGATGTTTGTTCCATTGACAGTGAATGGGGCCTCTGGAACTAGTTCATTCTTCATAAACATAGTTTTCTTTAGATTCAGCTGTAGACCTATCTTTCCACATTCTCGGTTGAAGTCAGCCAGCATTTGTGCCACTTGGCTAACGTTTGGTGTTATTAGAACGATGTCATCAGCGAAGTGGGAGGTGGTGTAGTTGCCGACCATCTATCTTCACTCCCATTCCTTCCCATTCTAATTGTTGCATGATGTTCTCCAGGGTGGCGCTGAAGAGTTTTGGTGAAATGGTATCACCCTGTTGAACCCCTCTTTTCACATTAATGATCACTTCTTTGTAGAATGGTGAGATCCTGGTGGTGAATCCATAATACAGCTCACGAAGGATCTTGATTTATTGGGTTTGAACACCCTGTTTGGCTAGGGCTTCAATGACTGCTTCAGTCTCTACAGAATCAAAGGCTTTCTGTAAATCAATGAACGTGAGACAGAGCGGAATCTTGTACTCCCTACAAACCTCAATGAGCTTGGTTACTGTGTGGATATGGTCGATTGTGCTGAATCCTTTCCAGAAGCGTGCTTGCTCGCATGGTTGTCCTTCATCTAGTGTTCTGCTAATCCTGTTCAGGATGACTCGTGTAAACAGCTTGTAGATGATGGACAACAGGCAGATGGGGCGATAGTTGCTGATGTCGTGAATGTCTCCCTTCTTGAACAGTAGAACTGTCCTGCTGGTTTTCCATTGGGAGGGCACCTTGCATTCAGAAAGGTAGCATATGAAGAGCTGAGCTAGTGTATTGATGAGTACCAATGGCAGATTCTTCAGGTGTTCGGGTCTGACTTTGTCTGGGCCTGGTGCTGTTCCCTTCTTTACCGATGAGATGGCATGTCGGATTTCAGAAGGGAGAACATTGGGAATGACATATCCATCCTGTGGAATTTGGTATGTGGGCAGGTGGATGTGGCTATCAAAGAGATTTGAGTAGAAGTCCTGGATAATCTTCTCCATTGCCTTTCTGGAAGATGTGATAGATCCATCAGGGCATCGGAGGGCAGTCATCTTGGTCTTATAGTTGGTGAAGGACAGTCGGGCGGTGCGAATGTTTTTCCTGGCTTCTGCTGCATCTTCCAGTATTTCTGCTCTTCTGTCTTTGAGGTCTTCTTTTATCACTTCTCTGCACTGTTTAGCAAGCTTGGACGTTAGCATTTGGTCTCCTGAGGCTCGCGCCTTGCCACCTTGGCAAATGAGCTCAAGAGTTTCTGAAGACAAGCGTCCTTTTTGTGGCTTTCTCTCTCTCAGCATTCTTCACACAATCATGGAGGTGCCGAACCAGTCGGTTGTATTCTTCACCGATGTCGCCAATGATGGTATCTTCCCATGTTGCTGCAATGGTGCCAAAGAGTTCCCAGTTGGTGGTTGTTCTGGGAGTTCTCTTCTTAAACTTTGCAGTCTTTTCTCCCCTGTTGGGGAAGTAGAATTTTTGCACGAAGGAGACGGTGGTCCGATCCTCTTCGGAATATGGGGATGACAGCTACATCACTCAGACAAAACAGTCGATTGAAGATGATGTGGTCAATTTCATTGTGGAACTATCCACCAGGAGATTCCCATGTCCAACGCTTCGCTTCAGCCTTCTGGAACTGTGAGTTCCCATGAATGGTCTTGGTGGACATGATGAACTCAGATAGTCTCTCACCCTGTTCGTTCCATTCTAGGCCATGGGTCCCGATGTGGAGTTCTTCAGCCAATCTTCTTGGTCCTATCTTGGCATTAGAATCACCGACTATTATCTTGTAGAAGGTGTGATCTTTTTTTATAGAACTCCTCCAGTTCCATGTAGAATTTCTCAATTTCATCTTCTTTGTATGAGGATGTTGGTGCGTAGACAATGAAGATAGAAATTGCTGGCAGTGGGCCACATCTCTTCAAGTGTAATCGTCCTATTCGGTTTGTTAGGCATTCAAATGAATCAACGTTGACAGCCATGTTAGTGTTGGCAAGGACACCAACGCCACCAACGTCTCTTTTTTTAGCATGTTCCAAGGAACAATTCTTCTCTGGTGTCAAATACAGCATGATGCAACTGACGCCTCCTCGTCTCAGTCAGACCAATGATGTCGTACTTCGATCTTTTGCGCTTGCACCATCAGATCCTCAATATATGCTTCCGATGCCAGTGTATGTGCATTGAAAGTACAGACAGTCATTTTAGTCCTTCTTTGTTTTGGCAGCCTAGGATGGCAGTGAAATTTATCAGGCACTGCTTGTTTGCCTTTCTTACTGGTGCCATATTAAGGGCTCTTTTGGGGTCAGGAAAATAAACATTTCTGTTACTTGATTTGGCATATCGAACACGCATTGGACAGCTTGCCAGGCTGTGCCATGCGGGCGCTATATTCTCATTCCGTTGTAGGACCTCAGAGGGGTAGGGTAGAATATTTAAGGTAATTTGGAGGTAAATTGCGTGGCAGCATGGCCGCTATGCGGCCACGCCAAAACGGGAAAGCTGGTTTCTGCTCTGCCGGGTGTACCTGTGTCTTAGGCTCAAGCATTCCTGGGCTTGAAATACTCTCCTCTGAAGGGCGGGTCTCTGCATGGTGGGTCCTTGTAGGCTGGGTTTCTGACAAGCCAGGCTGGAGACTGGATTAATCTGTGGGCTGGAGACTGGATTAATTTGCTGGGTGGAGATCTTACCAGCTGCGGAATGTGGATTGTGAAGTTCACTGCCAGCAAGGTGTGGGGGGTTTCTCTGGGCTTCTCCGAGGCTCCATCGGGATGGTGGACTCGGGTTGGAAGGTGTTCTCGTGGTCCATGGAATGCAGGGGGTTCAACGGGGAAAGCTGGTTTCTGCTCTGCCGAGTGTACCTGTGTTTAGGAGAATAGTGCCACTTCATTAGATGGAACAGGGATGTTTAAGTGGGGAAAGTAGGGTGGGACTCTGTCAATCAATTAGTAAGTGATGGGCAACTCTGTGTCAGACCATTAGCTAATGGGGGAGGGGACTCTGTGTCAGCTAATTGGCTAGTGGAGTCACTGTGTATCAGCCAATTAGCTAGTGAGGGACTCTGTATCAGCCAATTAGCTAGTTGAGGGGGAACTCTGTCAGTCACTCAGGTAGGTGGGAGAAGGGATTAAAGCAAGAGATTAAGGGAGGGTGTGAGTTTGATCTGAAACAATCAGGGTGGTACTTCCATGCAGGGGATGTGTTTAGTTACACTACATGATATCAGTTACAAAAACTCAAGAAGGGAAATTCACTCCTTGCCAGGCGCATGCTCACCTGTTATGCACACACTAGGACAGAATGAAGTCCGTCATTCCAGGCGGTGGGAATAATAATAAGGTGAAAGCTTGGAAAATCAAGTGAACTCTAGAGTGATGTCAGACGGGTGAATGACAACATGACGTCAGACGGGCGAATGACGTCTCTGTGTCTTGCCGGGTTGTAGCATTAGACCAAAGGGCAGTAGCGGTGGGTACGGTTGGACTGGGTGCTTAGAGCAGGAGTCGCTGAGCTGCAGAGTGATCCCAAAAGCACAGCGGTGCTTCCTGACACCAAGAAAAGAACTTTCCCTTGAGTTTCACGTGAAGGAGATTGACGAGAGGGTGGCATGCGTTTCACATTGGTTCCCATTAACTCATTTGAGAACTATATTAGCATATTATAATAGAGGGGGTGACCTGGTAAAATGCCTTCTCATGTCAGGAGAATAATGTCATTCACCTCTCTGACAATGTACACTCAGATATTAATATCTGAATATGTAATATATCTGATGTGGCAGGCATACACTATATGAATATAGAAAGTCTTACATGGAGAAATCAGGGTGAATCAATCCTGTGCCACATGGTACATCCTGGCACTCTTCATTATATCAGGAAAATGTTTTTTGAAACACTAAATTTGGGTTTTCTTTTACAAACATTTACCAATGTTTTCAAAAATATCTTCCCTCAAAGGACTGCATTGATTAAATTGTGACTGAAATAAGTTTTAACTTTTTCTTATCATACACATTGAGTCATAAGAGTCCAGTCGCCTCCCCTCCTGGATTTACGGCAGCACCATAATGAAGAAATTGACGTCGATTCTGAATTAATTGGCGATTTGAACTTTGAGTGATCATTGCTTTGTTCCTGTTTGGGAAACATGATTGCTGGATTTAAAGACGGATGAAGACAAACTGCTCGGCTCTGACAAACCATTCTGCTGAGGAAATTGAACTGTTCTTTTTTCCAAAGGGGTAATGATACCTAATCCATCGAGATGTAAAAACTCTATAAAAGGCCTCTTTACAGAGTGCGCCGGTCAGCCGGTTAAGGGGAGCGTGTGGTGTTCTTAGTGGAAGATAAATGGCTGCCCTATAGGGTTTTATCTGTCAGGCTAATCTCGAAAGGCATCTCGTATAAAACTAGAGTTAAAAGAGTGTGGAGGCAGCCTGCAATACCTGCAGCTTAGCGCCTGAGCCCTGTACATGTGAAATGTTTAAGATATTTGCAAGAAAGCTTTTCCCTCCACATTAGTCCAGGCAGACTCAGTGAACCCGATGTGAGATAATCCCAAACAATCCAGGTTCAAGCAGGGTTGGGGAATATTGCAGCAGGCACAGAGCTTTGATGGAGAGCTGCTTTGATCTTAAGATTATAAAATACAGTTTCTAATCTGACAAATTTTGAGTTGCAAAGCACAGTATCTAAACATTCCTCCTTTGTCATAACAAGTTAATCCCCTAAGAATGTGATTTAAACCACCAGGGAGCAAAGGTTGCCATGCGATTTGTATGGAAGGGGGAAGCTGGCCCCACACCTCCATGGCAGACTGTGAGGGCCCTTAGGTTGCAGGACAGCAAGGGTCAGCCTCAGGCCAAGGCACACCCACTTCCCATGTTGTCCTCACAATTAAGCTAAAGATGAAACAAGCCTCTCCTCTCCCTCTCTACTTTCTCTCTCTCTCCTTTCTCTCTCCCTCTCTCTCCCTTTTTCTCCTTTCCCTCATTTCTCCCTCTCTCTCCCCTCTCCTTTCTCTTTCTGTCTTTTTCTCTTTTTTCTCCCTCTTCCCCCTTTCTCCTCTCTCCTTTCTCTTCTATATCTCCCTCTCCCTCTCTCTTTCATCTCTCTTCTCTTTTCTCTCCTTATCCCTATCTTCCTTTATCTCTCTCTTCTCTCTCCCTTTCTCCCTCCTCTCTCCCTTTCTCCTCTCCCCTCTTTCTCTCTCCTCCTTCCCTTCTCTCTCCTTTCCCTTTCTCACTCTTCTTTTTATCTCTCTCTCTCCCTCTCTCTTCTCTTCCTCTCTTTCTCTCCCTCTTTCTACCTTTCTCTTTCTCCCTTTCTCTCTCCCTCTCTCCCTCTCTCCCCTCTCTCCCTTTCCCCCCTCTCTCCTTTCCTCACCTCTCTCTCTTTACTTTAACCTACAGGATCACTTCTATTTCTTCTTTTTCTCAAGATTCTTCAACAGCTGCAACTACACTGGGAAGTAAATGCTGACGAGTTGTAACTACCTACTTTCCACATGATGAGCAGGTAGACCCAAAACGCCTATCTAGAATTTTTAGACAGTGACACTGGTCTGTAAAGCCTGGGATTGGGACCCAATATCAGCAGATCAATATGAATATTGACAGATCAATATGAATATCAACAGATCAATATGAATATCGACAGATCCATATGAATATCAACAGATCAATATGAATATCGACAGGTCAATATAAATATCGACAGGTCAATACAAATATCGACAGGTCGATATGAAAGCATCTGTTTCCTCTGAGGCCTAATCAAACTTAAAGTTCTTGCCATGCTCAAATGTGCTTTCGACTTTTAGAAGGAAGCTGGTGCCCTTGAGGCCGAAGATAAACGCCTCCCAGCCACCATAACCATCTTTACCTTCTGTGCTGCTGACAGGGCTGCGCCCAAGGGTACTGAAGGGCATGTGTGATTGTCATTGAAGGGGCAAGAGTCGGTACCTCCCTGGGGACAGTGCCCTTCTTTGGGCAATTGAGGAGGAATACACGGTCTGTGATGTATGTCATAGGCCTTATAGAACTCGGTTTGATATTAAAGATGTATATTGTACCTCTGCACCGATGGCTTTTTGCTATGTGAAGAGGGAAGGAGAGCTGGGCTTCTCGGACAGATTTAGAATTTTATTCAGAAAATGTTGCTTCTCTCTCTCACCACTCCAGATGGTTTGGAAAGCCTAGAAAACAGGCATTCTATTTCCCCAGAAACACAGGGCGAGGAGGAATCACACCGATTACATGCTCCAAGGAGCCAGATTTATGTACGTGAATGTCTATATGCTTCGGAAACACATATTCTTCTCTTAAATATTTTATAAGCAAATTAACCCATCAAGGCGTGAGCATGCCAGATGACTAGCTTGGCATCTGCCTTTGCAGAAGTAGGGATGAGACACTGCAGAAACTGGCGTGGCCTCTGGATGTCAGTTTTCTGGGCTGAGGTGGCCACTAATCACCTTGAAACAAAGCAAACACAGAGGCCTCCCCGGAGGGGCAGGTGCTCCTCCCAGTCAATCCGGAGAAGTTATTGGAAGCCTTGGGAGAGTCTATCTGAATCAGCCTCCACGGGTGCCTGACTGGGCACAGTCTGACGCAGCTGCCCAACCAAAGTTGGCAGAGCCTGGAGCTGCCAGGGAAGTAGGTTAGGCCCAGAGCACAGGGCCACGCTCAGCAGGGCCCAGCTGCAGGTGGGAGGCCCTCAGCCTCCTCACCTCTCGGCCCCCTCTGTCACTCAGCAACCCTCACCAGGCGCCGGCTCTAGCTCCCGTGGGCTGAGTTTGTTTGCGCCAGGGCCTGGACTTCTGAGTCCAGCAGATTTTCAATTCTGGTTGTAAAGGGGACCTGGTCGCCTCTACAAGTCAGAGTGACAGAATAGTCACCTGCCACTGTGTGCACCTGAAATTGTTCCTGCTCAAAGCAGCACAGAACCTGCAAGGAAGGATGACGCCCTGCGATTCACCACAGGGGCAGAGCAGGAGGGCATCACGTTAGGGGAAGGGCAACACAGGCTGGCTTCACTGCTCTGTGGCCTATAGAGTAACTGGAGGGAGCAACACAGCGGATTAAAATGGGGTAACTCAGTCCCCTTGACCCAAGAATAGAGGAGAGAGAAGAGCAGAGATTGAAGCAAACAAGGGGGATAGTGAGAGGCGGACAGGAAGTCATGGGGCAGGAGGTAAGGGCCTTGTATTGGTGTACGGAAGGAGGTCATTCAGTAGATCTAAGCCGCGGCTACAATAGCACTGAAAGCAGGAGATCCCAAACCACAACAACCGGACTAGAAGTGCTCTAGAGCAGCAGGCGGGCTAGGGAGCAGGGCTGGATGAGAGAAGGATGTGAGAAGGACCGTAGTGGATGGGAAGTGGACGTTGGTGGTGAGGCTGGGGGCAGGACATATTTGTTTAAAAGTCAACTTTGAAAGGTAATTTTTTTCATTTTCAAACATTTTATTTAATTAACTTAAAAAGTGAACAAAATATGTAGCTCAAATCCTATTGAGCTTATAGGTCTGAAATATGCTTTCAGAGAGGACAAACAACTGTAGAATTTCATGTGGCGCGGGGCACATGCCGCTGTTGGTCTGAAATGTTTCTCCCGAGAAATATGTTGAAAGGCAAAACAAAGGTTTCATACTGCACACAAAGGCACGTGTAACTTCTGATGTAAATGTCATGGTCAATTCTGATTCTGCTCACAGTGCAGTTGAATGATGCAAACAGAATCTTGTCTTTTTCTCAAATACAAATTAGAAGCCTCTATTTGTATCACCAACAACTCTACAACATACTTGACCCTTAATCACCTTTTCTTCTTTTTTTCTTTGCATTTTGCGATGGGTCCACCCAGTGATGCTCAGGGGTTTCTCCTGGCTCTCCACTCAGGAATTACTCCTGCAGTAGGTGCTCAGGGGACCATATGGGATGCGGGGATCGAACCGGGCCTCGTGCAAGGCAAACGCCTCCCTGCTGCTGCTGCTCCAGCCCCCAGTCACTTTTTTCCTTTTCCCCTCCTCTCCGTGCTGAAGAGTTTGGTCTCCACCTTCCATTTTCTGCATCCTTGTGTTTAGTTTACGATCATTTCTGGTGTCTTAATGAAAGACAAACAGAAAACCAAGAGAGCCAGGGCATGTGTGTAAGGGAACTGCACTGTCAGGGACAGCTGCTGTTCTCTCAAGAACGAGGCGGGTTTTCTGCCTTGATTCTCTCAGTTATGTTGCTTCCTGCTGCCTTCTTAAAAACCAATTTCAAGGAAGGGGCTTGTTCAGATGAGTGGGACTAGGAGTTTGGTGTCCTGGGACCTTGCAGGACACGCCTCTGAGGGCCAGAGCTCCAGGCCTCAGAGAGGACAGTGGTCAAGGGCGTGGGGCTGAGCAAGGACACACGTGGGGTCTCCATTTAAAATCAGATGAGCAATGAGCCGGAACAGCAGGCATCAGCTTATTTTCCTTACCTGGAAAAACCAGAACAAATCATCCAAAAATCGATTTGCAGGCTTAGAGGAATAGTGTCTGGCGTGCGGAAATAATTCACAGGCCTTGGTGAGGCAGAGGCTGTCAAAGTTTGATAATTTCTTCCCGCGATGGTGATCGCCTGGTAAATTAGAGGGCAGGAATGGCCTTATATTTCTTCACTAATAAACTTTATTGTCACTTTTACCATTCCCGTCTCATTGGAGCCCAGACGAACCAGTCTGGAGGTCACCGCAAAGTGACAGGGCACCGACACTTCAGGGACTGTCGCAGAAACCTTCGTCAGTGCTAACTTACATCTCAATTGCTCAGTCTCAGAGTGGCATATGAGGGTCCATTTGGGATCACCGACTATTAATAGTTTCAACTTTATCCTGTAGAAAATAGACTTCACACTTAAATGAGCCTATAGTAATCGAAAAAGCATAATTTTCATCTTTAGCAACAGCCTTAGAATTCAGAATAACACTTAAAGAACAGAGTAGGGGTTAGCAGCATAGGATGAGATGGGAGAGCTATTTTTCCTGTAAAACCATAGAAGAAGGAGTGAGAGAGAGCTGGGGGGTTGGGGGGCAGGCAGAGCTTTCAAGACTTGACCTTGAGGAATCACCAAGCACACACGCAAAAAGAAAAGGATCTAGAACGCAAACTGGAAAAGCTACAGAGAATTATTTCGTATAAAAATTTCTAAAAGTACAAGTTTGAGAAGCCAAAATGCATTTTGAAAGATCTAACTTGTTATTTTACAGGTAAAATGAATCATTTAATGAAAGAGCTTTCCATCTGCATTATGTAGGGCTGAGTTGGCCAGCTCCGATTTGCCAGAAACTTGGCACTGGACCATGACCCCTGGAAGGATCTGGAAGGGCAGTGGGCTTGACCCCTGTGGTCTCACCTGCAGGGGACAGCTTGTGGGTAGGTAGGAGGGAGGCAGCCCAAGGAGCTGGTCACCTGCGACGTGCTGCTCAGGGCTCCTGAGCACTTGGGTCCTTTGCTGTACCCGCTGCACAGCTATGACACATCACAATCATTTGGAAATATGGAGAACAGTTTGGCAAAGTGGTTTGCAGCTTCTGCTGATCCAGTCACTAAAATATGATCAAGGGTCCCATTTCATGCAGCATTTATTTCTGCCCTCTTGGTTCTCTGCTTCCTTATGTACTTCACAAATGTATGGATTTGCAATGAGCTGGAAATCATGATGCAAAGGGTCTGAGAGGCCCTGAGAGAGAGCAAGCAGAGAGACGGAAAATGTAAGATTCTGCACCAAAAATGTTTTCCCATTTTTCATAAACATGGGCTTGGTTTAGGTAAGACTACTGCCAGGAGACAAGATTGCCATCTTTGGGCAAATATCAATAACAGCAATGACAACAAAACTAGTTACAGCTCTGATCCAAAGTGAACACACTGAAGAGGCCCATCCTCAACTACAGCTCGAATTTATCTCTTGGTTAGGTTGGGTTGGGTTGGGTCAGGTTGGGCTAGGGGCACACTTGGCTGTGTTTGTTCATGGCTAACTTCTGACATTGAGCCCAGGCGTCAGGGTTTGGGGACCACATTGGTGCCAGCGATATGACCTGGGTTGGATGTGTCTACAACATGTGCCCTGCCCTCTGTATACGACTGCCTGGTCCCCCTGAGATGACTCTTTAGATTCCTTTGCTGTGTGCCCCAATCTTCCTAATTCCTCAATCTCACTTTAAAGTTCCTTCTTCATGTCCAGAGTCCTTAAGTCAAACACGTCAATTGAGTGTGAGGGCCCAGGCTTTGCAGATTCCTTGTTCTGCTAAATGATCAATAACCCCTGGACCATTCTGGTTCAGCATTGCTGACTTCTAGGACTCAGTGCAAGTCAGTTACTAGGTGCTGCCCGTGATCAAAAGCCTCAAGTTCCCAAGGATTATCTCCTGCTTCCTCTTATCTCTGCTCCCATCATCCCATCACAGCACACCAGGAAATGGTGGGGCCGGAGGCGGGAGCCTCCCTTGCTGGCTGCCCGCTCTGGTCCTGCATCTGACGACGTGCTTCTCCCTATCTGTCAAGCAGCACTTGCGCGCTGAGATGCCTCGTCTTCCACACGTCATTGTCCAATACTACATACTGGGAGGTTTTTCTCCACATGCCAAAGACCCTGCAGAATGATTTTTGTTTAATACAGGCTAATAGCCTGATGGGCTAAAGAGAAAAAGTCCTGTCATCCTTCCACCCTCCGCTTTCAGAACCTGCTGTCCTTTGACCTTCTCAGAGAGGGACAAGAGGATGCACCAACAGTAGGGAGTTGACAGAAAAATGATATCGCTGTCACCCACGGAAACACACGTGGACCCCACACACACACGCCGCTGATGGCTGACCCGGGTCCCTGCGTCCTGCTCTTCTACACTCCGTGACAGGGAGCTGTGCTCTTAGGGTCCAGGCCTAAGGGTGTCCCACACAGCAATCCTGTAGGTCCACCCAGCTGAGGGTCTCACACAAGAACCCACTAAGGGCTTGACTCTGCGTCCAGCCATCAGGTGATTCCTCCAGCCTAGGGCCCTCTGCAGATGCCACAGCCTTTGTCCCATGGAGCATCAGGCTCCCCGCTCTGCCACACCCTCCCCTAGGGTGCTCTCCTCTCCTAGACTAAGCCCAATGGGCACACACCCACCTAAAAGCATCCCAAGACCTTCATTGTGGTGGTCAATGGCTGTTGGGACTGTCCTGAGGCCAACTAGCCACTTGTTCTTACCAACCTCTGCAGAGACCTGCTGCCCTTGCTGCTCCCCAGGGACAGAGACCATCTTTACCAGTCCCCTGGCGGGTATCTGTGCTCCCAGTGGGACTCCAACATACAGACGCACCTCTCAGAGCTGTCACCCCTTTGCCGGCAACGCTCTTGCCTCTTCCTCCTCCCAAAGCTACAGCCTTCATGGACCTCAGCACAAGCTGTGCCCTAAGGCTCTCCCTCATATCCGCGTCTCAGCCCGACCCGCATCTCACTCCAGGCCCCTCAGGACCCACATCTCAGCCCCCTCATAGCCGTCTGCCTCTCCAGCCCCTCCCCAGCCCCCAGAGTCTCGTGTCCCCTGTGTGACCCAGTGCCCCTGTCTCAGCCCGGGGCCCCTCCGTGTGAGAATACAGCATCTCCTCCCCAGAGCTTTCCCTGCCCCGCCCACACCCTATCTCCCCCACTGACAGCAGCCTCTTCCCGTTGGTCTCTGCCTCGCTCCCTGCACCCTCTCCCCAGTCTTCAGGTTCCCTGCACCCATCTCCTCCTTCACACACTCACTGACAGTCGGGACCCAGCCTGGAGAAAGCCAGAGGGAAGGGTCCGGCCCGAAGGTCCCTCCACTCCGGGCCAGACCCCACTGAGTGTGGGCAACTTCCCAGCAACATGCCTGGCCATGCCGACCCTTTTCCAGACCCCTTGCTTCTGGCCGGGAAGTGAGGGGAGTCCAGAGTGCTGGTCCTGTTCCTCTCGTCCAGCTTTCTCCAGCTCCTTTCCCAAACAAAATTCCTATTTTTAAAGGAAATCTAAATAAGGAACCCCAAATATAAAAAATAGATGAAAGTGATAAAAAGGAACCTCCAGGCAACATCCATTTAATTGTTTGGCAAAAATAAATGTTTAATGTTCATAGCCCCCGTAATACCTGTGTTGCTCAGGGCTGCATAGAACTCATTTTGAAAAGTGGGATACTATACTCTTAGCCTACAGGCTTTAAATAAAAAGGAAAAGGCAAACTGCACTAGAGTTTAGTTGAAAGTACACATATATTTATATGGCTATAGATTAATTTGTATATAAATGAATCTGCGCCTGTGTAAAATCTGAATACGCATAGCATGTAAGAAAACATAAATGAAAGATTAACATCGATTTCTTAAAGCTCAGAAAAGCGAGGGAGGAAGGATTCCATTCCTCAGTTACACTGGATTGATTTTTGCTTGGTTTGACTTTTGGTTGAGTTTGAGCCACACCTCGCGGGCGCCACAGCTATTTCTGAGTCAGAACCCAGGGTCTCACTTGGATTTCTGACCTTCAGGACTGTGAAAACATCCATTTTTATTTTTGTAGCCTACACAATGTGACACAAGCTCACTCTCTTAGCAATGCTCAGCACCCACTCCACACTCCCCAGGGGCAAGGGTCCGGCCCACTCCATAGTCCACATGGTGCGTGTTGCTGTACTGCCATGTACAGACCTGGTGGTCACTCTAGACCCTCCAAAGAAGCACAATTAGTGGCCTCTGGAATAAATTCAGAAGAAATGGATCATGGATCCATTTCTTCTGAAACACTCATGGATCAAATTTGGTTTCAGGCACTGAACCATAAAATATTTGATAATATAAGATTGGGATGCAATAATATTCCAATATATTCCTCACACTGCTTTATTAAAGAGCTAATTGAATCTGTAGTGAGTTATTGATGAAAAATTTTTAACTATCAGTTAAAAGAAATGAGATTAAAGTACAAATACTTGTTGGATGATAGCACCTAGCTAGCTTAGAATCTGCTGTTTAATCTACTTACAGTTTAAGATATTTACATGTCCTTAAGCCAGGGTTCATGCTAATGAGATCTCTCTGATTGAGGGTGTGGCAGTTACAGGAGTCATTTTGACTCTGAATCAGTAACTTCTGAAAGATTATTTTAATCTCTACTATGATTTCAATGTTATCTAAATTGGGCACAATTCCTCTTAATACCCACTGGTCCCAGAGTGGGACAATTAGAACTTACCAGGACACCACCTCCTGACTATGTGAGCCTATAGTTTTAGATCAAAGGAAAGATCATGCTAGTTTGCCTTAAAGCAGGCGAGCATGACCCTTTCAGTAAACAGAGGACAAGGCACTCAGAATCACATTGGTGCAGAACAGAAAATAGACGGAACTTTGGGTACCATCTAGATTGCATGAAAACCATATTATGATGCATGTCCCTACCTGAATATCACTTGATCACTTGAATCCCGTTATTCATTGATTTGCTTGAGCGGGTGCCAGTAACATTTCCATTGGAATCTATCACGTGCCAATGTAGTCCAATGGCATCTGGTTGCTTCAGGAATATGAAGAGCCTCAAACCATTCATTCAGGGTCTTGACGAAGAAGTCTGACCATCTTGTGGGTGGGTGGCCACGTGATCTTTTGACATCCCATGGGATCCAGTCGGTAACGACTCTAGTCCACTACCTGAATATATATCAATTAAGATGTATTTCTGTATGCCAACCCTCCCTCCCTCTCTCTCTCTCTCTCTCTCTCTCTCTCTCTCTCTCTCTCTCTCTCTCAATCTCTCCAGTATTTTGACTTAAGAAATAATCTTGGCATAATCATTTGTTTAGACCTAAAACAAGTGTGGCACGACCCTACATCTACACCTAGAAGCTCATTCCTTGATCTTTGTTGACACTAGCCCCACTGAAGATAGGATTACTTTTTGGGTATATAAGGGGACTGACTTGACGTCCAGCATGCACTTTGGTGGGAAACTTGGGCCTGAATGCATGGTCTAAGTTCTGACTAAGAGCTAGAGGTCTGGGGAATTCTGTTATTTTGGATTGTAGCTGTGAAGCTTGTTTTAGTAAAAGCCTTTTGAAACTACACTGGACTCCTAAGTATTCATCTATTCCCCTACCAGCCTCAGAGGAAGAAGAGAACTCGTTTCTGATATAGTTGGGGACCCCAAGGGATTTCCGACAAATATTCTTATCAAGACCCCATATGAAAAGAATCTTAAAAAAATACATAGAATGGGGTCTGAGTAGTTTCTCAAGACAAAAGGAGAGATTCATGTTTAATTTTAAAATATGCACAGAAGTCTTAGGGTACGGTTACTTTTCCACTGCAACAAATTTCTAGATTGCACTCTATTTTATTTCTTTTCCAGTTCATATCTTAGAATTTTTTTTTTTGCCTGTTGCTCTATTAGGGTCTTAGATTGAACAAGACCTCCCATGTTATGGACATTGATCTGCTGGACTCAAAATCCCCCCCCATTTAAACACAAAGCCCCCTCATAGAAACATCCAGAACAACCCTTGGCCAAATAACTGGGCATCACCATAGCCAGACAAGATGATCCATAGCATGAGGCAGAAAGGAGAAGACAGAAGAGAGAGAAGAGGGTGGGGTGGGGCACGCAAGTCTCTTTGCTTAGTAGGGTTGGGGCGGGGCCCCTGAGTGAAGAGGAAATCTCGGCCCCTTCCCTTGAACGACTACATCTCACAGAAGCAGACATTGTTTTTAGTTTAAAGAGCTTTGGAGGGAGAAGCAGGCCGAGTCCCTGAGACATGGGTGAAGCGTGGCCCCTGGCCTCCCGTTGGCAGCCTCCAGAGGCGTGTTGGTGGGGCTTTGCAGGAGGCCACTTGCTGCCTTACGCCCATGCAGGGGTACCCGTGAGGCTCCTGCCCCCACCCTGAGGGGAATGCTGCCACACGGCAACACCCTCAGAGCCGGGGCGTAGCTGGTTTCAGCGAGATTTAGAGCATCTCTGAAGATGCAAATTCCATGGTATGTTCCTGTTTTTTTGTGCTCACTTCTCAACTTCATTCCCTCCCTCTTACTTTCCACTTCAGGAAATAGCTCCTGTCAGAAGTCTGTCCCGTCTTAAGCTTTCCCGCCTACCCCTTAGAGCTCGTGAGTGTGTGGGGAGCAGGGAGGGGCTCACGTTTAAAATCCACTTTAAAGCATTATCCTTTGTACCACATTTCTGACCTGAAAGACTCAAGTTCCCTGAGAGAAAGTAAACTTTAGTCATTTTGTTGTTGTTATTTCTATACTCTGTGGGCTTCTTGGCATCACAGAGACCTCTAACAGAGGAATAAAATGCTCACATTTTCACATAGCCAAGGGAACAATTTGGAAAGTTTTCAAAAGAAAATTGGCAAAGTAATAGTTTAAATGGGAAAGTTCCCCATAGCCAGATTGACACTTTATTAGGATGGTTCCTCAAAATAGCACATGTGGGAAGTAAGAGTTCTTGGAAACAGGAAGTGATTGAAGAGGTTAAACGAGGGGACTTCCTGCAGGCCCCTCCCCTGTTAAAACATGCTTATCACTTGGTCAAGACGATCATCGGCCTTCTGAAGGAGCTAGAGCTCGGTGTTCCCGACATGCCTTATTGTCTGAACTTGAAGGCAGTACTATATTTCATCTTTACTTGATGACTACTTGTATCACTTGTCCTCCGGTTGATCATCGATTGGCTCGAGCGGGCACCAGTAACATCTCCATATATCCTGCCACATGCTAGTAGAGCCCAAGGGCATCTGCTTGCTCCAGGAACATAAAGAGCCTCAAACCATTCCATCAGGTCATGGGAATGAGGTCTATAATTGTTATAGACTTGATGACTACATGATAGCCAATTACCAGAAGAAAGGAAAGAAAAATTAAAACTGAATTAAAGAGATTTCTACAATGGTCTAAGAAGCAAGAGCCATTGAGAACACAGATAACATTTAGATGAAGAATGGTGTGAACCCAATTACTTAAATCACCTCTTCCCTGATCAATGAGAAGGGCATCTGGCCAATTTCCACTGGAAGCTTTCTTTTACGATATAATCATTTTCAAAATTCTTGACAATGTGGAAAAGTTTCCAAGTAAACTAAAAAAGAAAAAGTGACTTTCAACAATCTAAGGACGGTGAGCTGAGAGCCACCTGTAGCTTTGTCCCTGCCTCCTTCATTGCTCAGGAAAGGAGCTGCAAAGCGCCAGAGATATTGTTTATGGGAGCACACCGAAAATGGCCATCAAACCCTGCTAATTTAATCGCTTTAAGAATTGAGGAACTGTAAACTACCTCGGTTTTTCTATTTTTTGATGTCTTCTATTTTAGCTAGATTTCTCTAAGTAGAATTACAAGGAAAATTACTGAGATTCAGAACATGTTAGAGAAATCTCTTTTTAAAAGCAAATAACATCATCAAAGCCCATGACCACGACCCACGATAATTTCAAAACCAATATCAGATGATACTCAGATGAACTGGAATGTGAATGATCATGAATAATGATGCGCCTTCTGCTAGGTCCTCTCTGCCCTCTGCCTGGCGCTGTACAGGCAAGAAGCCATCACAGACGTGTTTGCATCCTTTCATTTACCTTACCAGGCAAAGGCTTGTCACAGTTCTCTTTGCACATCTGCCACACCAAACTGGCAAAAAGTGACATTAGGAAATGAAAAAATAATTTTTGCAGATATCAAAAGATCGTTGGTGCCATTGACCTAATCAACATAATTCTCTCTCTCTCACTATCTCTCTCTTTCTCCCCCTGTCCCGTGTGTGTGTGTGTGTGTGTGTGTGTGTGTCCTCCTAACCCATGTTTCTGCCTCCTGATGGAATGCTTGGCTTAGGCTTTAACCTTAAGCAAGAAAGCAATCACGACTCAGCTAATAAATAGCAATTGGTAGCAATTTCCCTTCATGAGAGGGAAAGTTCCTTTAAGCCAATAGCAAGGGGGAAATGTAATAGCATTGCAATTACCTGACTACCTCTCATGGTCCCCCTTTGGCTTCTAGCCACATATCACAAATTCTTTTCTAAATTCATAGCTCAGCTCCCATTTTCTCATTTTATGCAGCTAATATTCTTACAATATTTCAAGGACTCTTCACTCTCTCAATCACTTCCAGGAAGGAAAGGAAATTATGGTAAAAAGGAGAGCATTCTTTAAGGAAACTAATCAGTTAGATAGTGAAGAGATTTAAGAGCAAATTTAGAGACTGAGAAAGTAATGAAAGAGAAGAAACCTTTAGATATAGATATTGCATCTGTAATGTTGTTTTAAAGTGCTAAAATCAACTTCAGGGACTGGATTAATCAGCAGAGTGCATTAAACAGAACCAACTGACATGATTTCCAGTCTCGGATCATTTTCTTAAGCCGCAAAGCCCATCTTTATTTGTTTGGAGAGCTTCACACGGAGGCAGGACAACTGTAAAAACAGCTGCGGTCAGCTGGAACGACATTCCCCCTCACCACGGGGCAGCTGAGGTGCATTCAACCATCTCTTCTAGGACATCAAAAAATGTGCCTAATTGCTTTAGCTTCGGCTGGTTAAATAGTTAAGTGCAGGGCTGAGTCTCAGACTGGGCTACGGGAAATAAATGATCTGATGATGGGTTTAAGGAGGAGCGTCTTGATAGTCTCCCTCCTGGTCCCTCCTGGGGCAGCTTGGTGTTCCAGTTCTCACTCTCCACCTTGTGCAAAGCTGAAGATGCATTTGGGGGCTGTTTCCATGAAATTTCGCTTCCTACGTGTAAACCCTAACCTTTTTGAAGGGGGTGTGGAGGAAGCTTCTAGACTAAAACTGGGTAGGACTCTTGCAAATTAAAATTAGACCGCTTGTTGTCTTATAAGACAAACTGATCACATAACTGTCTCTGAGAATGTTCCTTTGGTTAATAGTCACCCCTCATTCATTCAGCTTTTCGGTTCCTTTTCCTTCATTTCCTCAGCTGTACTTATAGTTGTAACTACAGCATAGATACGGTCTGTTATCACAGCCTCCAACCTCAATTTTTCTCTCTGTCCAAATACAAAGGATCAGCTGGAAGCAGGACTCTCCGGGAACCATCAGGCTTTAATGAAGTGGACCTGGCTGAGGCAATGAGACAAAGAAGGAAAAAGCTTTGCCTTTCCTTTAGCCAAACATCTGACCCTCTCAGGGGGCTGAGCGCCAGTCATGGATGCTGTTAGTTTCTTGAGGTAGTAGAGTATTCTGGGCATGTGACCCTCAGCTTCCTACTTGCCCCTTCTAACTGCCAACTGCTTTCTCTCCTGCCTTTGACTTCTCCTGGTGCAGTTATTTATTTTCAGTATTTAATCATGCCAAGGCAATCCCTAGAAGGGCCTTGTCTTATTCATATCAGAAGCATTCCTTTCCTTCCTCAGGTAGAATGAATGGGCAGAGCTTCACTTGTTTCCTTGGACATCAAGGTGAGAGTCACTGGGAAGAATTCTGAAAGATTGCAGAAGAGACTGGTTTTTCCGTGGTCAAAAGGGTTCACACAAGCAACACCTGCCACGCAGAGGTGCCTGGCCATGTGGGCATGACATCAGCAGCTCTGAAATCCCCCATGGAAGCTAAACTCTGCTGTCCGTGTACATCTTCTACACACAGTTTTATTGGACTCTCAAAGGAAATGAAGGGATTTAAAGTTCCCACCAGGAGACAGAGAGTCAAGCGACTAATCCAAAGAATCACAGCTGAGAGGGCCAGAATCTGGGCGAAGGCAGAGCCGTGGGTGCAGCCTGCTCTCTCCATTCATTCAGATACACTAGGCAAAGGGGATTTGCAGGAAGTGGGACCAAAGTGTCTGGTATGAGTCACCCATCCAAAGTTGCCAGATATTTGTGAGCTCTCCAACTGGCTCTTGGGAGAAAACAGGAAAGACACTTTGAAAATGACACAGTCTAGAACTGTGGAATCTTAGACTCCCCCACTGGTGTGTCTGGGTAGACAAAGCTGTCTTCAAACCCTCCAGGAGAAAGTGAGAATGTGGCTATGGGCTGTGGCCTTTCCCAGACCAGATGCCGAAAGATGCCAGAAACACTAGGACATTCCCTATGTGTTGACCCCGTGTGTTGGAAGCAAGTGTGTTTCCTCCTGAACTTTGAATCTTTTTATTCAATCCTATGGGGTCTTTCCTTTTTGTAATATTATATACACAGATACACGGGGCAGAACTGCTACTGGCTCTCCCTGTGCTCAGCTGATCATGAGGCATCCAGCAGCAAAGGTGGGTTCTAGCCCTGGCCGCCATCCCAATAGAGCCTCACAAGAAGCCAGAGGAACCCCCACAACATGAGGGCTGCCATTTCCAACATCTGGACTGCACAGCTCGTCAGAGCTCCACCCAAAAGAAAAGCTGATCTCTCCCCATTGCACACGCCCACTTTGTGGCAGTTCATCAGTAATTGCACAAGATGAGAGGCTGGCAAGAGTATACAGAGAGTATCCACCCGTGCGGCAGAGCCTGGCAAGCTACCTGTGCTGTATTTGATATGCCAAAACAGTAACAATTATAGACCTCATTCCCATGACCTGAAGGAATGGTCTTAGGCTCTTCATGTTCCTGGAGCGAGCAGATGCCCTTGGGCTACACTAACATGCGACAGGACATGTGGAGATGTCACTGGTGCCTGCTTGAGCAAATCGATGAACAATAGGAAGACAAGTGACAAGTGACAATATTACATATATATTCTATATATAATATTTTACATGACCCCCAGCGAAAAGGACTGGGTCCCCTTGGGTGAATCCAGAGCCATGGAAGAGCCTGGCAAGCTACTCATGGTGTATTCGACATGCCAAAAACAGTAACAATAGTGACCTCATTCCCAACAAATGGAGATGTTACTGGCACCTGCTTAAGCAAATCATGAATAATGGAAAGACAGGTGATATAATATTTTGTGTATATATATATATATATATATATATTCTACCTTGAAAGGGAAACTTAAGGGTTTTCCTGGCTAGGGACAACAGCTACTGTAAAGGGTGAGCTACTGAGGCAGAGTGGAGAAACGTGGCATATTTTGAACTGCACCCTATGAGTGAAGCTGATTGGAAGAAATAGTTTGTGCTTCCAATAACCCATAAGTGAAGTGCAAGTTTTCCCACTTTACAGTTAAGAAAACCTGAAGTCATGCCAAGTAGCTGACCCAAGTTTGCAAAGCTCCTGATGGAGAACTCTCACCCACGCTGACTTTATCCAGGGTCCATAACCTGAATGAGCTGAATCCCCAGAAGTCACACACACACAAACACACACATACACACACACACATGCACACACACACACACACACACACACACACAGAGAGAGAAAGACCTAAAGGGCCTTTGCAATACAGTACATCTTGTCTTCCAAACCAAGGTATTTGGAGTTGATCCTAAGGTAGCTGATGGAGATGGCTAAGAAAAAGCACATATGTTTCAGGGAAAAATGTTCTGGCAATATGTGCATATGGGAGGAATGGGGGGCTGAGAAATTAGACTGCATGTTGCAGAGAATTAGAAAAGGGAAGTCAGGGGTCACATGTCCAGGAAAATCCCCTAAAATCCATCAATCCCTTAATAAGGAGGTGGAAGCCATCACTACAGGCTGGAACTTTCTAGTGGCTGAGCTGCTGGAAGCGCTGGCGAGAACGTGGGCTGGAAACAGGACAGAAATCATGAGGAGGACCCAGAAGACAGACTCGTCTTTGCTCCTTTCTCCCTGCTCAGATATTTTTACACCCTTCTATTCTCTCTCTGTCTCTCTCTGTTCCTCACCATCTAAGCAACATCATTTATTCCCCAAATTAAAAATAAACAAATATCACTGTCACTTTTCTGATTTCCCCGTTTTAGCTTTCATTCTCTTCTCTGACAAGCAGCTTGAAAGTGATAAAAGTAACACATCTGTCCCTTTCATTCCCTTCCTCACCTCCCATGCATTTTCTCCCCAGCACCATCTGCTCTCTTCCTCCAGGACTCCGTGGCTGCTCTGGAGGCCAGCAGAGAGGGCTGGGCCATGAGACGCCTCCCTGGCCAGCAGAGAGAGCTAGGCCACATGGAGACGCCTCCCCCAGCTACATCCTCCTGCACTCTCGCAATCTTAGAGCTTCGCCTGACCAAATGCTGAAAACCAGCCCCTTCCCCTTCTCAAAATACACATGGACCCAACAGGCTTTTTAGGTTTGTAAATCAACGCAGTGGCAGAGTCTAAAGCTCTGCAAAGACAGCTCCCTCAGAAGTTATTGCCGCTTCAGCTTTTAAGGTTACTTCTTAGAAATATCCAACTTTGGGCGTTTTCTGCCACCTCTTTCTTGCTGTCTCCCTTCCCTTGAGCTATTTCACCATTTTCATGGAGAAACCTGTCTGGGAAAGGTGAGCCTCTGCTGCCGCAGCAGACATGGGGTCTGGCAGACACAGCTGTCGGGAGGTGACCTCTTTCAACTCTGAAGTGAGTCCCCAGAAGTGACTCTGGATACCTTTTCTGTGTCGGCTGATGTTCAGAGCAGGAGATTTCCTCTACATCTTAGTAAAGCAGTACCAAAAAAATAATGGAAAGGTCTCCAGTCAGAGCAATAGACACGCCATGAGCCTCTTCCCATGTTAGTCTCTGTCCACACTGCGCAGCTCATGCTATTACTTTGAGAGAATAGAGGAGACAGAGCGTTAGAACCCGTATTGCTCAGGTCAGAGCTCAGCAAACCCCAAAGAGCTTTTCAGAGAAGCCATGGGAAATGCCTCCCTGAATAAAGATGGCGCAAGGACCATGACACTAATCTCGTGTTTTCTCCTCCTTCATTCTTGTGTGTTATTTTGAAGTGTTCCTGGAAATGGGTGTTGCCTTGGAGTTGGTCCTTGACCCCCTGGTCTCCTTCTTGGTCCTTCTAACTGGATGACTTTGAGATGCAAAATTTTCGGTAGATGGGGAGCAAGCCCCTTTCTCCCTCCTGTGCTCAGAGATGTTGCATAGAGAGATAAATCAACCCAAACTGAACACACCCTCAGCAGAGATTCCGATAGGTTCAACTTTCCAACTAACATGTTTCCTCTCCATATTTTCCTGATCTTAGACATTCGAATCTCAAGATGCTGATCACCTAAGCCAAGCAATTTGCAGAATTTCTAAATTACCTTCTCAAAAGAACAGTGAGTTGTATTTGCACTGTTGGTCCCAGCTTCCTCATTGCCTTCCTTCCACACAAAGTTATAAAGTTATAAACAAAGTTACAGTTCTCACCCGTGCTGAACCTCTGACTACTGTAGAGAATTAGCAGCTCCGCTTGAGATAACTGTCTCCTCCTGGCTTCCTAAACAGGTTCTCAAAGAGAGCGAACACAAATTTTTGGTGTCCTTATACTGGAATAACTCAATCACTATGTGTCAAATTATAAATAAAAATTATTATGCACATAATCTGTTTACGTTGGCCAAGGTTTATAAAAGATTAAAGCTCTGGTCTACGGAGAAAGAAAGTGAAATAGGACACCGGGAATATCCATTAGTAAATGAATTTTGGAATCCATAATTAAAATAATAGCTTGCCTTCTTCAATGTTTGTCTACCTCTATTATTAATGTGATCAAATCTGCAAACTATAATATCAATCACGTTACCACGGGAGAATTCTCCCAGCCTGGGTTCCATTTACTGCTATAGAAGTCGTTTCCCCTGACTCTTGTCAAATTGAACCACCAGGGGGCTCATTTTTATTTCTAATACATTATTTATGTAAAAGAGCCCTTCCTACAAATCCTCACAAAAGAAGAGCATCACGACTAAACAAACATTTAAGAGCATATGCTGAGGGTACACCTCTATGCAGTTCAAATGCCTTGCATATGTGAAGCGTTGAGTTTCATTCCCAACATCTCACACACACACACACACACACACACACTCACACATGCACACTTGTCATGTCACTAGTCATGTCAAAACCAATCAAATAAGAATCTATAACTTCATAAACTTGCTTGTCTAAGAACTTATCTGTGATTTGGTCCATTCAGGCAGCTTTGGAAATTAGTTAATACAAATCTCTCCAACCCTAGAAGTCTCTTCATTGCTGTTAGAAATGAGCGAGATTGTTTTCAAAGGAATCTAAATCTTTGATTTACTTGCTAGATCCAGAAATTGGCAATTGATTTTTCATAGCAAGTACCTGGTCTCGCCAGACCACAACTCTGACGTGGAGATTGAGTTTGCACCCCTTAGTCATTAGCTTGGCAACAACATGTTCCCTGAGTAAAATTACCAAGAAATTCAGAACTTTCTCTCTAAGACTTCTTAAATTGAAGAAAAAAATAAAAGGAAAAAATAAAAGTCCCCAAATATTTCCAGGGTCTCTCCCACAGAGGCGTCCATGGGATTGTGGCTGGGCTCTGGAGTTACTTTTGTCTGTGAGTTGACTGCAGCAGATTCACGAAATGATAAGAGTTTCTTGGAGGAACACGAGGTCAGAGTGTATATTAACACTCCTTTTTTAAAAGATGGCAGCTGCTTTTCAATGTTATCTACTAAATTGTCCACTCTATTTTGCAATAAATGAATCCTGAGAAAACAAATTAGTAAAATAAAATCACATTTGAGCCGGAAGGTACAGATCGGGGGATAATTTGTTGTCTGAAATTCAATGCTAGAGCTTCTTGTTGACAAAACAAATGTCAACGCCTGTTTGCAAACTGGGAAAATCATACAGGGTGACGTAATGATTTTTAAAAATGAATTGAATAATAAATGCATGAGATCCAGAGAAATAGCACAGGGGTTAATGCTTTAGGCTTGCATGTAGCCAACTCTAGTTAGCCTGGCACCACATAGTCCCCAAGGCGCACAAGAAGGGATCCCTGGGCACAGAGCCAGACATGCACCCTGAGCACTGTCCAGTGTGGCCCCGAGGTCCCCAGCCCTGCCTGATAAAAAACAAAATAAAAACAAATGTATGATTTATTACCAGTCAAAGTTTGCTTTGCATACCTATTTTCTGTAAGCATATACCCTGGGTCTTATAAAAAAAAAAATCAGACAAAAGGGATTGCAAGTGTCCAGGGTTGAAAAATAAAACCTGATGTAAGACAACTTGTTGAGTTTCAAAGCGTTTCGAACTGAAGGCTGAGCAGACGTGGGCCAAGTGTCTGTGAAACCCTCACCCACTGGGATAAATGCTGACGTCTGCCGAGAAGAGCTTGAGCATTTAGTGAAACTCAGAATAGTAACATAAATATTGACTTAAAAAAATTCCCTAAGGTTCATCCCAAATGGTTCTCAGCACTTTTTTATAGCTGCCCCAGAAGGCGGTGAATAACCCAGGGGGGATAAAGCTTCGTTATTAATAAATAATTCAGTGGCCGGAGTGTGGAAGGCAGGCTGGATATTATTGTGTAGCGCTGTTTTGTTTTCTAATTAGCAAGGCCCTGGCAGGTCCGGGGCTGGAGACTCTGGGATTTCACTAGATCCATTCCGCACTCCCCATTGTTGGCCTTGAAAAGAACATTCCCACAGAGCAGATCCCTGCTGCAGACAATGCCGTCGAATGTAAAAAGAAATGACATAATATTCCGCACTGATAAGGGAGCTTTTCCCAGGGGCCGCGTGGGACTTGGGGGCGGGGAGCAGTCTGGGCGAAGGGCCTGGCAGGAAGTGTCCACGCAGACCTTGTCCTGGGGGCCGGAGGAGGCCCACTCAGCACAAAGAGCCCAGAAGTGGGCAGGTCCCTCCCTGTCTCTGAGAAAATCAATCCAAGGAAGTCTGATGCCATGGAACAGCTTCCTGTCCTCTGTGTGAGAGATTTAGCTGAGTGCAAATGGCCAGCAACAATGGGACAATATATTCTAATAAACAGGAAAAATAGCTTTGGCCACGGAAATCAATGGCTGGAGTTCATGAGGCATTCACGGATTGACAAGTGAATAAATTAGAACCCAAAGGTTAGGACACTGAAAGAGAAGTTAATTTTCTGTCTGCCCTTTGCAGACTCAAATTAAGACAGTGTAGAATAAAATGAACGTACAGTCTCCGATGGGCCCCCAAAACGCCTTCCTTCAGACCCAGTGGTCAGAGACCGGGGGATTCTTTTAGAAATTCCCCCTGCATGCACAGACGCTGCTCTGGGGCATTAACAACCCCTCCACAGCGTGACCAAAGACTCATTTAAACGAGTTTTTGCTTTAAATAAACCTGCTCTCAGCAACCAACTGCTCGTCCAGGAAGCTTCACTGAGGAAGTTTACTCAGCCAGAACCAAATGGAGATGCGTGTGCAATGCGCGGCTTCATTTAAAGACCCCAAGAGAAGCCGCAGGAGGCCCCTCCAAACCCCCCAAATAATTAGGAACAACAGAATACAAGGAACTTTCGAACCAGACTCCAGTTCAATAAACACGGGTCACTCCATTTCCAGGCCGCAGACCTGGGGGCTGGTGGGTGGTGGTGGGAGGCGGGAGCACTTGATAATGAAATGACGTTCATGAGAATTCACCACTGAACCTTGGTTTTGCAAAAATAATAACTCCTTGTTACAGAATTTCTTTTTCCTCTTGATTTCTGCTAAAGGCAGGATGTGGCTCCACCCACAAAGGCGCAGGGTGAGGACCTGGGGACTGCTCCTCCTAACGCAGGTTTGCGCTCACTTCTCCATTTCACAGACTCCGCACCTTTGGCCATTAAGATGGGGATGAGTGCGCAGGTGGGAAACATTTGGTTTATGTGCGGACAGAGCGGCGGGGCTGCACGCCTGCAGCCAGGAGCCTTTTTGCCAAACCCCAGGCAGAAACTGTAGCGCCACGCCAGGCGTGCGTGGTTTTGAGTGTGTGTGAGTGTGTCTGTGTGTGAATGTGAGTGTTGTGAGTGTGTCAGTGTGAGTATTGTGAGCGTGTGTGCTTAAGTATGAGAGAGTGGGGTGTGAATGTGTGAGTGTGTTTGTATGTGTGATTGTGAGTGTATTATGTAGGCGTGAGTTTGTATGTGCATGTGTGTGTGAGCTTATGTATGAGTGTGTGTGTTGAGTGTGTCAGTGTAAGTGTTTGTGAGTGTGTGTTTAAGAGTGAGAGAGTGTGTGTGTGATTGTGAGTGTGTATCCTGGGGAGGGGCAGCCAAGACGCCCCACACCCTTACTGGCTGGGACTCTTTCCATGTATTGGGTTGCCAACAGCACCTCATGTTTGGGAAAGGCAGAGATTTCAGCCTTTCATGAGCCCAAGGATGTCTTGTTTGGAAGGAATCACCTTAAGTGCATACAGAAGAAAGACCTGGAAGTGCCAACCTCTGGTTTTAAATAAAGTTTCCATGGTGTAATTTAGGGAAACAAAACTATATTTTTTAAAAAGGATTTTAAAAAATTCTTCAATCTGTTTATTGCTTTAAATATGGTGACAAGCTAGATTTTTTTTTCTTTTTTGGTTCACCTACAGGAGGGCAGAGGGGAAAAATACAGCCAATTTTTCAAAATGTGTTTAAATGATTGTCTTATTGCCACACAGCAAAGTAACCAGCAGAGGGCAGCATGTAACAGGCGAAACCATTACCGGCAAGAGAAAGGGTCTGTCTTTGCTGACCAGAAAAAAGAACAAAAAATATTCCAGTTTACCAGTTTACCACAGTCTTCAGTGCTAGAGGCCTGGGGACTCTGGCTCTGAGAGCTGAACACGTGGGGCAGGACACACTGAAAACAAGCAGGTCCAGCTCCTGCTCGGCCTTTTGTGTGGGCTGGTGATGGCAGAGGTGATAACAATGGTGGTAGCGTTGGTGGCGATGAAGGTGGTGGTGATGATGGAGGTGATGGTGGTAGAGGTATAACAATGGTGGTAGCGTTGGTGGTGATGATGGTGATAGTGATGATGGAGGTGATGATGTTAGAGATGATAACAGTGATGGCAGTATTGGTGGTGATGATGGTGGTGATGATGGAGGTGATGATGATGGTGGTGATGGTTGGCCATGTGGTGATGACTGAGGTGGTGCTAGTGATGTTGCTGGTGGTTAAACTGCTGGCGGTGATGATGGTGATGATGATGATGGCACTGAAGATGTTGGTGATGCTGGAGAGGTGTTGGTGACAGCAGTGCTAATGTATGGGTGATAATGAAGGTCGTGGTGGCGGCGATGATGAGGGTGGCGATGGAGGTGGCGATGAAGCTGCTGGTGGTGTGATGCGTTGGTGAGTGTGGTGGTGAGCATGCTGGTGACAATGATGGTGGTGGCGATGCCACTCTGAGTCCAAATCCAAGTGTTCCCTCACTTCGGTGAGTCAGGCGCCAGTAGCGGGAAGAAATGTGTGGGCTCCCTCTTTAGAAGTTATTTTATGATGAAACGGCGAGTAAAGGCTCCTGGGCAGCTATGCAGCACGTGCCCTCTCAGGTCCTTTCTTCTTGTCAGGATCCCTGACAAGCTTCTCCCTGCGTGCCACTGGGTCTTCGCTGCCTGGTGTGTTGGCCTGCGTCAGAGGAGGGTTTGCCCAGTATACGCAAGTACTTTTAATTAGAAAAAAATAATCCCATTTTTTCAAAGCATACGTGTTGCCATCTGGGCAATTCACATTTAATTTTAAAGCAAAGAAGTATATTAATGAGCCTGATAATCTTTGATTCCAAGTGTGACACAGAGCCGTAGCTTTCTCCACCAGCACCTCACACCTCCCTTCACTTGACTTGGTCCCTACAGGAAGTTTTCCTCTAAGAAAGGAATTCCACCACAAACTCCCCTTGGAACAGAGGAAAAGGCTCCTGTGGCAATGCCATCTCTTCTCTCATCTCCGAAATGAAAGGCCTGGATCGTTTCTGGGCCTCATTCAATAGGCCCAGAAATCAGGATATTGCCACCACCGTATTCTACTCTGGCTAAAATCCCAAGCCCTTTTACTTAACTTTCCTGGACTGGCACTTGCTTTTTCCTTTACCTCAATATATAAATATGCCCATCTTCATGTGACTGAGATTTAGGGGTGGGTCTAGCAGTGGCCTGGTACCAGCTTCAGGAACTGACCAGGCAGGTTCTCTCTCAGGGGTCCCCAGCAAGAGATTCATCCTAGCTTTCAGGAAAGGAGGGCCCTATATGGAAAGGGGTCAGGTCCTCTTTAAGCCAGTCTAAGGCTGACACAAGCTGCTCAGTGACCCAAATGTGAATTCATACGTGTCTCCACGCTGGCTTCTGGACACACCTGACAGGTCCAGGCACCCTTCTGCTATCATAGCTGAAGACAGTGCTTGTGTCCTCCAAGACTCTTGGCCCTTCTCTAGGACTGGCTCCTGCCCAGGACTGACTCACTCATCAGAGAAAACTCCCCTGGCCCAGCCTTGTTTTCCCTGATCGATAATCTCAGCTATGCAGGAACTACCAGGAAGCTGGTACATGAACTGCTCCTAAGGCCTCTTGCCTATGGCAAGAGGATTTCAAAGCTTCATTTTAAACAATCACTCAAGCTCTTATGTCAGCACACCCTGCTGCGGAACCTTCCCTAGGGTTTTTATTTGGGTTCTGTGGTGTGGCCTCAGATCTTAGTCTTACTTAGGGAAGGATGTGGAGGACAGCCCTGTCCCCCCCCCCCCCCAGTGGTCAGTAGGTGCCATGATCCCACCAGCCATTCTCAGCCTCTGGGACGCAGTTCAATGCAGAGGCCCAATAATGTGATGGTCCTTGGACCTGTACAGGAATAAATTCCAAGACTGAAGTTCCCGAAAACACACATGTCCCTATGCACAGCTAACACGGGAAGCCCGGCTAGCTTCGAATTCAGGTAAACCACAAATGATTTCTTAGCGGGACCTACTGCTGAAATTCATTCCTGTTAATATGAAACCGGATGTGAGCTGGGTGTCAAGGTCTTTCGTTCCCCTAAACCTGGTAACCCTATTGCTGCAAATCCTACTCCCGATTGGATTGGAGTGATCTGCCTAAACTGCTGACAGGTGTCATAGTGAGGCCTGATCTGTGCTCCTGTGCGACGCTGTCCCCATCTGTCAGATCACTCCATTTCTGATGGTTTGGTCTCCATCTTTATTTACATAAATTCCCTGGGGACAAGCTTTGATCTTATGGTTGAACAAATCATGTTTGAATGAATCATGTGTGAGTACAGTATTGAACAAACTTTATAGAAGAGAAGGAAACGAGGCACTGCACCACACAGAGGCTCGGGCATGCACCCCCAACTTTCCTCACTGTCACCAACCTTCCACAGCCCCTGACTGGCTCTGGCTGTTTTTTGCTGTGACATAACAAATAACACACAGTTCAGAGTCAGAAAGTCTGTGTTCAGATGCTGGCTCGTTCCAGGGCTCACCCAACAGGACATGCCTAAGAAGGCATTAAGAGCTTCACGGCCCAATCGCACAAACCAAGATGGCATGACCGCGTTGGTGGTAGAGCCCATTGGCCCCTTGATAGTTGCAAATAATGAAGGGAAGTCACTGTGGCAAGCAGTGCAATGTCGGGTAGTTAACAGACTTCTCAGAGCCCGTTTCCTCCTAGGAAAGGTTCCTCCTAGGAAGGTAGGAGTTAGAGATGATGGGTAAAGTGAAAACAGTGAATCCAAGAAAATGTCCCCTATTATGGAACAACCTAAGAGGCAGTTCAGAAATGGAGAAAAGGGAAAAGTGGAGAAACCACATATTTAATGATGTCTAGTACTGAATGATACTGTAAATTTATACTTCATTTGTTCTTTAAATAATGCCAGAAAGTTCCACGCACATTCACGCTTAGAGATACTCTGAGATTCGAGATTATTGTCTAAGCCCACTGTGTGTTTGTTTAAGCTCACTGGATGTAGTGCACATCCCATAATATCTGACTTAATTTCAAAATAGTGACATAAGGATGAACATGCAAGCAATGACCTGTGCCAAATCTTATAAGGAAATGCAAAAGCAAAGGAGATCTCAAGGATTGACCAGTCTGAGTAGGGGTCGCAGTGACAGTATGGTGGTGAGACGTTGAATGCCTGCACGGGCACCATGGACTCTGTGGGAGGGCCTCCTGGAGAAGGCATTTCTTGCCTGGGTAATATTTTTAATGTTGACAGCCATGTTCGTGTTGACAAGGACACCAATGCCACCGCGCCTCTTTTCATCACATGTTCCAAGGAACAATTCTTCTCCGGTGTCAAATACAGCATGATGCGACTGGCGCCTCCCTCGTCTCAGTCAGACCAATGATGCCGTTCTTGATCTTTCTTGCTTGCAGCATCAGATCCTTGTCAACACGAACATGGCTGTCAACATTGATTCATTGAATGCCTAACAAACCGAATAGGACGATTACACTTGAGGAGATGTGGCCCACTGCCAGCAATTTCTATCTTCATTGTCTATGCACCAACATCCACATACAAAGAAGATGAAATTGAGAAATTCTACATGGAATTGGAGGAGTTCTATAAAAAAGATCACACCTTCTACAAGATCATAGTCGGTGATTTTAATGCCAAGATAGGACCGAGAAGATCGGCTGAAGAACTCCACATCGGGACCCATGGCCTAGAATGGAGCGAACAGGGTGAGAGACTATCTGAGTTCATCATGTCCACCAAGACTATTCATGGGAACTCACAGTTTCAGAAGGCTGAAGCGAAACGTTGGACATGGGAATCTCCTGGCGGACAGTTCCACAATGAAATCGACCACATCATCTTCAATCGACGGTTTTGTCTGACCCGATGTTGCTGTCGCCCCCAAATTCCAGACAGGATCGGACCACCGTCTCCTTCGTGCAAAATTCTACTTCCCGCAATGGGGAGAAAAGGCTGCAAAGTTTAAGAAGAGAACTCCCAGAACGACCACCAACTGGGAACTCTTTAGCACCATTGCGGCAACATGGGAAGATACCATCATTGATGACATCGATGAAGAATACAACCGACTGGTTCAGCACCTCCATGATTGTGCGAAGAATGCCGAGAGAGAGAAAAACACAAAAGGGCGCTTGTCTTCAGAAACCTCGAGCTCATTTGCCAACGTGGCAAGGCGCGAGCCTCAGGAGACCAAATGCTAACGTCCAAGCTTGCTAAACAAGTGCAGAGAAGCGATAAAAGCAGACCTCAAAGACAGAAGAGCAGAAATACTGGAAGATGCAGCAGAAGCCGGGAAAAGTATTCCCTGCCCGCCTGTCCTTCGCCAACTATAAGACCAAGATGACTGCCCTCCGACGCCCTGATGGATCTATCACATCTTCCAGAAAGGCAATGGAGAAGATTATCCAGGACTTCTACTCAAATCTTTTTGATAGCCACATCCACCTGCCCACATACCCAATTCCACAGGATGGATACGTCATTCCCAACGTTCTCCCTTCTGAAATAAGACATGCCATCTCATCGGTAAAGAAGGAACAGCACCAGGCCCAGACAAAGTCAGACCCGAACATCTGAAGAATCGCCACGGTGCTCATCAATACACTAGCTCGGCTCTTCACACGCTACCTGTCCGAATGCAAGGTGCCCTCCCAATGGAAAACCAGCAGGACAGTTCTACTGTTCAAGAAGGGAGACATTCATGACATCGGCAACTATCGCCCCATCTGCCTGTTGTCTGTCATCTACAAGCTGTTTACACGAGTTATCCTGAACAGGATTAGCAGAACACTAGATGAAGGTCAACCATGCGAGCAAGCAGGTTTCCGGAAAGGATTCAGCACAATCGACCATATCCACACAGTAACCAAGCTCATTGAGGTTTGTAGGGAGTACAAGATGCCGCTCTGTCTCACGTTCATTGATTTACAGAAAGCCTTTGATTCTGTGGAAACTGAAGCAGTCATCGAAGCCCCTAGTCAAACAGGGTGTTCAAACCCAATACATCAAGATCCTTCGTGAGCTGTATTATGGATTCACCACCAGGATCTCACCATTCTACAAAGAAGTGATCATTGATGTCAAAAGAGGGGTTCGACAGGGTGATACCATCTCACCAAAACTCTTCAGTGCCACCCTCGGAACATCATGAGACAATTAGAATGGGAAGGAATGGGAGTGAAGATAGATGGTCGGCAACTACACCACCTCTGCTTCGCTGATGACATCGTTCTAATAACACCAAACATTAGCCAAGCGGCACAAATGCTGGCTGACTTTGACCGAGAATGTGGAAAGGTAGGTCTACAGCTGAATCTGAAGAAAACTATGTTCATGAGAAATGAACTAGTTCCAGAGGCCCCATTCTCTCTCAATGGAACAAACATCTCTGAATGCAGCAGTTATGTGTACCTAGGTCGAGAAGTCAACATGATGAATGACCTAAAACCTGAGCTGCGCAGGAGGAAGAGAGCGGCATGGAATGCCTTCAAAGGCATTGAAGAAATAGCTAAAAGGACAAGGAACCTCCGGCTCCGGGCACATCTCTTCGACTCCACCGTTCTCCCTGCATTAACATACGCCTCAGAGACCGGGCCCCTACGAAAGCAGGATGAGAATGCTATTCGGGTCTCCCAGAGAGGCATTGAAAGAGCTATGCTTGGAATATCACGTCTCACTCAAGTGAGAGAAGGAACCGGAGTTCTGACCTCCGTCGCTATTCCAGAATCAGGGACGCTGTCTCGTTTGCCAAGGCCGAAAATCAGATGGGCTGGACATGTAATGCGATTTGGAGACAACCGTTGGACTAGAGCCGTTACCGACTGGATCCCACGGGATGCAAAAGATCACGGGCCGCCCACCTACAAGATGGTCGGACTTCCTTGTTAAGACCCTGAAGGAACGGTTTGAGGCTCTTCATATTCCTGAATCAACCAGATGCCATTGGGCTACATTGGCACGTGATAGGGTCCAATGGAAATGTTACTGGCGCCCGCTCGAGCAAATCGATGAGTAACGGGATTCAAGTGATCAAGTGATCAAGTAATATTTTTAGTGAGATTAGATGAACGAGCAGCCAGCATCCAAAGGGTCATGCCAAGGAGAGGGTGGAAAGTCAGGCTGTGGTCAGTGGCTGGACAGTGTTGCTTCTTGCAGGAGAGAGCTGGAAGAGGAGGTGAGTAGGAGTCATGATGTTAGTACAAGGGTGCCCCCCCCCCTCCCCCGCACCAGCAGGAAAGCCCAACCAGGGAGGAGCAAATGCTCTCCGCAGGCAGAAGGGGGCGGGAGAGGGAAGCATCCTGCGAGCTCCTCAGTTCTCTCCGTTCTCTACGTGCCCGTGATGCATGTTCTACAGGGCTCTGTGCTGCAAGTGAAGCTCTGGGTTTGGCATGAACCCATGCTAAAGCAAAGCATAGACCAGACAGGAAACAGGCGTCTGCCAGCACTGAGAGCTGCTGAAGACCCCAATGTGAGGATGATGGCTGAGAGACTCGGTAGCTTCACGGCATAATGCTCACTCAGCGGCCTATTCTCCTTTACCCTTTTAAATAATCAAGTGTCTCCTACAAACAAGGGATTCTTTTGAAGCTGAGAAAGTGAATGAAGCTACAAAGGCTATAACAACTCAATTCCAGAACGGCATCAGAAACCAGTGCTTGTTATTCCGCCTGGCCCTCGAACCCTTTCAGAAGCAGTGCTGAGCGCTTCCCCTTTATCTCTGCAGACCCAGGAAGCGCTCCCAGACCTCCAGAGGCAGGATATCCGATGGCTCCTGACCCCCTTTGGAAATCCCAGAGCGTTAACGTGAGTGTCTGTCACTCAGGGCACTCAGACCAGTTGGAGAAATAAAGGAATCTGCTGTGGATGACTTTTGTGGGTCTGTAAAATGGCATTTGTCATGGTAACGTTAGACCTGAGTGAGTGGCTTTAATTCTCGAGACTTAATGTCCCCTTATCCACACAGTCCATCTTAACAAAGCTGGGAGATGTCCCCTATTGGTGGGTTGGGCCCCTGCAGCTAAATTGGTGAGTAATAAAGAAATCAATCATTACTCAATCGTTTTTACGTGGTTTGTGCAAGAGGAGACTATAAGTCAGAGAATTATACAGGAAACGCGATGGAAAGCTAAGCTGCTTGTAACTGCTTAGAAGATGTCTTTATTTTTTTCATCCGTACTGAAAAACAGCCTGGAACATACAAACTAATGGAAGCGCCCATTGCCCCCTCCCAGCCTACAAATCATTTCCGCTACTCAGTGTGAAGCTGGGTTTCAGGGTGCTGGTCACACAGAGACCCACTCACCATCTCTGACCACCAGCTCTCTCTCTCTCCTCTGAAGGCTTCTCTCCTAGCCAGAGACCCACTCACCGTCTCTGATCACCAGCAATCTCTCTCCTCTGAAGGCTTCTCTCCTAGCCAGCCTTGAGCCGCTGGGCTGTGGTGGCCACTTGTGTTAATTGAACAGCGCTTGTGTTTTTGGTCCTCTCCTTATCGGTCTTGAGGTGTTTTCTCTTCCCTCTGATCTCCTGACTCCACTCTCCCGGGACCTGGCTGACAGGAAGCAATTAGGTCAACAGAAAGCAGAAATGAGAAAGGTCTGTTTCATCCTGACAGAGACCCTCCACACCTGCTTGCCCCAGGATGCTCTTTACTCCCTGGTGATACTTTTTTTTATTTCCTTTGGAAACAATTCCCTCAAAATTTTGTTTCCTAAACAAATCTTTATTGAGCAATGATGTTTCTTAGTAACTCCCTTGTAATTTTCAAGTTTGTATAGACTCTGTAAAAGGCATTTGATCACTTTGCACCAAAGGTGAGTTTTTAAAACCAAACTTAATTTTTTTAGAAAGAAAAGCACAGAGTTTTACATGAGTTTCTCCCTTAATCCTTCTACCAATCTCTTAAGCAAATAAGATTTCTATCTCCTACACAATAAAACAGGTACTTTTCAAATGAATTCAGCAGCATTTCTGCACACATTCTCCCAAGTGAGAGATAAAGGGAAACCAGTAGCTCCCAGAGGAAAACCTCAGCACCTGCTGTGCCCATGAGAGCTGGGAATGCTGCCGGCCTGCTGGGCCGGGCTGGTCTTCGTCTTCTCTGGGAATCTGCCTTGTAAAGAAAAGTGAGGAGAAGGCAGACCTTCTTGTGTTCCTGCTTGTCCTTCCCCACACACCAAACAGATGTCAGTGAAATCCCTGGTTGGTGAGGCTGAAGAGACCCCGGCCAGAGGAGCCCCGCAGCCAGGGTCATCCGAACAAGCCCTCCCTCCCAGCCCCCTCCCTTCCAATGCCCTCCAACCCCTCCCATCATCCTCTAGCTTATTTTCCTTAGGTCGCCACTTCTCAGAACTCACGTCAAACCCTGGCATTGAGTGGGCAGTAAATACCTATGGCCTACCAATGGCTTGGCCCCATGGAGCAGGAGTATTAATTATTCGTTGCACCACAGAAGAGAGCTGGCGTGTGGAGCTCCCTGGACAGTGCTCTCTGTTTCTCCTTTTTTGTCTTTTTGACTTTTTTGCTTTTTGCATCTCACCTGGCAATGCTCAAGGGTTACTCCTGGTTCTGCATTCAGGAATTACTCCTGGTGGTGCTTGGGAGACCATATGGGATGCCAGGGCTTAAATTATTGTGCAAGGCAAACACCCTCACCACTGTGCTATCACTCCAGCCCTGGCCCTGCCTTGGTGACTCTTCTGGTCAGTTCTTGACACTTCTGGATGACTCAGTGTTCAGTGCTCATAGAAAAGTGTCAGGAAAACCACTTCACTCCCACCTTACAGCACAAGCAAGAACCACATATTCACTCAAAAACTGAAACAACTCGAAAAACTAAAACACTGAGGATAAAAAAGAATTCCATATTTTAACTTCAATGCTGATCCTCCTTCTTACTTGCATCTTAGAAAATTATCCAGAACATTCTACATGAGAAATAATGTCAGGTCAACACAAGATGCTGATTCATGATTGAGCGGGTTCTCTGATTTGCCAATTCTTGATTGAGGGGCTTCTCTGATTTGCTGATTCATGATTGAGGGGCTTCTCTGATTCTAGTGCATGATGCACAACCGCCCATGAGAACACAGGCGACTGTTTCTCTGTGAGGCCAAGACAAAGGTTCCATATCTTTGTTTCAGATTTTTCCATGTGCAAAACAGGAGCTGCTACTTCTTACTTGACCAGAAAGTGTGAGAAATGTTAAACATGGCGCACAGATGAGGCGGCATGTAAAACATTCAACTAAATGCAAAGTATTGCTCTGACAATAATTGCTAATCAATTAGCAAAATACATGTTTCAAGATAATCAGTAGACTTATGGATTTCTTGAGTGTGCTACCCGGTGTTCCCTCATGTTGAGTCTGTACAAAATCCTTAAGTTTCCTCACCCTGTGTATGTGTGTGGGGGGGTGGGGGTGCATATGTGTAGGGGTGGCCTTAGAGCCCAAACAGAAGTTTATGGCAGCGAGGAAGCTTCTCCCACATAGACTGATGGGAGACCTACGATTCCACAGAGGAATCCATAGTGGTGTCGACACCATGGTGAGTCCCTTCGTATAGGAAGAGGGAGGCTTTGGAAGCAAGTTCTGGGGTTTTAGGAAAGATATTTGTGTCCGAGGCCAGGGTAGGGGATAGAGTGACACAGCCTTCCCCAATCTGGTCCCAGGTGCCTCATGACAACATTCCTGGCCCAGTGTCAGTGTTGGAGAGGCCCCATGGGGAGGATACAGGAGACCAGGAGCCGTGACCTGGGTGCTTGCCCAGATGCTGGGTCGCTGAGAAGGAGAAATTTGCATCCCAGGGCTGTGAGCGCTGCACTAGGTTGAGAATTCCATCTCCCTTGGCTCAGCAGGACTCTGCACGAGGGTTCTGAACTAGACAGAGAAACTCAACTGTGTCTCATCTATCTCTGATAATATATAGCGGAAATGCAGAAACACCAGCTGCATAGCTAAAGTTTCACTAGGCCTATTTGTTTCTATTTCTAGAAATATCCTTTACAATCAGCAGAACGAGATAGGATTATCATAGTATAAAAAAATACTAAAGTACACTTTACTTGCCCGCCTGAAACACTGACACTCTAATAGGACTGTGTATTTGGAAGTAAAATCCAAACTGTCATCTACACAGTTAACAAGCTGTGGCAATGCCATAGCCAGATGGTAAACACAGCCTTGGGTGGAATCCAACTCACTAACTTAAATGACTGTAAGATGACCATGAGAAAAATTGGTTATTAATTGATTCCAAACTCTGGGTTAGAGACTCAAATCAGAGTTAAGGAACAGGAGAGTTAAAATTCAAATAAAAGTGAAACCATGTCCATTCATAGGGTTTGGGTTTGGATCCCAGTTCAACGAAGAGACTATTAAAGAGGTGAAGCTGCCCCTCAGTGTTGGAGAAATATCCCTGGTCGCTTTCCCACTTCAGACTCCAATCCCTGTGAACATGAAAACCTGTAAAAAGCTTGATTCATAATGATGTAGCCCAATTTACTTGGGATAGGAAATTGCTTCCATGAAAGATAAATGGATACTAAAAAACCCAGTAAGGTTTGGAATTAGATATACTGATAACAATCAAATTCACAGTGTAAAGACTTTTGTGTTAAAGTTGGGAACAACAATCTGAACATCTTATATTTCAAACAGCCAAAATATGCAAGATATTTTACAAAGATTAGGCTTGGAATTATAAATTATTTGATATGCCAAAAACCAGTAACAATCATAGACCTAATTCCATGACCTGAAGGAACGGTTTGAGGCTCTTCCTGTCCCTGGAGCAAGCAGATGCCCTTGGGCTACACTTGCTTGATTCATAACATATGGAGATGTTACTGGTGCCTGCTCCTGCAAATCGATGAACAAAGGGAAGACAAGTGATACAAGTGATACAATTTAATTGAGTAATTGATTTAAACTTGTAATTTTAAGTTGAAAGCTAAAATATCATTCTATAAATGTTAGACTATGTGAAACCAGCTACAAGTCTCTCTTTTATAAAATTAAAACTTGTGAATTTGTAAATTTTATGTGTTTCATGAAATTATTTTCTATTTAAATATGCAAAACAAATATTTCTGTGAGGTTGGAGAGATGGCACAGGAGGGAAGGTGCTCGCCCTGCATGCAGTGGCCCTGTTTAACTCTGCCTTTGGTGCCCTGAGCACAGAACAGGGTCAGGAATAAACCCTGAGCATCACTGGGTATAGCCCCCAGACTGGAAACAAAAAAAAAAAAGCTTGACAGCTTCTAATGTCCAATGGGAATAGCTGCACACTCACTCTCAACGATCTCTAATTTCCAATGGGAATAGCCATATACTCGCTCTCGGCAGTTTTCTCTGCAATGTGTTTAAAACCTTCTAGAATTTCGGTCACAGTAAGTACCTAGAATGAGACATTTACCAGTTAAGTAAGCAACACATTTTAAGCTCAAACCATGGGACTTTAGGGGGATAAAAATCACCTCATGTGTCCGTGATACCTCCCAGTTGAATTTTTGTTTTATTTCTACAGAATTCTCTATATGGCTTATGCTGTAATGGAGTCCTCTCCCTAAGACACATTATGGCATAATATCTGAGTCTGAACACAGGAGATAGCTCTTTTTCTATTGGCCAAAGTCAAGGTATCTAGGTTATTCCAGCCTTGTTTGTTAGGGGCCACATCTGACAGTGCTCAGAATCACTCCTGGCAGGCTCAGGACCCTATCAGGTGCTAGAGATCAAACCTGGGTTGGCCTGGGCGAGGCCTGGGTGAGGCAAAGACTACCCACTGTAGTCTTGCTCCAGCCCCTGGTTATTCCAGTCTTTGCCTCTGAAAACATAGCTCTCCCTGGCTATGAAATCTGATGAAGAGTACTCTCCTGACCAAAGTTCTCCTCTCCTAAGTCATAGGAAACCCCCATCGCCTGAGCTATGGGCAGTTCTAGCCATGTATTACTCAACATTCAGAGACACCTTCCCAATATCTAATGTACCTTGTTCACTTCAATTCTGATGCATAACTCATTCCCTATGAGATTTTGTCTCATACTTAAAACACTGCATAATCCTCCCAGGGCCTATCTTATGCCGTAAGGACACTAATTACTTCATTTCTGCTACAAGCACAAATCTAGGTCCTATTCTAAAGTGTTAATATTTCTCTGGGGTAGATGGAGAATAGCTTATGCAGCGAAGACTTCTGGCTCACTCTCGACTTAGCACTCACAGCTCTTGGAAGAATAGTATTGTGTAAATGCAGAGCTATTATTATATAAAAATATTCAGAGATAATATTAGCCATCATTGTATTAAATATTAATATTAATGCAATGGAGCCTGAATTTAAGGTCAATAGCAAATGGATAAAGGTACACAGGAGTCGCCTATTTCTAGCTGTGCGTCTCAAGCCAACCCAACAGACTAGGGATGAGTCAGGAATAGTCCATCTTTGAAAGCTGTCAGCTAAAACCACAGCAGAGAAAAATTAAACAGAGCAATAACTTGCTTTCCTCAACCAGTGTGCTGCTTTATTTATTTAACATTTTTTGTGGGGGTCAAGCACAGCATTCCTCAGGGGCTCAGGCTGCTCCCAGAGTGTCCAGGGGTCTTGTGGAGGGGGGATAGAAGCCCACTCCTCTTACATAAAGGGCAAATGCTTGATGACTTGACCCACACTTCCAAGCCTTGATTGAATTTTCCTTTTCATTGATTCTTAAAATTTACTTTTGTCACCACGATTTACAATTCTGTTAATAATAGGGTTCCATGGATACAAGATTCAAACAGCTCATCTTCCACCATTGTTCACTCCTTCCGCCATTGTCTCAGGGCCCCCTCTCAAATTTTCCCCAACCCTTGACACTGCAACCCCCGTCCTGGCCAGCTCGGTTTTGTACACAATTTCTCAGATTCTGTTGCCTTTGCCCAAATAATCCCTTACTGTGTCTCTTTAGATCCTATAAGGGAAAGCTAATACTGTATCTGTCCCTCTCCTTCTGGCTGACGCCACTCAGCATGGCAGCCTCCAGTTCCATTTATGTATAAAACATTGCGTGATTTCACCTTTTCTTATAGCTGAGCAGTGTTCCATTGTGTCTATGCACCATAGTTTCTTTACCTAATCATTTGCTTTTAGACGCCTGGGGTTACATCAGTTTAAAAGCTTCTGAACCATGGATCAAAGAATTTTTGCTTTATTGTTTTACAAAATAAAGCAATTTAAACCTGGCTTAATTTGACCTTTTTTAGCCTGACTAGTCACATAACCAAATGTGTTGCATTTGATATGCCAAATACCAGTGACAATTATAGACCTCAATCCCATGACCTGATGGAATGGTTTGAGGCTCTTTTTTCCTGGAGTGAGCAGATGACCTTGGGCTACACTATTACATGATAGGACATATGGAGATGTTACTGGTGCCCACTCGAGCAAATCGATGAACAACGGGAAGACAAGTGATACAAGTGATTCACATAACCACTGTTCCTAGGACTGATATTCTCCAACAGGTGTTTTTATTTCAGTTTTCTCATTATGCTTGCTTCTTTTCTCTTTTAGATAATGTTTTTGCTTCATTGAGGAACTCTCATTATAAGTTCTTTATCAAAATTATCTCTCTAATTCTAGAGGCCGAAATGAACAGTCAGAAGGTAGAAAGGTTCAACATAGGTGATAGTGAATCAAAATATCAAGCATTAGCAACAATTAAAATAATTTATGTACAAGAGTATCCCTGCTTTTCTGTCTCAAGGCTGTGTCCTACATCTGAAAAGGGAGTAAGAGGTGAGGACATTTTCTCCTTCATGCTGGATTTCAGAAAAGAACCTCTAAAGCTTATTGAACCACTAATGCTGTCATCACTTACAAAGATATCTAGGGCATAACATTCCAGTCCATGGCCTTACCCAGAGAAAATACTTGGAAGCATGTGCACAATTCCATAGAGAAATTCAGATCTGAATGGAGAAGAAATAAATTCTCCTTTCACCAAACCTTTGGCAGGTCTCCCTTAGTTTATTGATAATAAATCAAGAATATATAACCAAATGAGATGACCAAGAGTAAAATATGTATATATGCATACATTTTTTCAGAATCAGATCCAATGTATTGAATGCTATTTGTTACCTAGTCTAATGATAAATAGTCACATCAATAAAATACTTTCATAATAATGAAGATCTCATCATCTAGGTTATAAATATGCAATCGCTATGCACTAAGGAAATAGATGGAGGTTTGAAGAATACAAAAGAATCAAATAACAGAAGTGAAAATGAGAGCAGAAAATAACTCAGGACTGATATAGCTGGTTTAAAGCCATGTACACACACTGGACAGTGAGTTGAAGGTTTCAGTGAAATTGGGGCTGTTCCAGGTCCTGACAGGATGACAAACCAACCAACGGAGCTGCCAGCTCCCTCCCATGCCCAAGTCTGGAGCTTCACAGACGTGAGAAGCAGCTGATGAATGTGAGAAACTGGCACCGAAGCCATTTGACAGCCTGGGAAAAGAGAAGGTAGCTGTTTCCTGGAGATCAGGAAGGCGGTGGCTCGGAGTCTAAGCTTGGTGAGGGAGTCGAGGAGGAGGAGGGTGCTCTGTGGACTTCCTTCTGTCTCAGTCAGAACCAAGGCAGAAGGGGATGCCCACCAAGCTAAAATTGGCACAGGAAGAAAATGGCTGATCACCTTGCAAGGGGTAAGCATCAGGTATCAATCAGCTCATTCTTCCATTCCTGAAGATGTGCAGAACAATGGAATCATTGTTTTCAATGTTTATAAATGAAATAGACATTTTCCACTTAACAATGTTCTCAATCCTAACTATCCAGGGAAGTCTCAGCAAACAACATTTTCTCTTAAGAGAAACACAACAGAAATATGAAAAATAAATTTAGGGTCTATGAAAGTTATGAAAGTCTAAGTAATTGACACAAGGTTGTTTGCTTTTTTGGAATAAGGGAAAATCTCGACTTCATGGGTAAGGAAAGACTAGACTGTGTCCCATTTGTTTTTTCGGCTGTTGTAAGGTTCCATCTGCTTAGAATTAAAGATTTTTTAATATTGACAAACTTAAAAGCTAATGAAGAAGCGTAAATGATTAGGGACCCTTTAAAAGTGAGAGATATTCACCATAAGCATAAAAGTACACTGAAGACAAGAGATTTGAGCTTCAACAACCAAACTTAAAAATGTGACTGACAAGGTTTAGGCTGGAGATGGGGGTTGAGGGAGCGTGGGAGGGTCCCGGGACTCTGGTGAAGGGGAGACCATGGTGGAGGATGCTGGAACACACTGTGTGTAAACTCCAACTGTGAAAAGCTTTTAAGTCATGGTGCATTAACTATCACACACACAAATTTAAAGGAAGACTTAATAAAAAGTTTAAACCATAAATAAAGAGCATGAGCTAATTGATCAAAAAACATTGATCTAAATTTTAAATAGGATAGGAGAAAAATAAAACATATGGGTTCAGACCATAAAATCATAGCATAATAAACCTAGTTCTAAGAGTCATTGAAAAATGAGTGTCAATTACACTCAGTGATCAAGACATTCTCAGACTAGTACTATTCTTTACAAATTGACAAATGTGTTGTGTGCAATGAAACAATTATTAATAAACCAAAAGGAAACAATGAAAATCACAGAATCTAAAAGTTTGTAAATCAAAGGTTTTAAGAACAATCTACCAGATAAACAGAAGAGAAAACCTGCTACTGAATTTACTTAACTTGATCACTTGAATCCCGTTATTCATCGATTTGCTCGAGCGGGCGCCAGTAACATTTCCATTGGACCCTATCACGTGCCAATGTAGCCCAATGGCATCTGGTTGATTCAGGAATATGAAGAGCCTCAAACCGTTCCTTCAGGGTCTTAACAAGGAAGTCTGACCATCTTGTAGGTGGGCGGCCACGTGATCTTTTGACATCCCGTGGGATCCAGTCGGTAACGGCTCTAGTCCAGCGGTTGTCTCCAAATCGCATTACATGTCCAGCCCATCTGATTTTCGATGCCTTGGCAAACGAGACAGCGTCCCTGATTCTGGAATAGCGATGGAGGTCAGAACTCCCGGATTCCTTCACTCACTTGAGTGAGACGTGATATTCCAAGCATAGCTCTTTCGATGCCTCTCTGGGAGACCCAAATAGCATTCTCATCCTGCTTTCTAGGGCCCAGGTCTCTGAGGCGTATGTTAATGCAGGGAGAACGGTGGAGTCAAAGAGATGTGCCCGGAGCCGGAGGTTCTTTGTCCTTTTAGCTATTTCTTCGATGCCTTTGAAGGCATTCCATGCCGCTCTCTTCCTCCTGCGCAGCTCAGGTTTTAGGTCGTTCATCATGTTGACTTCTCGACCTAGGTACACATAACTGCTGCATTCAGAGATGTTTGTTCCATTGAGAGTGAATGGGGCCTCTGGAACTAGTTCATTTCTCATGAACATAGTTTTCTTCAGATTCAGCTGTAGACCTACCTTTCCACATTCTCGGTCAAAGTCAGCCAGCATTTGTGCCGCTTGGCTAATATTTGGTGTTATTAGAACGATGTCATCAGCGAAGCGGAGGTGGTGTAGTTGCCGACCATCTATCTTCACTCCCATTCCTTCCCATTCTAATTGTCTCATGATGTTCTCGAGGGTGGCACTGAAGAGTTTTGGTGAGATGCTACTGAATTTACTATCACAGAAAATAAAAACTCAAGGGAAAAGTTTCATAGATGACATTACATAATAAAATAAGCATAAACTTTAGGATTTTATAATGATAACTATTTGTTTATCTTACAATATTAAGAAAAAAAACAACACAAAAAGTCTTGGACCTAAAGAAAGAACTGTGTACTAAAGTTAATGCCTAGTAAGGATAGTGGGGTAGTATCACTTGTACCACTTGTATCACTTGTCTTCCTGTTGTTCATCAATTTGCTCAAGTGGGCGCCAGAAACATCTCCATTCATTGGGAATGAGGTCCATTATTGTTACTGTTTTTGGCATATCGAATACACCATAGGTAGCTTGCCAGGCTCTGCCATGGCACTGGGTTCATCCCAGGGGGCCCAGTCTTTTTCTATGTCAGACCATCAACCATCCAGGACCCACGAGGCAGAGACCTGGGTGTAGACAAGCCTGTCTCCTGTCTGCCATCTGCCAACGCAGCTGGGCACCACAGCCACACCTGCAATACCTTGAGGAGTAATAATAATAATAATAATAATAATAATAACAATAATACTTTAACTAACACACTTTATTTTAACTGCTAGAAAAATTCATTATCATCATTATTTTTAACGGGTTTGTCAAAGGAAATTTTTGAGCAAATAAAATAAAGTGGAGAAGTTGAGAGTTTCGTGATGTTCAGCACAGGTCTCCTGCATTTAAAGAACGCACTAGACCCGCAGCTGCACCGCTCAGCCCACGTGAGCAGCCCATGAGGGCAGTAAATGGCTCAGCCCCTGGTTTAGTCTAGGGTTAGCAGACACGTGGGGGGTGGGGTGGCTGCACCCTATGGAATTGGAGTGGGGGATTGGGCCTCCTCCCCCCATCCCTCCACCTCCATGTCCCAGTGGGTGTGGCTACGAGCCCACAGCCACCACACCAGCAAAGCCAGACAAGAGACAGACCAGACCCAAACTGCGCCAGTGTGCAGCCTCTCTGAGTCCGCACAAGCTTAGATAATAATGAAGGTTAGGACCAGGTCCTTCCCAGGATCTTTCACATTTATACACTGTAATGATCACTGTAATTGCAACAAACTGGGGAGGCTGATGGGGAATGGGAAATTATGTCAGACTAGAACTCACCATTGAATATATACACACACATCATAAACTGTAAAAGTATCTGTAGGGCAAGCCACAAAGCGCAAGAGAAGAGAGACAGTAATACAGAGACAGAGACAGAGAAGAGAAAGAGAGAATGGAAAACGTGCCTGCTATAGGGGCAGGCTGGGATTAGGTGGGAGGGAGTGTGGGGACATTGGTGGTGGGATTGGGGCACTGGTGGAGGGATGGGTGCTGGAACACTGTATGACAGAGACCCAATTATGAACATCATTGTAATTGCATATCTCACAGTGGTATAATAAAATTTTTTAAAAGTTATGCAATTTTAAATCTGAGTTACAGATACTAAAATAATTTTATGATGCATTATACTTTGAACACTAACATATTTTGCAGAATAGGAGCAATAAGCTTATAAGTACTTCTAGGACCTAACATAGGGTCTGTGAGTAACATTCCTGTTTCAGGAGATTGGGCATATACAGACAAAACTGAGGCCACATCTGGGGTAGAAAGTTCATAAATTAAATTTTTATGATCTAAACTACTTTATACCAGAAAACACAGAAGATATCAAAGACTAATAGCATGCTATCAGGACAGACGAATGTACCAACAGAGGCTTTCTTTGGCCTGAAAGGAAGAACTATGAGCACGGAAACTAACAGTGATGAGAATAAATGAAACAATTAAAGAATTTTAAAGCTCATTGTCTCCTGACACTAAAAAACACACATTGATCATCATTGGGGATTGCTAAGAAACCAGTCCCTACCTCCTTATCTAAAGGAAGGATAATCAGATATCCATCCTGAATTTCTTTTACCAGATCTGTTTCAGGGTAGGGAAATAGTTGATGAAGTTTATTTCTTCCTTGTTGGCACAATTCTAATTCCTTAGTGCAGAAAGAATGACAAAATCACAAAATCACCATTTTTGGCCATTTCTAATAAAAAAAAGTTAGACAACAAGAATATAAGCTCTCTAAGTCTTAGTTTAATAAAACTGTAAATCAAGAACGAAAGAAAAGCCCGACAGCATTCCATACACCTGGATACGGGTTAAATTATTACTAAACAAACTTTGGTTATTTCAGGGGGTGGGGGGCTCACTCAGCTCTACTCAGGGCTTACTTCTGACTCTGCTCAGGGATCATCCCGGCAGTGCTCAGGGGCATGTATGCAAGCTGGGCAATTTCCTCATTGTACTCTCTTGGGCACTGAATTTTGGAATTAAATAACATGAGAAATTATGGAACATTTTCTCAGTGCAATATCAAAATGTGCACAACACAGCTAAAACAACACATAACATATGATAAATCATTTGGTGAAAAAGAGAGTTGAAAATTCAATGAGATAAGCGTTCAACTTAGGAAGTTGAAAAATGAACAGGAAAATAAACTCCAAAGAACAAAACAGAAAGAAATACCAGACAGGAGACCAAAGCAGTGGTGTGGAGAACTAGAACAAAACCAGGAATGAGAGTGGTCTGTGAAGGAAGACAAATCACTTGACTTTTTGCGCTCAAGTCCAAATAAACAGCAATTACATAAGCCACACAGACAAAAGCATTTCAAGAACCAAGGTCTGGGCTGGGAAAGAATTTCTAGGTAGAGCGCAGCTCAATTGCTACCTTCTACTTCTTGTTTCTGTCGGTGCTCAGCTCCTTTCCAATGGCTTGAGTGTCCTCACAGGAGATGACAGCACGGATCGGGCAGTCTCCACTTTAGTTGGTTGCCAGTGACAGAGTCCCCGCATCCTTCAGAGTCCTCATCGTTCACTTGAAAGACTCACAGAATTCACTGGAAGTTCTTATACACAGGGTCACATTTGTTATGAAGCAGCCAAGCAGAACAAATCCACAAATTCTATTTGTAGAACAGAATCATTCTCTCAGTTAAAGAAACAGGACCAGGGGCCATATCCAATGCCCTCCTGGGCTCAACGATTGAGTGCACAGAGGTGGTCGACCAGGGAAGGTCCCTGGGCCTTTGACCCTCAAGGTTTACGAGTACTCCATTAGCAGCATGGCATGCCTCACTTCCCTCTCCTAGTCCAGATGATTGGATTAAAATCTGTCTCCAAGGATGGAGAGATAGTACAGAGGGCACGGCACTTGCTTTACACACTGTCAACCGAAATTTGATCTCTGGAACCCCATAGGGTCCCCGAACATCACCAGGAACAATTCCTGAATGCAAAGCCAGGAGTAAGCCCTGAGAATCACTGGGTGTGCCCCCTCCATAAAAGAACAATAAAATAAATAGAACTAAAACAAGTTCTGGCTCCAATTCTCCAAGGTTGGAATAAACTCTGTGTAGCTCCAGACCCCACCACAGGACAGACTGTGCAGTGGTCTACAGACAGACAGATCCAATCAGCTGGGAAGACCCAACATCTACAGGTCCCTCCCAGAAGCCAAGAGAAAAGGTAGATTCTTTACTCTTCTTTAGTAAGATTCATTCCTTACTGCATTCTCAGTGCCAATTGAGGTGACCTGAGCATCCAAACAAACACCAATTTCCTTGGCGAGCCTAGTAAATAGACTTGGAAACCACTACTGTAGTTAAAGCTACAGATTAAAAATGCTGAAATCCCAAGAAATGCAGTCATTTGTTTACAGAAGAATTTTACAGAGAGAGAGTGGCGCCGAGTCTGCAAAGAGGGGATCGGACTGAGCTCCAGGAGTCCGGTTACTGTGGGCGTCTCAGCGTTCTCTACCCAGGGAGCTCTGCCCTGCTTTGCCCTTACCTATAAACCAAGTCACATGTGTTTGCAGTTGGTGAAATAAGGGCTTGCATGACACATTGCTGAGGCAGACAACTGCAGTTAGGCTCCGGAGGGAAGACAGAAATAATCAGCCCCTCTCACCATCACAGCAGCAAGATCGAACTGCTTTCCAGTCCTGTGACTAATGTAACTTCTGCGAAGTCAACGTTTGTCAATGGGACAGAGAGGTCCTGCCACTGATAAAATGAACTGGGGGAAAATGCCCATTGTCCAATTAGCTTTCAAATAATTTACCGTTCATTCCATTTCACCATTGCTACAGTGGAATAGGAATCTCGTTTTCTGACTTCACTGCAGCTTCCTACTGAGCTGTCAACGACTTTACTCTTTCTTTAGCAGGTCTGGTGCCTCCCTTAAAGCTAGAGAAGAGCCAGGTAAGAACCTCCTTCTCTCTCAGCCTGGACTCATTAGGAAGCATTGTTGCAGCACTGTTTTCCCCCATGGTTGAAGCACATGATTTTACTCACAACTGATGAAAGTTACTGGAATACTTGAGGTGTCTAGTGTGGAATTAATGACATAGATATGAATTATGAAGACATAAGTGTGAGAAGAAATCAGGTAAATAGGACCATCAAAAAAGAAAGAAATTAAGTAAATAAAATCTAAATTATACTCAACTGATAAACAAATATTCATGAGTGTGGATCAAGCGTTTTCTGATCTGATTAAACTGAGTCTCTAGTCTGCTTCCATGGGCGATAATGACCTTGAGTTCAGATCTCTCTGCTCCTGGACTCGTGGGTATAGTCCCACCATCCTGTCTTTCTGGCAGCTCACTGGTACTGCTGTGGAAAGTTGATTCTGGGTCCGGGTCAAGGTTTGCTGCTGGGATCAACCTAAGACATCTAACGCCCACCCCTATGAGGGCAGTTTCTCACCTCCCTCGACTGTGTTTCTTGCATACGCAGGGACAGTCTCAGGTTCTCTCTTACCTAGAAAAGGTAAACATCACCTCTCGATGGACAGAGGTTTAAAATAAATGCCAGGATTAGGGAAGCTTCAGATCTCTTGTTCTTTTATCTCCATAGTGAAATATCAGCTAAGTTTTCTTACCGAGGGCTGGACAAGCATTGCATCTAGTTGAATCATCCTGTACTACGTAAATCCACAAGATACTGTCATAGTCTTCGACGCTATTGTAGTTAATGGGGTGATTCCAGGCAGCACATTCCAACATAAGGGAAGTGTTTTTATCCACAACAACAAATAATTCTTCAGACACCAGTGAGGTGTCCTATAATACAGCTAAATCCAGGCACTATATATTTCAAGATAAAGTCAGATTTCACAGGGAAAAGGTCCATTCCTACCCCTTTCCTACCAACCCACTTCCAATGCTAATCCCAAGTCTGGGTTGTCATCTAAGTACAGAGCTGAACCTCAGAGTTCCAAGACATTCTCCTGAACATACCTTTTATTTACACTTGAATTCCCCCTAGCAGTCAAGTGTAGCAAGACTAACTAAAAATAATTAGTGTGTTTTCTCTTTGAAATAATAGGAGACCATGGTCATGTTGTGTTCTGCACCAAACTTACAAATGTCTACTATCTCTCCATTTGTCATTGACCTGTTATATTATATGAAAACATTAAAGGTCCCTGTAGTACAACTAGGGAGACAAAGTTGGGCCACCACCAGCTAAATGCTTGCCATGTGTTCTAATTGTTTCTAAAAGTCCAAGGAATATATTATACCATGGGAACATTAATGAAGTTCAAATGTATATGTGTGTAGATAAAGTTTTATTGGAGCACAGCCTCAACCAGATGCCATTGGGCTACATTGGCACGTGATAGGGTCCAATGGAAATGTTACTGGTGCCTGCTCAAGCAAATCGATGAATAACAGGATTCAAGTGATCAAGTTATATATATATACATACATATATATATATTTTATAAAGTGAGAGCCAACATGATTGTAAATATTTGCACTGAACCATAATGATTGAATTTTAAGAGAACTGTGATAAGGAGGCATGAGGGTGAGAACAAAGCCTGGGAGGTTGGTGGAGGGATACTGAAATCAGTGGGGGGTTCTGAGTTGGAACATCACATGCCTGAAAATCTATTATAATCACATGCAAGTTATGGGTGCTTAAATAAAGGTTTTTTGTTAAAAACCAAATAAATGAATGATAATAAATGTTAGTACACATGTGCACATGAAGTATGTTCCCTGTTTCTCCCATGTAGGGCTCTGTACAGGAGGCTGGGAATCTCAGCATGGCACGGGTCAGGGAACATCTCAGTGACAGGTGTGGATTAATGCCCCAGGATTATTTTGTGAGAACACTTTAAAATTTGCAAATGACTCTCTGTCTCTAACTCTGCCTCCATCTCCAGGCTCTCTTCTCTCTCTCTCTCTCTCTCTCTCTCTCTCTCTCTCTCTCTCCATCACTATCACTATCTTCCTGTTCATCTATTTGCTAGAGCTGGCACCAGTAATATCTCCATATGTCCTGTCTCATGCTAGTTGAACCCAAAGGCATCCGCTTGCTCCAGGAACATAAAGAGCCTCAAACCATTATATTAGGTCATGGGAATGAGCTGATATAAATGTTACTGGTATTTGGCATACCAAATACAACACGAGCAGCTTGCCAGGCTTGCCGTGCGGGTGGCATATATATATATATATATATGTATGTATGTATATATATGTATATATGTATATATATGTATATATGTATATATATATATATGACATATATATATAACATATGACATATATATACATACATATATGTATGTATGTATATATATGACATATATATAACATATATATATGATATATATATAACCTGTGATTACTTCCTCCTTTCTGCCCCTCGAGGTGTTGCAGATGTGACTGCAGTGCCAGGCTGCATCAGCAGGTGGAAGACAGAAGACAAGCTTGTCTATACCCAGGGCTCTGCTCTGTGGGCCCTGAATGGTTGATGGTCTAACACAGCAAAAGACTGGGTCACCTGGAATGAACCCAGAACCTTGGCAGAGCCTGGCAAGCTACCTGTGGTGTATTCGATATGCCAGAAACAGCAACAATAGTGGACTTCATTGCCAATGAATGGAGACATTACTGGTGCCTGCTCGAGCAAATCAATGAACAATGGGAAGACAAGTAACAAGTGACTTCTTCCTCTGCAAAAAGGAAAAGAAAACTGAGCTAAAAATCCTTATCTCTCTCACTATTAGGAGGAACATGAAAAATTAAATAATAAACTATAAATAGATGTTTAAATATTTCAATATTCCTATTTGCTATGCCTAGAGGTGCCTTTGTTACTCTTTAAGAATAAATTTACTTCCTACATACTCTTGGGACAAAAAGAAATCAATCTTTCCAAATAACATTAGTCAGATATAATAATTCTCTCCTTTCCCAATCTAGCTCAAATTTAAATATTTGAACAAAAGGAACATCACCAAGATTAGATGTGCGAGGAGAGAAGTATTCCCATAACAACCTGTGGAGAGAAGACCCAGCACCGGGCTGCAGGAAAGCCAGTGCTGTGAGACACAAAGGCTTTCTGTTGTAAGACACTTTTGGTTCCACAAGTGTTTTGTCTAGGACAAAATTTCCCAAATTGAGCTCAAGACTGTTGGGTAGAGGTGTCCCCAGGAAATGATCCATTACCTTTTCTTCGTAGATGGCAGGTGGCATGTGCTGTGTCTGTATTCACAAGCTAAAAGAGAAAGAAGCCTCAAATGTAAAACTTTAAAAATTTCAAATGTAAAAGTTTTCAACTCAGCTTCTAAATCACAACACATTTGTGACACATCTGGGGTTAGGGGGTGCATTAAGTTTAAAGGCACTAATGGATTGCGATTCAGACCATCCCAGTAGGTTTGATGGTTGAAGGGTTTCAGAGCTTCTATCTTCACTCCCTTGGAATATTTGAGTTTCTTGGTCAGTGCTGGGCATGGAGTCATGGAGGGAGAAGGACCAGCCCAGCTCCCCCAGGAGCCAACTTCCCTAAGCTGAGGGAGGTAGCACCGTGCTTCTATGCCACAGTGTCAGGGACCGGTTGGATGCTCTGGCAATATCCAGGAAAGGGAGCAAATTCCCTTCTACCTCAAGGACTGGCCACTGGGAGATTGTGAAATTCACAAATCCAGCAAAGTTCAAAAGGCTTTACTTAAACAAGTTCTGGTAATATGATCCAAGGTGAGAAAAACCCCAACCTTCCGATTTCTAGCTACACTTGCTCAGGTCAGGGGAACAGACCCAAGATGGAAGGCAGGCAGGCAGAGAGTTTCTTCTTGTTTCTTGCTTCTTTTATATTACTTTTGCCCTCAGCCTGGCCCAGAAGGATGTCTCAGTAAGGACCAAAATCCCAGCACATTAAATGCAAATCTCCAGGTAAGGCCCAGGCCTTACAAATGCTAATTCGTCAGAGCTGGATTTCACCTTTAGTTTCCTGCAAAGACATTTGTAGACTTGGGGTCATTTTACCTAGGTTAAATGCAACTCAAGAGTTAATTTATGGAGAATAGCATAACATTTTATACGATGAATATCCTACAGCCAGCTATGTATTTCTCCAAACTTCCACAAAGTCCTATTCTTTACTTCAGGGTACTTCTGGGTGCTCTGCCTTTAGAATTACTGAGAGTTATACTAGCTTGCCAGGAGGCAAACAGCATTCCTCTTTGATCTAGCATGGCTATTTTATTTAAAGGAGGATCCAAATGCAGCCAGGCAGGGGATTCCTGGTAAAACTGTCCAGTCCCATGGAGAGGACCCGTGGGAGTTATGAGAGGAAACACTTTGACCAGCTAGCATAGAATTCATGGTGAGAGTATTCTGCCAGTCAGAATTATCTTTTTCCAATCCTGCCCCCAATCTACCAATGTGATCCTCAGGAGAGAGCCTCAGCTCTCTGGCTCTTAACAAATGCCAAAGCTCTGGGGTATTGGTGACTTTGGGCACATTAGGGCATGCTCTCCAACACCACAGGAACACCTACCCACAGAAAGTATGCTTGAAGGCTGTGTTTGCTGACCCCTCTCTCAGCTTCACTGACACCACACTAGATTCGTCCTCAGACTACCAAACTAGCTCACTGCTCAGCATTTGGCCTCAAACTTAGTATTGCCTTCTTCCCTCAAGTCCTTTTACTTCTGCCTTCCATAGCTTCAGCTTTGGCTGTAGTGATCCATTCTCTTAGGTCTGCAGGTGCGGTGGCATTCTTATGCTAATGGCAGTCTCTACTGGGACTGGACTCTGTGCCTAAGTGTCTCTTGAGTCTTGACTTCCAGGAAAGAAGGCCCCATCTGCATACAATGCAGGTAAACTTCTCAGCTGTCTGATGCAAACATGCCTACAGACAGGGACTCATGAACACATGGTGCCAGAAGGAAGAGTTTTTCTGTGCCTTCCCTCATCCTGCTGCACTCTCACACAGCTTGGGAAGGACCATCTCTATGGCTGTACCTTTGCAGATATAACATCAATTTTCTGTGGAAAGACCTGAACATACTCATAAGGTGATGTGATGTGTTTACTGAGACAATCCCTTGGATTCTTTCAAGTCCTTCGATTCCTCACCGTATGTGGGTACATCAGGAAGAGACTGTTGGGATTCTTTGGCCGTCTTGGGGAAGAAAAAAAAATTGGGATCTTCAAGGTTGGTGCACTTGTCTTCTCTCTCAGCTCCAGAGTGAGGTCTGTGCCTCCCCTGCATTCAAGAGGAGATGTGACCCAGCTCATGGGCATCTCTAAGCACCCAATGCCTATCTCCACCATATGTTGTCAAGAGGTACCTTAAGAGGTACCTTGTACCTTAACATGTGTGTGCATAAGTGTGTGTGTGTGTGTGTGTGTTCCCATGTGTATGGATGGTCGTTTGGGTAGCTGAGTATGATTCTCTGGGTCCAATTCTCTGAAGCCCATTGGGGAACACATTTGCTAGTGCTACGAGGTTTGCCTGGGATGGAAAGATGAGCCTCCAGGAGATGTGACCCAGCTCTGGTGCAAGGTGGAGGCCTCCGAGGTAATGGTTGACTTTTCCCTGCTGTCTTGGTAATCGCAGGAAGGGTGGGGCAGTTTCCTATGAAAGAGATGGAAAGAAAAGAAGAAAGCCATGGAGAAAATGATCTTCCCTTGGCTATAAATTCCAGGAATTTCTTGTCCTTAGGGACATCATTTCTAAATGCTTTGCTGGCATTTATTCAGGCTACTATGAAGGATGGCCAACTGGCAGGAAATAGAACCAGCCCCATAAAACCAGAATGCAGGGGGAAACTCTTTGATGCTGCTACTCCAGAGAAACTAACATGCCTTACTCAGTCACCACTGTTGGGAGGGCCATGGGTTCACCTTCACCCCTTAAAGATAAGGGGGTCTCCTCTGTGAGCCTGGGGGATGCAGGCAACGGGAGGAGAATGGATCTGCCCTCTTCAACAATAGCTCAAACCCTGTGTCTGCTGGTCTCAGCCCCACAGCATCATTACTGAGATATTTGCCCTTCTAGCACCAATAAAAACTGTCGTGGGCATATTATGTGCCAAGGCTTTAAAATAAATGTCCATTTAATTCTTTGTAATAAACCCATGAGGCTGGCTCTATTTTTTAGATGTATTTTGTACAAAGTGGGGAGGGACGACTCCCAGAATTAAATGGAAGAGTCATATTTGAATCCATATTCGTCTTTAAAAATACATGCTCTTACCAAGGCTTAAGACATTGCCAGCAGGGGTTGGAGAGATAGTACATGAGGAGGGTATTTGCCTTGCACACGGCTAACATGGGTTAGCTCCTGGCAACCCTATGGTCCCCTGAGCACCACCAGTGCAGAGCCGGGAGTAACTCCTGAGTCACTTGTCACTTGTCTTCCCATTGATCATCAATTTGCTCAGTAACGTCTCCATTCGTTGGGAATGAGGTCCATTATTGTTACTGTTTTGGGCATAGCAAATACACCACGGGTAGCTTTCCAGGCTCGGCCGTGGCTCTGGGTTCATCCCAGGGGACCCAGTCTCTTTTCATATTGTAAACCCCTGAGTATCACAAATAATAGCCAGCAGGCATACTCAAGGAATAGTCGTTTGCCTGATAGAGGCACTGTGAGTGGGAGAAATCTATTTCAATAGTACTAAGTTGTATTTTAAACTTTTTTCTATAGTATTTTTAAAATTGCAAAAGGTTCAGCATTTCCATCTCTTAACAGAATTCCTTTTCTCATTCCCTTTGAGATAGATAACTCAGCAGCACCATAGATATGGCAAAATGCTTCTACCCATTCCCCACCCACATGGATACTAAGTATGTCATTCATGGGAAAAAGAACAATCCAGAAATTTAATGGGCCAATCATAAAAGGTGATCCTATAAAAAGTATTTCATAAACAAAAAACAAAATTTGGAAATATTTCAAAAACAAATGAAAAGTTGAACAAAGTCACTTCAGCTGGGCTTGTTTCTAGAGAAGCAGCGAAGTTCAGGCTTGCCTGCAGGGCGGTAGCTCAATGTGATGAAGAAAAGGATCTTCCCTAGTCACCTCAGCCCCAGAGGCTCTGTCACCAACTTGCTCAGGCTTTGTGTTTTCAGTCTTCCTGTGGGTTACCTTGGGATCGGTGGGACGGTGATGACTTGCCTCCCCGTGGGTGCTGACCCAAGAAAGGGGCACATCAGACCAATCCCAGCCTGTCCCAGGGGCACAGTCCCGTCACTGCAGGAGGCTGGAAACTAAGAGTATGGAGGCTAGGGGAAGCACTCATCTCTGGTAGCCAACTGCTATTCCTATTGCCCTGAAGGCTAAGAATGCGACCTCTGACCTCCTCCAATAACCAAGTCCATCTAGCCGTGCTTTGGAAATGTTTGGGGCCCAAAGGGTCCTTGTGGAAACCCTTTTTCTTTCAACTTTGTTTTAACTCATCCCTCTTGCTTGACTGACTGGATAATCCAGGCCATTTTAAATTCCAGGGCATTGTATGTGTGGGCAGAGAAACCCAACACCCTCTCTCAGGCTCCAGGAAGTCCTCTGAAGGAACCAGGTCTGTTTTGTAAACAGACAACTTGCATGGGATTGAACATAAGCACACAAAAGTCTCTTCATGTTTGTTCTCCTTAAGTGTTCAGGATTGGGGCCGAGGTTTCAGCTTTAACTTCAATTTAGCCAAAATTAGTCAATGCTGACACAGTAATCACACTATTTTCTTCTTTTATAGAATGATAAGCATTTTTTAAAAGGACATGGCATTAATCTTAGTGAACCTCCTGAACAGGTTCACTAAGTTTATGAATTAAATAAAATTCATCTTATTTAATAAGAAAAAGAAAGCAAAAAGCATGGTTTGGGAACTCAAAAGGGGCAGAGAAGTGTAGAGGAGGAGACTGAAATAGCCGGTTTGCTGGGCACTTTCCACTCCGTGTTCTTGGAAACCTTGGGATTATTTATATGATCTTAAAAATATTCTCGACAGTTTCCAGACATGGCAAAGTTGACATCCTTCTGATTTGAGCAAATATAGCATTCATTATTTTTTCTGGCGTAGTTAATAATGCAGTTCAAGCTGGAAATCCAACAAAGACCATGTGAAGGAACCTGGCCACGGTGAGTTGGGTGAGCTAGACACGTAGGACAGAGGGACACATGTGCACGCAAGGACACAGTAAGGCAGACGCATGGTGATCTGCAGACCGACGCCCACACACCCACACACCTACTCACCTTCTGAAAAGGTGACAAGCTTTAGCCTCTGCTGCCATTCAGTTTCCCAGTCCAGGTGCAGCCTCTTTCCCTGCGCCTTGATGAGTTCATCATCGCCACCATCATTATCATCACCCATGTCTATGGCAGATTTGCTACTACCGAAAAATCAAGAAAATCCAGCTTTTTAAAAATTTTGCTGAATTCATAGGCCATTTCTGCTCTCAAAGAAGATAAAAAGCAAATTATGCCTGATCCCTTTCTTCGTGCAAGCTCAACCTTGGGTAGAGCAGTCGGCTAAGCTGACACGGAGACAAGGAGGCAATAAAAGCAACAAAAATGACTGTGTCCAGGGTTGTCATTCTGCTGAGCTAATTGAATTTGGAAGACAATCTGTTTTTCTCACTCGAAACAATCATCTACTATAACTGGACATGACCACCAAACATGATTATATTTTTCTCTTCTCTGATTTTTCAGCACAAGGCAAAATGTGAGGAAAATTCTGGTGTCATCCTCATGACACACTCTGAATGATTTCTACATGTTTAACCAATGGAATGATATTTTTAATTAGTAAAATGTTTTTCTTTATTTAAACACTGTGAGTTACAAAGTTGCTCACAGTATAATTGTTTCAAGTACTCAATATTCCAACACCAGTCCCACACAAAAGTGCCCTTACTGCCACCAAAGACCGTGGTTTCCCACTCTCCCAACCCCAGCCTACTCCCTTAGCAGGCACTAATATACGCTTATTAAACATATATATTGGAATGGTATTGATCTAATCATAATCTTTTTACTGGATTGTTATGTGTGAATTGGATCATCGGTGTTATTGCTTTCACTTATTGAACTTATTATTAAAAGTAGTGGGCTTCTGCTCACTTTTTTAACAAAGATGTTCATGTTAATTTCTTACAAATATATAATACTCAACCCCACAGCCACAACCATTGCAATGATGGACAACAATCATTTTAAATTTTCACAACCACTGTTTGAGCCTGTCCTAAGCAAACACTGAATAGTTTATTCTATATTGCATGTTAAAGTTAATTTACTAAATATGGTCGAGAAATAGTTTCTTAAAAAGAAAGTTTATGAGAATTATTCAATCTCACAATGAACTCATTGGGGCATTAGGCCCTTTGCATGAGAAATTACTGATATGTTGTTACAAAATATCAGTTATAAAATTTAAGTGTTGTAACTTATATATAAATAATGATCATATATTTTTTTTTTTTTATATATATATATAATGGATACATATATAATGGAATCAGTTTTACAGATCTGGTCGACTTGACCACCAAGCTCATGAATTAGGCTTCACTCAACATTGAAGCAACCTCCCCAAGAAGCTGTACAAAATGACTTACAGCCAGGAGGGAGCAGGAGCATGAATGTTTAGACGGAAACAAATCAGGTGGCGCAGGACCTTCTCTTTGTGGGTACTGGACTCTGGGCAGAGCACCACCCCCCAGAGCGCACCTTCCACTCCTGCCCATTGCCTTAGGAGTCCACCCCTGCAGGAGGCAGAAGCTGCAGATGAGTCTCAGTGGGGACGTGAAGTTTAGCAACGTGATGTAAGCTGCTTATCCTGCTCCACCAATTCATAAGAACATTTCTGGGCACAAGTATTCATAGCGTGTTCTAGCAACTTCATGTTGCCACTGCGACACTTAGAGTGGACTTGGTTAAGAATGAGTTTACTTCACAGAGATGCATCTTTGTACAAACTTGTTCAGTGAGATGAGGAAAAGAAAAATCAAAAGAAAGTGTCAATGCAGGCTTAACCCTGTGGACACCTATTTAGATGGTGGTTAAACAGAGGTAGGCACCGGTTCAGGAAGAAAGGCTCACATCAGGACTGCTTGTCAGAAATCATCAGGAAAGATCTAATTCCAAGCCTGTGACAAATTCATTACATATCATAGAAACTCTCAACTATAATCTGTAGATAGGTGTAATAAAATGGAGATAGGAACTTCTATATGAGTTAAAGGAGTAGGCCGTGACAGAGATAACTCCCAGAATTGCATAGATGGCCAGATTTCAGGAGCGGAATGGGTGTTTTTATTTAGACAGCAGTTAAAGGAGTCTTCAAGTGCCTCAAATTATGGTCATTGGGCCTAGAGACATGGAGCTGACGGTGGTCAGTGTGTTGCTTCATATACTTCCAAGGTGCCCCATTGCAACTCAAAGGCACTTGCTCCTATGTCCACGTGCCCAGACCAGTTCACTGTTCTGAGTTGCACCCAATGAATCCAAGTCTCATCATGAGACTGATCTTTGACCCTTGACAGGTCCCTCACACCCATTACCAAGCTTGTGGGATGAGGAAGTCTTCAAAAATATGGGTTCTAGAGCCAGAGGGTCTGGCGTCTGGTCTTGGCTCCTCTCTGAACTGGATCTTGAGCCGGTTGCCTGGATGCCCTGTGGCTTGTTTTCTTGAACTGTGACATAAGCAAAGTCGTGTACTGTCACGGTCATTTGTGAATGAAGAAAGGCCATCTAGACAGGGCACAGCACACTGCCTGACCCGCAGGAAGCGCTTTAGCATATTCTCTTGTGATTATTCTTATTTTCTGTTTCAATGTTTAGGAATGACATGAAAATGCCCATTTAAGCATAATCTTGAATTCGATGCTCGAATCACCACTTACAAGCCTAAGGCTGTGGGCAGATGGCCTACGTGGAGTGCCCCAATTTTCTCATTTCAGGGCCGGGCCTTACAGAGATTTTAAATAGGGACTGAGGAAAATGACCTGAGCTAAATGCCCAGAGAATCACCTAAGAGGAGCCAAGATCCGGAAACGTTGTTGGCATCTGGAAGCCCTCCTCGTTTCTGTTTCTGTTTATCTACTAAGTGTTGTTGTAAAACTCTTCTTTAAGAGTCTTAAAATTTCACTTTCCCTTTTGAACTAATCCATTTAGTACCAGCCTGTGGCTCTGAAACACACCTTGAGATTCCCACTGGGTGCTGGCACCCCTGCTCCTTCTCCAGTGCTTCCTTGCACTGAGAGCAGCCCCAGAGTGGTCTCATAAGCGCTCACGCCCTTCATCCTACGAAGATTCACTCCCCGCCCAGTCATTGCAGTTTCCCCAAATCTCACGGATCCCGACTGCTGGGCCCCTTGCCTACTTTCACACAGCTCTATCTTGGGTTTGTTACGGGGAACACTCAAACACAGGTTGGATGTGGACTCAAACACAGTCCTGGCAAGCATTCCTTCCCAAAGCCAGTACTCACACCATATGTTCGATCTGTCCAGTCACTGGCTCACTCTAATGTTATAGTCTAAGGGAGAAAACAAATGAAACAAATGCTTCATTAATTTTCAAGTTGAAATATTATATTTCATTTCCCAATTCAAGCTTGCAAAGAGGTGCTGTGGGTGGTGACGAGACCCCTCTCTGTTCTGATTTCACTCCTCACCGCCATGAAGGTTATTTTAGGGGAACACTCCTATTTTCTCCCTATGTTCCCTACTACTCTTCTCCGAGAACGTGACAGACACCGACTAAGTTCCCCTCAGCACGCCCGGCTAGGAGGAGGCGTCCCCATGTTCAATCACGGTGTTTGTTCCCTTTGGGCTGGTGTCTTTCCCTGCCAGACATTGACCATCACTGGGTTCTGTTCCTTCTTGTATGGTCAAAGCTCAGCATCATTTATGATACCAGAAAAACAAAGCTAAGCCTCCAACTCAAATCACGTGGACACAAACAGCTCTCTGGCCATGTGAATCAACTTTCTCCTGAGGTGATTCCAGAGTCTGTCCTGTTTGCAGGTGCCATCTGAGCTCTACGTATGTGCTCATACTCTCACCCAGCGCCCTGGACAAAATGGCTGAGAAATATGTCTTAGAACACTTTGAGCAAAAGTTCCCAACAGGTGTGCATCAATAATTCCCTCTTCCCTAGTCCAAGGACCTACACAGGTAGTTAATCTTTTGAAAACTTTTTTGGTCATCTTTCACTGTCACTGTCACTGTCACTGTCTTCCCGTTGTTCATCGATTTGCTCGAGCGGGCCCCAGTAACATCTCCATATGTCCTGTCTCATGCAAGTAGAGCCCAAGGGCATCTGCTTGCTCCAGGAACATAAAGAGCCACAATTCATTCGGAATGAGGTCTATAATTGTTACTGGTATTTGGCATATCAAATACAACACGGGTAACTTGCCAGGCTCTGCCGTGCAGGTAGCATACTCTTGCAGTCATCTCTAAGTCCAGCATTTACTGATGAACCACGCAGCAGCAAGCGGCGCTGAGCTGGACTGTGATAGGCTGGTCTGCTGAGTAGAGTTCTGACGAGAGAGAAGTCCAGATGTGGAAAATGGAGGTCCTCATGGAGTGGGGGGGTCGTCTGGCTTGTTGCAAGGCTCTGCTGGGCTGGCGGGCCAGGGCTAGAACCCGCCATCTCTCCTGGGCTCCTTGTGAGTGGCTGGGCACAGGGAGAGCAAGTAGCAGCTCTGCCCTATGTCTGTCTCTGGATCAGCATACCTGGGCGGGATTAAAAAAAGACTGCAGCAGGGTGGATTTCGATGAGCCTCACTGTGATAGGCTGGTCTGCTGGGTGGAGTTCTGACGAGAGAGAAGTCGGATGTGGAAAATGGAGGCCCTCATGGAGTGGGGGGGTCGTCTGGCTTGTTGCAAGGCTCTGCTGGGCTGGCGGGCCAGGGCTAGAACCCGCCATCTCTCCTGGGTTCCTTGTGAGCGGCTGGGCACAGGGAGAGCAAGTCAAAGGGTTCATTTCTAAGAAATATAAAGCACTGACAGAACTTAACAAGAAAAACTCAAACAGCTCTATCAAAAACTGGGAGGAAGGGCTGGTGCGTAGCAGCAGCGGGTAGGGTGTTTGCCTTGCATGCGGCTGACCGGGTTCGATCCGCAGCATCCCATATGGTCCCCCGGAGCACCACCAGGAGTTGGTCATCTTTAAATTATTAATTTTCCAGAAACGTTAAAATCAGTCCCTTCTCTGCAGCCCCTGTTAAGACTCCTGAGATGATCACTCTCTTTACTCAGAGCTGCACCCTTTGAAAGCGATACACCAAAGAAAAATCTTTCTTATTTGTTTTTGTGGTTTTGTTTTGGAGGGCTTTCCTGGCTTTCCCCCCTTTCTTTCTTTCCCTTTTACCCTTTGTCACCATTTGAGAGACAATAACTGTAACCATTGCCAAGCTGATAAGAGGGGGACAAAAAAAACTTGTCAAAGGACAAACCTTGAGCAAAAAAAGGAAATTGCCAAGCAAAAAATGTTCATTCTCCCCAAATTAAAAACAGCCAGAAATTAAAGCAGCAGGGCTGGAAAGCTCCTCTGGTTGCTTTTAATTGGTTTTTAAGGACAGGAGAGAGATAAGACTCCAGTGGGACTAACAGTCCCCCGCCCTCATGCGTCCCTCCACCACACGGCTTTATGAGCCGGAAGACCAGGAGTCAGAGGCTCAGAACAGAGCCCCTGTCCAGTCGTCCTTGCACAGTCCACTCTTCATTCCAAGAGACTCAACCAAAAAAATCGTCCTTCAAGTTGCAGTGTTTACCTCCCCCACAAAAAAAAGTGCAGACTTCGGCTTGGGTAAAGAATTCTGGAATTCTGGCATCTCTGAATGGAAGGTCTATAGACCGACCCATCTTATTTGGAGTCAATGGGGCAAAGACACAAGGGGAATCACAAAGGGCAGGAAGCAAGAGCCAGGAGCGTGTGGGGGCGCGGGGCGCAGCTCATTGGATCTGCCCTCGTGAGACTAAGGGCCTGAGCACTTCGGAGGGAAGCATGTTAGAGGCTGATTTCAAGGGTAGCTTTCCTTTGGACAAGGACAATTTCTGCATGACCCATCATGGTTCCTTGAATTCTCTTTGCTTTGAGACCCCACCCCATGCTTTCTTAAATTAATCATAAACAACAAAATCAAAATGCAAAAGACACACACTCCATCAATGAAAATCAATGGATGGCTACCCCGAAGATGCACGTACCAACTTCCCCGTCCTGTCTCTGCTGCAGTAACCACTTCCTTCAAACCTAAGGGATGACCACAGCCCGACATGCCAGCTGAGCTGCTTACGTAATATGGGCTCGCGTTCTTAAGCCATCTGAGCTTTTCATAGTAAGGTGAATTAAAAAATATTCACTTCTCCTAGATGCTTATTCATTATATGCATAAATCGGATCACAGCAGCAGGCAGGCTACACGTCCACATCATCCATCAGGTTTAGTTTCATAGATTTGGATTCCTCAAACTTGTTTTCAAGAATTTAAAATTTCCCTTAGTTGGCACAAGTTACTATAACCAAATACTATGTACTTGGGTGCTTAAACCACATAGTGTTATACCCATAGTTCTGGACCAAGGTGCTGGACAGACCCTGGGGATGACTTACTTCCTGGCTGTAGGCTTTGCTTTATGTGCTCACAGAGTAGGACAGAGCTGGAGCAGTGTGTGTGTGTGTGTGTGTGTGTGGTGTGTGTGTGATGTGTGTGTGCATGAGCCCGTGGTGTGTGTGTGTGTGTATGTATGTGTAGGGGCTCTCCTCTTCCTCTTATTAGGCTCCGACCTCATAATTTCCTCTAAACCTAATTGTTTCCCATGCCCAAAGGTTGAGTCATTGAGAAGGACTTAACACAAACATACCAACAGAAATCATAGCCACTAAAGGACTAAAAGTCCCTGTGAAATAGTTCCTGGCACCAATAGGACTGAGGAGACCCTTCTCCATGAAGACTATTGAAGCACACGACTCCCCCTTCTTCAAGACCAGCTTAAAAACCAGGTGGCTGTTTCAATAGCTTTTATTTTCCTAATGGAGTTAGTTAAAGGGAGACATAATCATTCCATTGTGTACCATTTCCTCACACAAGACATGGCATTGTCTAGAAGCTAGAAATTCTGATGCCCCACCTCATTTGTAGCCACTGACTGTAGCCACAAGGGGAACACAGCTGTAATTCCCCAGGCAGGTGCACTGGTCAGGAGTGTGCCCTGAGGGGCTGCATCCTCGATGATGAAATAATGCCTTCGGGCTACTGTGTACTCTGCATTGTTTGCCAGAGATTGATCCTGGTCATAGGTGGAGACTTCAACCCTGTTCTTTCCTGATAACCATGCACCAAAGCTGAGGAGTTTCAGTTCTTCTCCTGTAGGACCTGCACCAAAAAAAAAAAAATGTGAGGAAGAAATATTAACAGAGCAATCACGTAGGATTATGATGACTAGGGAAAAAAAGCTATTAGGAGTCTGTGGTCCCATAGTCTCCCTCGTCACTACTATGCTGAGTGATATGATGAACCAGGACAGGAAACAAAAGATTTTAGAAGGATTTGTAGGTCCTAGGAAGGGCTTAAGACCCCTAACCCTAGCAGGAATATGTTAAGTTCTATTTGAAGTAATTAGGGTGAACATCCAATTAAAGGATTTTTCACCTGAAGCAGGAGAGTCATCTGTTTTCAGAGCACTTTCTGGAGTCCCAAGGACCACTAAAGTAGTTCCAGTATCAAGAGTAATCCCAGAGAAGCTCGATGTGGGCAAAGATAAACAAACACTGGGTCTAAAGTAGGAGCCTGCAATGGCTGAGTGAGAGCCAGAAGCTCCCCAACTCCGTCAGGTGTTGTTTTGCTTGCATTTACCTGTGGATAGTAAATAAACACTCCATTAGGAAACTGATCTTGCAGCCATGGTACTAATTCTTAAATACTTTTGATATCTTTTAATGACATTAGATAAATCCACTCATTGACTTGATTAAACTCTCTAAAGTGGGCAAATTAGCTAAACTAGCAGTATTGGGTTATTTGAATTGATTTAACTAATATGGTCACTCTTTCAAACCCCCAAATTGTGCCCAAAAGAAATATATTCTAGAGAGTATGCCTAGTAAATAAAATCTTATATAACTTACAAAGAATAAGAGTAAAGCAAGTATAAAAGTTGAATGGCCACATTCAGTGAAAATTTAAGGCATTTGCTATCCAGTATTTATTCTAGAGAATGTGAAAATAAAGAAGCTGAAGTTTCCATAATTAATTGTTATCCTATAAGCATGTGATTTAAAAGATTTAAATGCAAAGTCAGATTTTAAATATCCTTTTAACATGATCTATAATTACATGGGAGAGCAAAGCTTTGTAGGAAACTGTCCTGTCCTAGAAACAAAATGTCTATGGCAACTCTGCTTAGAACATGAAATAATTAATACCAGTGACCTCAATTTTTCCAACTGTATTATTTCTATGTCGCCTGTAGGGGGTGTTCTGTGAAAACTCGTTCATAACACTGCAAGTAGCTATGTATTATTGAAACTGAGTAAGAAGTAGCTTGCTTGCCTAAGGCCATTTATAATAACAGTTCAGAAAAAGAAAACCCAGGAATACTAGAGTATTCATTATTTCGGTTTACTTGAGTATCTGTAATAGACCTAAATATGTATTATCGTATTCACTTATGTTTACCTATAGTCAAGACTTTATAGTCATATTGAACTTTCCAATGTTTATAGATTGTTTAGGACAAAAATGATGAGCAAAAGAATTGACAGTGATATTGAGTTCTTTGGTTTATAGTCTTGGCCATTAGACTAGTGTAAAGAAAATTTCAGAAACAGATGACGTGGTGTGTGACTAGAGATAGACCAGATCTGGAGTCGAAAACTAATGACTGGATTGTGTGGATAAGGATCAGCAGGACTGAATCTGTAGCAGGCTTTCATTTGTATTTAACACATTTTAACATGTTAAAGTGAATTGAGTCACCACGGAATGATCCCATGGTCCTGTATTCTGTCTCATTTTTAGAATAACCATCCAGCCGCACCTAGGCTTCTCCTTGATCTCTCCACTTCCATCTCTCTTCCTCAACTCCAAACTCCGTGTCTGTCTCAGCTCTCCTTTCCTTCGGCAGCAACACTTCTGGCCCCTTGCCATGGTCACTGCATTACACTCGCTGCATCTGCACCTCCTGATTGCCCTCTTGATTTCTTTTTATCAACATCTCTACAGAATCTGAAAAATTCATCAGTGTTGGCAGGGGCATTGGTCACAAATTCTTCTAGCAGCTCAACGCTTAGGGAGAGTGCTGATGAATCATTTTTCTATAATGTTAACATCTAGTAACCTGCAAGATGAAATCCTAACTCAGTGGCATCCTGAATGTGACTTACCATGCCTGGGTAAAGGGGCCATCGCTGGGCACACCTCCGTGGGCTCCTGGTCTCCAGCTGCTCTGTGCCCACAAAGCATCCAAGCCAATGGGAGGAAGAAAAGGCCGTGGAGCTGGAGGGCCCGTCCTACAGCCCCTCTCTGCCTTGGGTCCCTCCTTCCCCGGCAGACCTGCCTACTGCTCCAGGCCCTCCAGTGCCCTCTGTGTAATCAGATGGTTTTTTGCCAGGAGAGCAATAGCTCCACCTGCCTTGGAGTGGGGTGGGAAGGGTTTTTCCCTTCCTCTGTGGTTCCTTGTGCCACTTCCACACCCGCAGGGAGCCAGTTCTTGTGACTGTGGAACCCTGTGTCCTGGTGCACTGCTGAGGATTTCTGCTGATAACTGACTGTCGGGAGCGCCGCGGGTCCCCAATAGTGCTGGGAAGTGAGTTCCCTTCTACCTCCCGGCCGGCGAGGAATGGATGAAGACTCAGGAATCAGATGCAGTTTTAAAAGGTTTTACTTATCGCAGGTTCAGGCATACAAATCAACAATAGGAAAAATCCTGTGCTTAGGATTCCTGGCTAGAACCCCAGCCACGTGTAGGCCAAAATGGCGGCCACCATGTGTTAAGGCCCTGTAAAGAGGAGACAAAGACAAGACTCCCAAGAAGGGTGCAAGCTCACAAAAAGAGAGCCCAAAAAGATAGAGAGAGTGAGAGAGGAAGCAGGTTAGTTTTATACCCCTGCAACTCAGACCTCCCTCCCACTATTATGGGAAGCAGAGTGGGTCAAATGTCCTCAGGTAATTTCTCCCAGCACCTCACCTAGGCCCTTTTATATGCTAATGTCTAGAGCCAAGATCTGCCTGGAAAAGCCTTTATAGGGTATAGAAGGGGATTTCTGAGATGGCATGTCTTTGTACCAAAGACTAATACTAATGCCAGTTAAATATTTCTCCAAGCCTTCACAAGTCTCATCTACTTCACGGTAGTTTTGTATTTTAGTTGCCTTTGAGTTATCAGGGAGCCATGCTTGCTTGCTTGGAGGCAAACAGCATTTCTCTCTGGTCTAATTATTTAGGGATCCTACGTGGCCAGGCAAATATGCTGGTAAGATCTAGCTAGTCCCACGATGATTGTGGTAGCATGAGAGAATATTTATACCAGCCAGTACAGAATACATAGTCAGATAAACTGCCACATTTAGACTACCCTCTTATCTACAAAGTGATTTGCAGGAGGCAATCCAAAGCAGATGCAGAGGTTCTTAGAGGAGTCCTGCAACAACTGACCTTCCACTTCTGGTCCTAGGAGTGATTAATCTTCTCTGCTGCTTTCAAGTCTTCATTACTGAGCAGAGTCATTTGTGCCAAGTCGCTCTCCGTGGACTACGTAAGTGGATTCTCACAGAACCATGTTCTGTCCCATTTCCAGCTCCAGGCTGGATGTGATAAATGGGGATATGTAGCGTCTCTTCCCTGTGCAGTTCCTAAAGGCTTATTATTTTTGCAATCTTAGGGTCCACATTTAGACAGTTATGTCGTAACGCAGAAATCCCTCAGCTCTCACTGTATGTCATGATGGGCAATGGATGTCTCCTCATTGGCAAAAGGTGATCACATTCCTTGTAGATCACCTTTTGATCTAAGCATTAAATGGGGTAACTGTTAATTCTTTGCCACACTCCGTTAATGTTACAATATTCTCTTTTATTTGGAGGCCAGAGGTGAGTGGGGACGGGGGCCTCAGTGGCAGTCATTATGGTCGACACCTGCTTACTGCTGAGGCGTTGGGCTCATTGGTGCTTCAAGGGACCAGGTGATGCCCAAGATTTAGCCTCGGTCTCTTGTCTGCACAAACACAGCATTGATGCTCACAGCATCGAGCTATCGCTCTGGCCCTCGCTACACTATTCTGCTGACTCTCCTGTCCTCTAAGCTCTGAATCTTAATATCTTTGAAAATATTATTCTTTCTTTAAACATAAAATGTTTTAAATAATTCTAAATGTGAACAAGGAATTCACACTTCTACATCAAGTCAAATTGTCATGTTTTATTCCTTTCTGTTCAGTGATACCAAGTTATAAGCCTTGTTTCAGATATATGGCCATGAAATCTGGGCTAGAGAGAGGGCAAGGCTTCCCTTGAGCTGCCCTGCTCTGATGCCCACAGATTACACACTTGTGAGTGTTCCTGTGTGTGTTCAGTCAATCCGCTCACAGTTCTCACTGTATCTCCCGGGTCAGGAGGAAGAAGCCATGACATAATGAAGTAGCTCACCCCATCGTCACTGGGAGAGAAACTGAGCTTTAGAACCCATGATATTTTTCCAGTGCAGGGTTTCCCAGCTGAGCCTCAAGCTAACAAAAGTTTTTCATGCAAACCACACACGTTATGTAGACAAGAGTTTGCCTACCACCTTAAAGATGCGTGAAACAATTCAGAATGAGCTCCGCCAGGGAGGAATCCAAATATGTAATGTGAGACTTATACTTAAGAACCCCAACATTACATTTTATGTGTCACACAAGGAATTTATGTTCCTTTAAAGTGTCCAGAGGAAGCTGAAAAGTCATTGTTCCACCTCTGTGGGCTCTCCCTCCCTTGAGCACCCTCTCTCTCTCCCCACCTTGAGCAGCACCCTTAACTTTTCACTGTGGGCTAAACCCTCCAGAATAGCACTCACTGCTCCAGAATCAGACGTCCCCAAGCATGCCCGCGCTGCCTTCCCTTTCGCATTGTGGCAGGAGCTCACCAATGGCAGCTGCATTGTTCCTTTCACGGAGGCGTCTGCAGGGTCCAAGCACTCCGGTTGTGTCTCTGCTGAGACTCACTGGGCCCGTTGGCTGTGCGCTGTAGGCTGGCCCTTCACGCCTCTTCTCAGATCATTTAATTTACTAAGACAAAGGTTACCTAAGGAACGCTAACTCCCAGCGAGAAGCCAAACCAGTGACTCTTGGGGCTGCTGTTTCAGTGACAGGCACCCCTTCCCTCCACCCCGCGCCTTCAAAGGAAAGGCTGCTCAGCAGTCGGGACACCCTTTCTTGGGACTCTGACTTTTGTTCCTATTGGAAGCTTTCTTCTTTTTTACTTCTTTCCCACTTATTCTTTTAGGGTCACCTTTTCATCTTTTCTCTCCTTCCCTTTTTCTTCTTTTCACATTTTGACTTTGTTTTCAAATATAAATAAAGTATTGTTAAGTCAAGCCTGAAAAGATAAAAAAAAATTAGTTCAAGAAATAAGTTTTTTTTATGCTTCCTTCTAATTTGGAATCTATGGAAATACATCAACGTCCCCTCCTCAGGGTCACTGTATCTATAAAAATGCAATTAATATTGTAGCTTGTTTTTTTACCCAACATTCTTGGTTTTGTTTTGTTGTTGTTGGGGTGGGGCCAATCCCAGTGGTGCTTAGAATTTACTCCTGGCTCTGCACTCAGGGTTCTGGGGACCTTATGGGGTGCAGGCATAGAACCTGGAGTGGATGCATACAGGCCACCTCCAAACCCACTATACTATCCCTCTGGCCCCTCATAGAATATATATATTGTTTTTTCCTTGTAGAAAAGTTAATTGGAAAATATAAGAGAAAAGAAAAGGAGCTCCCCAACCAGGGAAGAACTTACCATACACTAAGCTTTCACCCGAAATTCTTCAGCAAGCTTTTACCCCCTTTCTCGTTGTGGGGCCCCAGAATTTGCCTTACATCAGGTGCTTTTCTCTCTCAGCTCTGTGCTTCTGGGTTTCCTCTCCTCTCCCTTTCTACAAGACTGAGAATTTGCTAATTGCCTCCACCCTGTCCCCTTCAAAGCAACCAATCACGGGGCAGAACAGTCTACGGGGAGCACAGTCTACCTGTTGCTTAGCTCTGCTTTACAGTTCTCTCCCCAAGACCTTGATGGCCTCCACCAGTGTCTAGCCACAGCTTTGGGAGGCGTTAGGAAGTCTCAGTACAGCGTTATAAACCTAACTGGTACCGTTTCCACCTGCAACACAATGTCAGAGCCAACCAGCAGTCATTGCCTTCTACAGAAGTAGACCAGGCCCAGCTGATAAGGGCCAGATTCCTGATGCCTAGACAGAGACGAATAACCCGAACTGTGTGTATGTGATGTCACTCTTACGTCCCTTTGCTGATCTCAGCACTCCCGCCTCTCAGAACTATCAGGGCATCCGTCAACACAGTTTTGCATTTTTTGTGTTTTTTTTTAACTTGCAGAAACGCTTCTGTTTCTAATTCTCAAGTCATTTTCTTAATGAAGTGCAACTGTATTTGTATTTATTTGTTCAACATGACCAGAAACAGAAGCCAAAGAAGGATAAACGAAGTCTTATGGTTAGCATTTTATTCCTTCCTCAGCCTGGGCCAATCATTCTCTTGGTTCCACGTACACGGCTGTCCTGTCTAAGAATGCTCTCAAATTTCAGTTGATTTTATGAACAGACTCCAGATACCAGCTTTTTTTATTCTTAGGGCAACAAAATACAAACCCATAGAACAAACCATAATTTTGTAGTGGAAACTATAATCTCTGCCCCATGGAGGCAGGTTTCTAGAAAGGGAAACGACCAACTCATACACCCACCAAGCTTAGAACTTCTGTGTTTTGACAAAGCCAGACCTGGAGGCAAGAACTTTTATTTGTTTTTGTTTGGGGGCCACACCAACAATGCTCAGGGTTTACTCCTGGCTCTATTCTTAGGAACTACCTTCAAGGGTTGCTCCAGGGACCATATGAGGTACCAGGAATTGGATCCAGGTCTGTAGCATATAAGGCAAGCACCCGATCCAACATAATGGGGGAGGAAAGAATTTCTCAAGGCAAAGCCACCTCTTTTTTATTATTTCTTTTGCTTTTGGGGTTACACCTGGTGACACTCAGGGCTTACTCCTGGCTCTTGCTCAGGAATTACTCCTGGTGGTGCCTGGGAGACCATATGGGATGGGGGAATGGAACCAGGGTCAGCCTCAAGCAAGGCAGACGCCCTACCCTTTGGTGCTATCACTACGGCCCCCAGCCACCTCTTTTATGTTAACATAAAATGGCACATATACTGGTTTTATTGATAAAAGAGGGATCCAGCAAGATATTTAAAATATTTTGAAAACAGCTGAAAGACTAGACATAGATGAGTGCAGTCAGGAATTTCAAAATAAATATTCATTTGGCATTTATTGATAAATGCTTTATTTGAGGTGTTTAAATAATATGCCCCCGCAAAGCCTAGCAAGCTCTCGTTGTATTTGACATGCCAAAGCCAGTAACTTTTTTAGTCACCATGACTATATATGAGCTTTATGTTCCTTAGCCGTTCCTTCCTTGCATCAGGCATATGAGATATTACTGTGCCCGCCTAGCAAATAGATGATTAACGGGAGATCGGATCGTGATCGTGATTCATTTGGCAAAATTAATTCATAGTTTGCTAGAGCGGGCACCAGTAATATCTCCATATGTCCTGTCTCATGCCAGTAGAGCCAGGGGCATCGGCTTGCTACAGGAACATAAAGAGCCTCAAACCATTATATTCATAGTTATGTCACTGGGAAATAAAATATAAGCTTTGGAGGTTATCTTTTCTGTAAGGTAGTAATCAGTAATGTGTATCAGACAAAAAATTCTTGGTTTTGCTATGTACAACAGCTATTTGTGTTGGTATCAGTGTCCTAATATTTAATTTTCATGCCAAGAAAGTTATAAAGTAGTCTGATCAAATTGAAATTTTGTAACTCATAAAATCTGTCCTCTGAGAATTGGCTGGAGGTGCACTGCTAATATTATTGCCACTAGTCACATGTGTTTAAATTTAAACTGATTAAAATTAAATAAAGCACCCATTTCCCTGTCCCAGTAGTCAGCATTGAAGTGCTCTACAGCCACATCGGACTCCAGAACAATCACAGACCCACTGCCAATGAATTCCCACCCCTCTCAACAACCAGTGTTCAAAGGATTCCAGTTGTCACTTTAGCCCATTTTTAGTCTATAACCATTTTATCTAGAGCAATAACAGGCTCTTCCTGTCCCTGGAGCAAGCAGATGCCCATGGGTTACACTTGCTTGTTACTGGTGCCCACTCGAGCAAATCAATGAACAATGGGAAGACAGTGATACAGTGTGAATAAGACAACAACAATAATGACATGGAGTAGAGTATGTAGGAATATTAGTTACCAACTCTACACCAGACACTGAAAGGATAATTTGCACTTATTATCCAATTGGACTTTCATGTTCTATATGTATTATCTAAGTCTCCCTGCAATAATTTAACCCCATTTATTAGTTGCACCTATTACCTAATTGGGTTTTTATGACATACCTATATTAGTAAATGCACGAACTGAGCGCCTACTACCGAGAGTATCCCACCCTCACGTCAGAGCCTGGCAAGCTACCCAGGTCATATTTGACATGCCAAAAATCAGTAACTATTATAGACCTTAGACCTCATTCCCATGACCTGAAGGAATGGTTTGAGGCATGAGTGTGTGTGTGTGTGTGTGTGTGTGTGTGTGTGTGTGTGTGTGTGTGTGTGCTCGTGCTCACTGCTCTGACTGGGCAGGCTGTTCCTCCATCCTCCAGGCGCCTGTTCCTCCTCAGTGCCCCCTACTTCCCTGACCTGACAGTCGCCTCTTCAGCACAGGAGTTGCCCTCTCCTGATGTGAGCAAATTGAACTCTGTGTGCTCGTGATTTGCAAAGCATCAGTGCTGCAGAGAGAGGTTTCTGACGAGCCCAGTCCTGCTATAATCATTGGTTTTCCAGGATAATTCAGGAAATGGTCTCTGTACAACCTAATTCCCACAAGCACAAAGACACACATGAGGGTTGTGCAGAGATATTTCGCGAACAAGTAGTCAGGAGGAGCTGTTCAATTGAGTTCTATTCGGAGGCTCCAGCTAGTTAATATGTAAGGACGGTTGCCAAGAAACATGGTAGTATTTTTTTCCTCTCTCTCCAGAAATGCCTCAGATAATTGTCTTTTAAAAGTAAGAAGGTACTTGAAACCAGATTTCTCTGCATTCCAAACTCTCCACAAACCTAGGAGAGGTTTATGATAATGAAACCTTTCCTTGTTATTTGCATTTCTTAGGTGGTTATTTATGTAAATGTTCGATTTTTTGCTACCTAGGAGCAGATTTACAGATGAATTCCCTTCCACCTAATGAAACCGGTTCAGCTCTCCTAGCTGGTAAATTCTTCAAAAGGCACTTGTTTGGGTGATTATAAGCTACTTTGATGTCCTACTACACTGGCTTCAGAAAATAAATGACTGTATTATTTCTGACTGAGGCAGTATTGAGCCTTGGAGGAATCACATATCTACAGAAAGAAGCAAAGTGTAATCTGGCATTTCAAAAATCATTATGTGAACTAATCTGTGGATTTAAATATCTGAAGTCCCCGGTGTTTCTTCCAAATCTATCTCCAAAGCAAAGAGGACATCTCGAATGCAAACAATGAGGCTTGCACTCATTTACTGGAAATATTAGCCAGAGAATGTTCTAGAATAATTTCTTCACAGGGAAAAAAAAGAATGTGGTGGTACCTGGAGGTTTCTTGACTTGAAACCACTTTGGAAGGAGCAGGACTCATCCTCAGATGTTCTGGAAAACAGACAAAGAAGCAGTTTGGCTTTCTCTCTTGATTTTCAAAACCAAGGGAGAAATGGATTTTCTAATGTGATCGAGTGCAAGGCAGACACGTTCTCATCCAAGGACCAAGTTGTTTCGTGCCTTTTCAACACTCGTTCAAACAGAGATGAACAGATGGGACAAATACCCTTTCTGCTGCTCTTTTATTTTCCCAGTTTGCTGCAGGTGAGCCCAGAAAACTGTCTCTGGCACCCCTACCAAAACTCTTGTATGCAACAATTTGAAAATGCCCCCTCCCGATTTTTGAGGCTATCTAAATTCATGATGGCTTTGTAAACAATTTTGCCTTTTTAATGAAAATTTTTTTGAGACTGGCACAAGAAATTCATACCATTTCAATCCATTCAGGTCTGTCACTTTCAGGTTCTAAAAGAATACAGTAGCTCTGAATTTATGATTTAATTAAAGGTGCAAAATGCGGGGGGCAGCAGCACAGAATCTGGGTCTGAGTGCAGGTGAGTCAGGCTGTACTGGTTCCTGCACAAGAGGGGTGAGGCCCTCTCTCTAGCCTTGGAACCTGGGTCCGAGCCGCCTCTGCAGAGCTCGGGTGACCCCTGAGCAGGCTGGATTTGGAGTCCGGACACCACAGCATGGAATGGGGAGGCCATTCACCTCCCACAGCTGATTTAAACTGAGAAATGCAGGGAGAGGGCGGGGCCTTTGCTTTCCTGTGGTTTAGACCCCAGCACCCTAGTGGTTGCCCTGGAGCACTGCCAGGAACAATTCCTGAATACAGAGCAGGAATAACCCGTGCGCAATGCTGGGTATGACCCCCAAATAAAACAAAACAAAAATAAATAAATAAATAAATAAATAAGCAGATAAATAAATAAATGAATGAATGAATAAACAAATGCCTACAGGTTAAAATCTGACATCTAAAAACAAGCAATTCTAACCTGTCAACTCGGGCTTTGAGTGAGCCAATCACATCTCAAACAAACACTTACTCTAAATATTCCTCTGCTATTTCTAAAGCAGAATTAGGGTGAGAGAATCAAGCCCAAGTTAGTGAGTCTTCCCTAGTTATCCGTTACTGTTTCTGAAACAGCGTTATCAGAAATGGCAGTTGGTAGCAGGAAGTATTAATGTCTTATTCTTTCTCATGCCTCTGCATTTATGTGTTGGCCGTCTTCCGTTTGGGGAATCACTACATGGCCACCACCATTAAAAAAAGTCACAACAGCCCAGAAGATAATCAGGTTTTATTACCTCAGGGAAATTAACTTGTTTTTTCCTTTTTAGAGGAGAGGATTCTTTTTTAAAAAAAATTATAGGTGAAAACAGTGATGCTAAAAGCCCTTATACAAGACTTTAAAGGCTCTGTAAGCAGATACAAACGGAAGGCCATGACCTGCCACAATCTGTTGGGGAGGGCAAGTTCAATTCACTCATCCTCATCTGCATCCAGCACTGGGGGATAATGAGCCAGAACACACACACACACACACACACACACACACACACACACACACACATACACACACACAATTTTTATTAATTATGAGATTCCAGCTATTAATTATGAGATTCCACTTTGGTGTACCCGCACTGCAGAGCCTGGCAAGCTACCCGTGTTGTATTTGACATGCCAAATACCAGTAACAGTACCTCATTCCCACGACCTGATGGAATGGTTTGAGGCTCTTTATGTTCCTGGAGCAAACAGGTGCCCTTGCGCTCTACTTGCATGAGACAGGTCATATGGAGATGTTACTGGTGCCCGCTCAAGCAAATCGATGATGAACGGGAAGGCAGTGATACAGACAGTGATGAGATTCCAGCTTATTTTTTTTTTTGTTCACACCCAGCGATGCTCAGAGGTTATTCCTGGCTCTGCAGTCAGGAATTATTCCTGGCAGTGCTCAGGGAACCATATAGGATGCCAGGATCAAACCGGGTCAGCTTCATGCACGGCAAATGCCCTACCTGCTGGACTATCGCCCGCCCGAAGCGATTAATAGCTGGAGCTCCGGCTCCAGCTATTAATACAGTTTTGTTATTTTATTTCTGGTCTGTAAGGTTTATAGATGGAAACGCCTGTCCATCTACACTTTCACCAAAATGCATGAAACTGACAACTTCCCTGCAAACTTTGGCATTACTAAAACACACAACGGTATGATTTTCAAGTCTTATTATTGATTTAATTATAGTTTCTCTTTTCAAATGTTAATTGGGAATTTATGTTACTGCTCTGGCATCCTGCTGCTGCAGCGCCTTAAACATTTTTTCTGCTGTTGGTTGCCTTTTTAAAACCATTGATTTGTGAGAGCTCTTTAAATGGTAATGGTACTATGTTATGGACAGAACTTACATTTTCTTTTTGCCAGTTTTAAAGGTTATCTTTTAACTCTGTTTATGCTGTCGTTTATTTATATACCAGCTTCAACTTCGCTAACAACTGTTTATCTTCTCCAGTATAGAGCTGGAAAGTTGTATCTGTCTTAAGAAGCCTTTCTCCATCTCCAAGGTATAAAGATAATCTCCCCTTTATTCTGTGACCTCTAGACGTATTTATTTAGGTTGGACTGTTTAGTCTCCCTGAGCCCCTGCAGTTCTTGCTGTACTGACTGTAATGACACCAGGACAAGCGCTCTGGGGTAGAGCGACTGGAACACCCCTACTCAGGCTCTCTCCTGCTTCCTGGTTCTGCACTTCTGGGGAGCAGCTGCTGGCCTCTTTCCACCTTCCATCTCAGCTGGCTTTGCGGCCTTGACCAAAAGTTGGGCCCTAGTAATGTAATGGTGTGCCGGTCTAAAGAGCCTGTGTCCGCCTCTGTCTACACAGACACACCTGGCTCATCCTGGTAGAGGCCAGTAAACCATATTTCCCAGCTCACGGTTACAGATATTCTTGCTTCTTGACCAACAAACATCCAATACAGCATAGTCCAGCCCCTCGAAGGCATGTAGACACATGAAGAATAACAAGTCCCTATTGCTTTAAACTAGAGGTTTAATTAAATGGTAATAGCTGACTGACACATACTCTTCATTCTCATAAATACATGCAACACTTGTGGATTTTATTGGGCCAATCACTTCTTGCCACCTTGGTACAACCTGTGTTTCCATATGGCTTCTCTCCGGAGGATGTCTGGCCAATTCAGAGTCCTGTGCAGAGGAAGGGGCAATGAGTAACAATACTTTCTTAGGCAGATGAGTTTTTCTTCCACACCCACTAAATTTTATAGGACCAGTATTCTGTTTGTTTCGGTTAGTATCACTTCACATCCACCCTGTGCCAGGTAATACACAGTCAAAGGATGAGTGTGAAGACGGTGCCTGGGAGAGTCATTCACAGAACTTTTACAAAATGAATCATTTTGTTGGCAACATAGTTCAAAAATCTATACCCTCTTTTAGAGCAAAGCAAAAATCACTCTGCTCACCGAAGTTAGAGTGGGACTTTCTCTGACTCAGAAAAGAAGAAAACGAGAGAACTTAGATCTTGGAGCACATCACCTTACAAATATCTAAAAAACAAAAAAGGAAAGACTGCTGAAACTTTTCACAGCTGCATGAAAGGCAAGGGTTTTACCCATTCACTCTACTAGCTCTCCAGTCCTGGATCTTTTTGTTTTATAAAGGTGGTACCTGATTATCTCTATGGAAGCAGACCTTTGGCATTGTACCCCACATTTCTGGTAGACGGAGATCAATCTTCAAGACTTAGCAGTTCAGATGGCGCAGTGGTTGAGGTGTGCTGTCTTCAAACTCAGATTTACTCAGTAGCCTTTTCCCAGGTTATGCACAAAGTCAGACACTCAGTGGACGGTATCTCTTTATGTATTAACAGATTTGCAGCATGTTGTGAGGTTTAATTAGATAATAAAGCACTCCAAAACTGCTCCCTGATAGGTCTGTGTAAGTGAAGGATAGTGCCAATTTAGTGGTCGCCGTATGCTCTGCAGAGTGTTCCCTTCTGTGTGGGCAAACTGTAGAAATCCGGGCAGTTATGAAAGCTTTAGCATGCTGAAAATTAAGAGCTGATGAGAGCCTCCATCTCGAGATGGATAAACTATGTCACCATTCACTTGCTTTTTTTGGTTTCCATTTATACTCCCTCTTCATTTAAATGTTTAATTAGGAAGGAACACTTCCACGCATTATAATTCACTGTAAGCACGGATTCTGCACCACAAAGAGTCATTTTCCATTCAGTTTATACAAAGTTTTGTTTTGTCCCTGAATGAATCAATATGAAAATTAAGCTAGTTGTTTGAAAGCCTTAAAAAAGAAGTATAGCTTGCATGATACCAGGACGATTAAAATGAAGTAAAAATCTCAAGGCAGATCCTTTGAGAATAATTGTGTGATATATTCTTGCTATTCTTCAAGGTAGAGCTATCAGAAAAGGGGGAAAAAGTAAGAAAATGAACAAAGGAGCCTTTGGTTCCAGTTTATCTTCTTAAGAAGCTGGAACCTTTTCAGAGTCAAAGCAGTTTTTCACCTCTAATTGGTGAGCTTTCAATGGGCTGTGCAGGACAGAAAGGAAAGCTTGTTCCCTGCATCGGTAACCTGGGAGGGTGTTTGGGGAGAGGCAGTTTGGAGGTGAGAGTTAAGGATCTCAAATTTAATTTTTCTTGGAGTCCTCAGCAAATATCCGGGGCCTTTCAGGGTATCCAAATCTGACCAGAGATCTTTGAAGAATCGAAGTGAGTGAGTGAACTCCTGTTTGTCTGTTTGGCTCCCCAAAGCTTCTGTGTGCGGGCGTTTACTGCAACACAGAGAAGTGCAGGAGCCTGTGTGTGTGTGTCTATAAGGAGAGAGTGAAAAGATCTCCTCAAGTACTTCTTTTCTCTGCACACGTGGCCTGCTGCCATGTATACTAAACCCTCCCGTGGTGGTATAGTCTTGGGTCAAAGGCGGGAAGAGCCTCCAGAATCTCCCCTAGTGCTTCTGTTCCACGGGGCTTTTTAGTCCACCGCTTCTCCTAGGACATTGAACTCGATATTCCAGTGTTGAGGAGACCCTGTCCCCTTCTCCGTGGGTAGGACTCGAAATGAACTCCACATAGGGAGTCCAGTGATGCTGTGGGCCCCCAGGGCCCTTCGTGGAGCTCACAGACCTCTGGGCCACACCTTCGCCACCTGTCCTGGTGGGGTGGACCGGCGACAGGGCCCAGGTCCAGACTGACACTGTCCAGTCGGGCCACTTGGGCTCTCTCCCCAGTCCTTCTATAGGATTTTTAAGGAAGAAATTTCCCTCCGTGTTGTTCATTTATTTCTCTTTGGAGGAGTCTTCCATGTGATGCTCAGGCACCCCAGGTCCAACCTGGGCCTCTCGCTCAAAGCAGGGGCCTGTGGACGTGATGGTGGTTGGACCCTGAGTGTTTAGACTCACCCTGGTCACCTGAGTGGTGCTGGGGTACCTCCAGGGCCGTCGCCAGCATGACCAGGGGACAGTCTGGGGCTAGAATCAGCGCGGGCCAGGTGCATACTAGACATGGTGGCCCAAATTGCTCAATTTTTCCCGGCTTAGGAAATTGTCATTTTTTAAAGTTTTCTAAATATTTCATTCATGCTGATATGAAAATGGAGAAAACAGGAAAAACCAGCATCACGTTTTTATTATTGCATGTCAGGACATGGAAACTAGTCTCAGTTGTAAGACTAGAAGGAGGGAAGGCTCTCTTGGTGTTTGGGGAGAAGAGGATTTCCCTGCCTTCACTGGCCTAGACAAAGGGTGTGGGGCGGCCAGGTGAGATACTACAGACAGGACGGCATTTGGTTCTATCACACTCAACTCCTCCACTGCTGAATGAGCGCACACACACGCACACACACACACACAGGCATACATGCACAGACGCACACACAGACACACACACAGGCATACATGCACAGACACACACACAGACACACACACAGGCATACATGCACAGAGACACACACAGGCATACATGCACAGACACACACAGACACAAGCACACAGACACACACACAGCTCTGAGAAACTTCTGAACCACTTCTATTGCTCTCATTCAATCATAAAATATTTAATGAATTTTAATGACCTGCTAGACATTTTCTCAAGAGGCTGCAAGTACAGGCCTGAATATTTCCTGCCTAGGTGGAGGGAGACTCTGCTGACATTCATTCATTCAAGGCATGATTTCTTGACTTTGATGGATGCTGCGGAGAAAAGAAGGAAAGGCTGGGGTTGAGTCACAGGCTAATAACTCTCTGAGAGCTTTTGAAAGGGGGGTCCCTGAGCAAGTTCCTCAGTAGAAATGATGTCATCTGGTCGTCTCATCTCCATGAGGCTCAGCCAGGAGGGAGACAAACATCCCAGGGGCAGGGAACCAAGAGTTTGAAGGTTTGGAGGCAGAAGGGAAAGGCAGAGAGCGAGGCTAAACCTATCTCACTAAGGCCTGGTGCACGTGGTTGGCAAAGGGTGGTCATTGGGGAACAGGGTCCAAGTTATTGGGAAGGAAAAGCGGAAACAGCATGGCCCCTCTATTATCTCAGGCTTGCAGCATGCCCAGGCCAGTGATAATCAAGGGCAAGTGTGGGTAAGTAGAAGGAGAAAGGGGAAGGGGTAGAAGTTTTTGTGAAAAATCATCTTTTAAGGACTCAATATAGGAGTGTTTTCTGACTCATTCAACGCAACTGGTCTAACAGATGTTCAGTTTGCAAAAAGGCATCCAGCTCTGCAAAGCCTCAGAGCTCACCCTCTGCAACACAACGAGTCTTCCCGCCTATTGCCTGCTTGCTGTCATCTCTTTGATTTACAGGTCAGGCCTGTATTTCCTGAATGGAAAATTGTCTCACCTCTGCCAAGACAGGAACCTTTCTCCAAATTCATGGCCATTCAGAGTACACAGAAAAATAAGAAAGAAAAGACAAAGAATCAGCAATTCTCTGAAAGCAGAGCTTGGGCACCTTCACTGGCCAGAAATGTGGAAGAATTTTGAGGAGACACGGAACATCTGGAATGAGCAAAGGGTGCTGAGCCTCCTGGTAACAAGGAGAGCAGAGCCAGAAGGTCACCAACCAAACCCGGGTGATCTCCGGAAAATGGTGGGCCAGGAGCTCTCCCACTTTCAGGAAATAAAGGGAGACAGTGCAAAAGTTCACATACTTGACCTCACACAACGTGGAAACTTCTGAGAGTGAAGAATCTCTGAACCACATAATCATAGCCAACTGGCAGCAGCTCTACTGTGTGGAAGGCGGGGGAAGGATCACACATCTAGCACCTAAGAAACGCTTAACAAATATGAGGGAAAGAGAAAGACCAGAAAGTAATGAGCTGGCAAAACCAGAGCAGGGAAAGAATTCAAGGGGTTTTTAACTGTTCTGCTTCCATGTCCGACAGACCAAGTATCAGGAGGAGGGTCACGTGTCTTTTCTTCACTCCCTTAGAGCCTAACACAGCATCATGCCGGACGCGAGCATAGCGGTGGTGGGACTTCAGACTCAGAAGAGCTGTCTGCACAAACACAGCACAAGGCCACAAAATGGGCAGCCTCTAGCGCTCAAGTCTTTATTTCTAATTGGACAGTGTCCACGGCCACCACCCACATGTTTCTGAGAACCTCGCCGTGGAGTCTTATTGGGGTCAGCTCAGTAGGCAGCCATGTCACAGGACTAGTGTCCTTTAAAGAACAGGAGAACGACAGTGTCAAATGACAGAGGCTTGGGGAACACAGGGACAGAGGTGGAGGAAGGTGCCTGCCAGTCAAGGACACCGAGAGCTGCCACATCCCCCAAAGAGAAAAAGAAGGGACAATGGGTCCCTTTTCCTTATCATCGGGGGCACGGACATGCAGCATCTTTGCCTGGCCGTCTGGTGAAAGAGCAGAGCTCGATGTTTTGTTTTGAGTCTGTGGCTGAAGCTTTGTCAGAGCAGCCTGGGCAGCAACCTCAATGCTGAAATGAGGAAACTACCTAAATGTCCACTGTTGCGGCTATTAAGTGAAGGAAGAGGGAGGGGGGCGTTGTGGCTCCTCCCCCTCTTGGGGGACCCCAGGGGCCCCAGTCTCAAGGCACCCCTTGAGAACTCCAAGGCCCCTAACAGTACTTGGACGTAGAGGGTGACCTTGGCAGCAGATACCAGGGCCTAGCTAGGGTCCCCGGACTGTGCCCCCTGGCCTGTCGGTGGAAGAAACAGTGAGGCCAGAGCTCCTAACCGTTCCTTTTGCTTCATCTCGCTGCTTGCTGCGGAACTTCTCTAAGGACCTAGTTCTCTCATGCATAGATCAACAGATCTATTTCATTTGATCTGCTGCCCTGCTGCCCTATTGCCCTGGAGCCCTGGAGCCTTCTTGCTGGCCTTTGGGCCCTGGGCCCAGGAGCAGCTTCTCCTCCCTGGTTCTGGCTATCCAGTCCAGGCACCAGGAACCGCTGCTCTCTCCATTGGGAAGCTCCAATGATGCTCTCCTGGTGTCCCTATTTATAGTCTCAGCCAGGTTCAGACCCTTGACCTCAATCATTATAACAGTTTCCCAACTGCAGGCTACAATCTCTTTAAGACTTTTAGAGGCAAATATTATCACTTTAAGAGGGGATCCCACAACAAGTCAATTTCCCTTCCTCAACTCCTTCAACACCGACCCCACAAAGGATTTGACTTCAATGTAACTGTAGTAAACAGACCCTGAACTTTAATCTGAACTTTGGTTAAAAAGAAACTGTTGTACCTTACCCCTCCGGACTTATTTTCCAGACAAACTTCTACTTTGGGACTTGTTTTCCCTTCCTTACCTTAGACTTTGTTTCCATTTCTTAAAAAAAAATTTAAACAGGGGCCGGAAGATAGCCTAGTGGTAGGGCATTTGCCTTGCATGAGACCGGCCTATGCCGGCCCAGCTTCTTACCCGGCAACCCATATGGTCCCCCTGAGCACCGCAGAGTACCTTCTGAGTGCAGAGCCAGGAGTAACCCTGAGCGCCACCGGTGTGACCCAAAAATCAAAAAAAAAAAAAAATTTAAGACAAATAGATGGGGGAATCCCCCTAAAAGGGTCTCTAAATGTCTTCTTAAAGGAACAGTACTCTACAGTTGGGAACTGATCTGAGGCCAGTTTAAGCCCTGAACCTGAGTTATAAATGGGGGCCCCAGGAGAGCATCCTGGGGCTTCCGGATGGAAGCAGCCCCTAATGTCTGGGCCATAAGACCTGGCCATGGCCCCTTGGTGTCTGGGCTGGATAGCCTGCACTAGAGGGGAAAAGCTGCTCCTGGGCCTGGCCCAAGTTCCAGGCACCAGAGCCACAAAGCCTAGTGCCTGGACCTCAGAGCTAGCACCAAGGCTTCAGGGCAACAGGGCAACAGGGTAACTGACCAAATGGTGGAACTGAGAGAAATCGTATCAGTTAGGGACTTAGAGAAACAGAAAAAAGAGAGGCAACAGGACGAGAAAAACAATGCCGTGGTGAAACAGAGATAGGGACATAGCCGAGGAGTCCAGAGAAAGAGGCCCTGAAGAGAAAAGCCGTGAACAGAAAGGACCTAAGAAAAGAGGACTTGAAAAGAGAGGTCCTGAAGAGGTAAGCCTTGAACAAAGATGACCGGAAGAGAGAGGCCCTGGCGAGAGGAGCCTGCACAGGCCCCCTGAGGAGAGCAGCCTGCAGGAGAACACGCCAGGGAAAGAGCCAGAGGTCCCTGGAGAGCGGTTCCAGCAGCAAGCAGCGAGGTGAGCCAAAAGTAATGATTCAAGTAAACTTCAGGAGCCTCTTGGCCTTGTTTCTTCCTTTGAAGGGGTGGGGGGAACAGTGTCTGCCCAGACACAGTCCAGGGTCCTAACAGACTGTGAGGAATATCGGGGGATCCCTCTAAGCCCAGGCATCTGCTGCCGTGGTCACCCTGAGCCCCAAGTACTGTTAGGGCTGTGGAGTCCACAGGGGATCCCTTGATCCTTGGGCCTTGGGTTCCCCCTGAGGGAGGAGCCACAATCTCCACTCCCTCTACCTTTATTTAGAAACTCTAACAGTCCACCCTTGGAGACTGGCTAACAAATTATAAATGGATAAAAGGGAACACCATGAAACCAGTAGAAGGATGAAGCGCAGCTCTGGGGATGAAAATGAAAAGGTTTTTGCAATGTGTGACAATAGCTGCTGGCTCACAAATATGTATGAAGGGATTATATCCACAAGAACAACTTGTTTAAATAAAAAGGGAAAAATATAACTTGAACAGTTAGCAATATATGCTATTAAAAGAGAGCATTATTTTCAATGACTATATAGAGGTTTATGAATTGTCTGTGGTTTTTTAATGGGACTACATTACAACATCTACAAAGACAATTAAGTTATTTCAATTTAGGAAGGAAAAAATATTCTTTTTCTTCCCTTTAAAGCCCTTTTGGGCAAAAGCAATCGGTCTATCAGTTTCACCAAGACACCAGAGGAACTGTTTATTCTCTGTATGAGTCACTGTTCCCTCTCAGAATATTTTATTTATAGTCTTTTTATCTTAATTGAGACTAAGCAAAGAAATGTGTGGCAATGCCCTCCTAAGGTAAACATTGTTGGAAGGAAACCCTCCGGAAAAATAGAAAAGCTATAAAAATATGACATTTGCACAAGAACCTCTCAATCTAATAACATTTGTGATTTATCTTTCAATCCACTGTCCAGTTTAGATTCCATGGAAATTGAATCCACATCTTCGCCGTAGTCTTCCTTCTCCACACACGTGGCGTGTTGGCCTCCATTCTCCTCTACGATCCTATGAGGTTTTCAGAGGACCACTCGTGGAGGGCACCATGCCCAGACAAGTTCTTTCCTCACCAGAGAAGTGTGTTTGTTGACATTGATTATGCTCGGGAGAGTCAGGTCTTGGGTTTGGAGACCGCTTTTTGGGAATGACTCATCTTCCCATTCCAATCACTTTCTAATTTTTCTAATTCCAGCTCCCTAAGAACACACACCCTTTACTTCCCTCATCCAAGAGTAGAAAGCCTATACTCAGTCAATCGTCATCATTAAATCCCCTTTCAATCTGTTACTTTTTTGTTTTTTTATGTCACAGGTTCTTCCCCTTACTCAACTTTTCAATAATTTTCCTAGTTTGTGTGATTTTACACCAGGTAAGTCTTGACTTCCATCCTCGCTACTCTGTTTTGCAGCCCCGCCGTGGAGACATCTCAATCCTCTGTTTACATATGAGTCCATCAAAGTGCCCAAGACCTGAGTAAAGTTCCCCCAAATCTTACAGAGGACACTTTTAACACAACTAAGATATGAAATGTAATGTATTAGAATTCCAGACACATGATTAGGCCTCACCCATGTCTCATGAACCTTCTCTCCATTCCTGGGGAAAACCAGGGGCCTTTATCATGTATCAAGTGAGAATGACCCACCCAGAATCCATGGAAAGCAGCTAAAATGCTGTTGGGTAGCACTTGGGCCTCAATAGAAAACTTGATGCTCCGAAGGGTCTGGAGCAAAGGCCTGAGCATGACCTGTGCTTAGAACCGAGGAAAGACAAAAGCAACCGAGGATATTCTACCCAGACCCCGTGTGAGCAGCCAGACACCACTGGAGTGAACGAGTCTATCATTCAAATTCTTCTTTTGGTTTTTTTTTAGTTTGGACCTACACCCCGCAGTTTTCAGGGCTTACTCCTGGCTCTGACCAAGCTCAGGAATAACACCTGGGAGAGCCTAAGAGGTCACATGGGGTATCAAGGATTGTATCTGGGTCTGCCATGTACAGGGCAAACAATCTTCCTGCTGGACTATCACTGAAGCTCCTATAATTCAAATTTATAATAACTAATTCATTATTAGTAGAACTTTCCCTAACGATGAGAAAGTAGCATGACATGTAATTTCCCTTTTCACTTTGTCAATGAGCTTCAAGTTAAATGCTGCATTCGTGGACTTAACACAATTGCCTTCACTTCTCTACAACTCTAACTCTTGCCTTCTTAATTTTGTTATTGTCCTAAAAGGATTATCATCTTCTTTATTTGTCTTTCTTATCTTTTTGCTTCCTTCTCCTTTGAAAAAAGTTTGCTTGGTAAATAATTTCTCTTTAAATAAAGGGATATCAGAGAGATCTAAAATAGTTGAGCTGGGATGTGTCTGGAGCAGTAATTCCCCTGAACAAGTAATGTGACCTCAGAACCTACAATAAAAGATCTAATGTTCCTTAGAAAAGCTTTCAAAATGATGATGAGTCCTCTCTGTGCCAATGTAACTATTCTGTTAGAGTCTCTTTTATCAAAAGAATGTGAAAATTGCTGGCCATAGAGGCAGGTTGTGGTGTGGATGGGAGGGAAATGGGGCACATTGGTGTTGGAAAATGTGCACTGGTGGAGGGATGGATGTTGGAACACTGTATGACTGAAACCCAATTATGAACAGCTTTGTAATGGTCTATTGAACATTGATTCAATAAAAAAGAAATAACATTAAATATTGACTATGTTCTTACTGCATGCAATTTGTATATAGTATATTCTTAAACCCTCATAAGGAATCTATGATGCTGGCATTATTGCTCTTCCACAAAGGTGAAAAAAATACTTAAAAATCAGAGGCTTTAGTGAAAAACCCAGACCACACAGTCTTGATGTGGACAGTCAAGCTTGGAGTCAGGTTCGCTGTACAGTGTCTGGGTTACTGACATCGTGAATGGTTCCTATGTCCACATGTGCCCAGTCACTGGGAAAGTCATGAAATCTTTCCTCAGGTTCTGGGCAAATATTCTCTCTCTTGTTAATTAGCTCTGAGACAGGTAGGTAAGGAAGTTCATGCTAAAGCTAAATTAAGAATCAAAATCAAGAATCAGAATTTTTAAAATATGATATAAAAGCTACTGTTGTTAAATCTAGTTTAAATTTACATGAGATTATAAATAAATGAAATAATGTGGTATAAATGCCTTTGCTGTATCTACCAGGCTTATTTTGTCCCAATGTGACATAAACTAAATATATATTTATCCTAATAAGACTATAAAAATGTCAGAGGACTAAAAATGTTAAGTTGCAATGACCAAACACATATGATCTTCTAAATCCCTTATTACTAGAAATTACCGACACATCTGAGAGTAGTTAGAAGTGCAGTTGCGCATGTTTCTGCATGTGAATAAGTTGGGTTTGTTTTGCCCAGATGAACCCTCTCCCACCCCCAGACAAAGCCTTCTACATTTAAAAGCAGAAATAAATAGTGAATAAATAATTAAAACCATTTGACTGGACTCCGCTCCGTGGGAGTTTCCACAGCTCTGAGGCTGAAACACCCTGTCTGCAGATGAGAGGTCAAGAAAGCAGCACACAGCAGTGGGGTGGGGGTGGGGGGGCCGTGGCGCCTCCCTTGGCCTGGAGAAGATGCTGGAGCTTCCCGGGGGCTCAGACAGACCCAAGGTGCTGCCCCACCAAGCCAGCGAAGCAAAGAACAATGTTAGTGTGTCCTCTCTCAGAGGCTGGACTCCAGAGCAGGAGCCTTCTCTCGTCACCTGGGCCTGCTCCTCTGTCCCCACAAGGTGTCTGAACAGACTAGACAAGAGTCTTCGACTCGGAGCCAGTGCAGAGGACATGGAAAGCCAAGGGAGCCTGGGCTGCCGCTTCCTGATCTGTTCAAAGACCATGCAGCACACCATAAAGGAGGGATGCTTCTAGAATGTTCTTGTCCTGAAGGCACTGGACTGTGCTGGAGATAGAGATTGGGAATGGGAAAACTCACTTCCCATGTTCTGTCCCCTCAGGGGAATCTCCTGTGATCAGCGCTAGAAATGATGGCGAGAAAAGGTGACCTTTTGATTAATGTATAAGAGAGCAACCATGGGACAACGCCTGATCTAGAAGTAAATCACAATTGGGGAAGTTTTCAACGTGCTAATTAAACAGTGAAGGGATTCATCCATTTGAAGCCAGAAGGAAAGAAATCTATCCTGGGAAAAGACATGTAAGGGCCTTTTGGAATTCACACATGGGACTGGAGAAGAAAGATCTCATCCAGAATCCAACCAGTGCTCTAAGGAAAACCAGACACACACTAGGACATTCTTTAAATCCCAGATCAATGTATTTTCTTAAAATGTATTCATTTGGATGCCACTTTCTTAGAACAGAGGCCAATGTCTCTGCATACTGTGAATTTATGCAGCTAGAGGCAGAGAAGACGAAAGGAGTTACCCAAGATGCACTCTTTGCTCCAAGAGGAGTTTCAACAAAGACCGCTAATGACCTGGGTCTCCGTGGAAATAGGGGGATTGTGGAACCAAACCCACACACATCTACATGGCTGCAGGGGTAGCTTTGCACCGACAACAGGGGCCATGGGTATTTATAGGCTGCTCTCAATGACTTACCAGCACCTCGGCCCCGCTCTCACCCACTAACAGTTCTCACTCATCTCACCCGGCATGGGTGAAATATCGCCACAATTACACAACTCAGGGTGCTGGCTAGGAGAACTTTAGGAATGACTCCAGCAAATTGCTTCCATTTTTCAGCTCACAGTGAGCAGGCAGAAACACAGAGAGGTAAAAAGAAAGCAAATGAGCTTGCCTAATGCAGGCTGTATATTCTGCATGTGTACATATATAAATATATTAAGCTTGCCTTCGGTGCCTTGGAGAAAAGAGCAACCATCAGCTATTCAGGGGCGATCAAATAGATTAAAGAAAACATCTTATATGTCTCCAAGGAGCCCGCAATAACATCTTTATTTCTGTTCAGCTACCTTCTACTCCCACACTGTGAGAAAGAATATATTTTATTAAAAACATTTCTTTTACCTGGAGGTCCTGTCAACTAACTAACACAATGAAAAGAAATTGAGGGTGATCTCTGTGTGCCAAAAAGTCTGCACCGACAAGCAAGTTTATTCTTTTCGTAGGGGGAAGAGACCAGAACTGAGCCTGGATTTCTCCCCTGGTGAAATTCAACGTCTGCTCTGTTGAAGGCTCTCACTTCAGAATTGTAGACGTCTCCCCATCGAAACGAACTTGGCATGAAAAATGCACAATTTGAAATAAGTTTTCAGAAAGATACCTTTTAGCCTCATCTCTGAAAAGTTTTCCATCACTAAAACATTAAAATCGCTTCATTGTCTGGGCCAGAGAGACAGTACAGGGAGTAAGGCCTTGCCTTTGATCCCTGAGCACAAAGTCTGGAGTAAGCTTTGAGCACTGTCTGGTGTGGTCTTAGAAAACAAACACAAATGAAAATAAAGTGGCTTTGTTTAGTTCTTTTCATTTTTTCACAGACCTGGGCTCTCTATTAACAACAACTAATTTCGTTCTCCTCCACACACATTTTCTTTTCTCTGTGAGAGGGAATTGAACCCAGAGCCTCCTCCAGACCAGGCAGAAGCCCTGCTGCTGAGGCTGACCCAACCCGATGTGTTTTAATGTTTTCACTCTAGCTGTCCTGTATTAAATGTCGGGTTGATTTTCTCTAGATCCTTCAAGTCTAAAAATAAATACACAATAACTCCAAGAGAATTGGATCTGTTTCATGGATGAGTTCTCTTTAATATCAGCAGGGAATGTGACAAATGAGGACTTATTGCTTATTTTACCTTTTGTCTCTTTACTTTTTCTTTATCCTTTTATAATGTGCTTTTTGATCTCTGACATATTCACTTCACTTGTATCACTTGTCTTCCCGTTGTTCATCGATTTGCTTGAGCGGGCACCAGTAATGTCTCCATTGGTCCCTATTGCATGTTAGTGTAGCCCTAGGGCATCTGCTCAGGAACACAAAGAGCCTCAAACCATTCGGTCAGGTCATGAGAATGAGGTCCATCATTGTAACTGGTCTTGGCATATTGAATACGACACAGGTAGCTTGCCAGGCTCTGTCTGCGGGTCAGATACTCTTAGTAGTAGGTGGGCTTTCGGTTCATTCATTTACTGATGAACCACAATGGGAAGAGCTGGTAGCAGCTCTGCCCCCTTTTTCTTTTGTCTCTGGTTCAGCATACCTGGGCTTGAAATAGACTTCTCTATAGGGTGGGACTCTGACGGAGCCGGGCTTGAGATCAGCTTTTCTCTTGGGTGAAACTCTGACAAGCTGTGGAGTCTGGATGTTGAAAATGGCTGCCATCATGGTGCAGGGGTTCCTCTGGTTTCTTCCAAGGCTCTGTTGGGTTGATGGGCCAGATGACATTATAATACGGTAATAAATTAAAATTCCAAATTTTATATTTTAACTAGTGTTTATTTCCAGTTGTCAAAAAGACAAGCATCCAAACATTACATTTCATTTTCTAATGTTCACCAAATACTTCAAAAGAGAATATTAATTTCTAAATTACAATTGTGTGATATTTTCTCCATAGCTCTCTGAGCTGAAGCTACACCACTCAAAAAGCAGTTGGCACCTTGGATTGTCATAAATGCTCCTTTGGACGCAGAATCAGTTTCAGCAACCAGAACAAAGCTTATTTCATGTTGCACATCTGAGCCTCATAAGCAGCATTTTACAGTTGGTACTTGCAAAAATTGGCACAGAACTTCCTAAGTGTTCCCTTACTTATTCTCCTCTTCATCCACAAGAGCTGCCCCGACACCTGGGCCTCACCGGGAGCAGTGAGTGCCCCTAAAGTGCTATCTCTCTTCCATGGAGAGGGTCCATGTGATACAAGGATAACTGAAAAATCCACCTACACCTTCTCTGTAGATGCTAAACCAAGGCCCAATGCAGGTTCTACATCGCCTGTCTCGGGCAAAGAAAACACCAAAATAGAACCTGAGCAGCTTTGCCTGATCTCACGGACTCTGAATTTTGAAACCAGCCCTCAGTTCTTGCAGGAGCCCTTCTCCCTGGTGTATGGGTCTCCCCACTATACCAACTTCCCTACCATTACAGGAATTCAAATGCACTCCTTTCTTCCCCTGGGGACAACACTGCCCAGGTATCACATTTCAATGAACCATACTTCTCACAACTCAGATTGCATTTCTGGGGGCTTAGTGGTGACCTACCTGTCACCAGTGTTGCTGAGTCTATAAACCAGAAAGAAAGTAAACACCTTGAGGTCAGTGACACCGACCTTTCCCTGCAGCTCTGAACCACCAACCTGTCACTCCAATGGCAGCCAACACTTACCTGCACAATCTCCAAAGATAGCGCAGACATTTAGATGTCCTTGGTTCCTTACTACTCAAAGTAAAGGTATTAGATTTCTTGTCTGTGTAAAAATACCTCCTCATACAGATAGACTAGCCAAAGACAATTACATTTTAACTCGGTTAAGAACATAGGAATGGAAGAATTCTCAGGTAGTCTTGGGAATATTTCTGGCATGGAATGAGATTGTGTGACTACCAAATCTCTAAATTTCACAAAGAAGTTTTATGAATTGTAACCAAGGGTGCCCATAAGGAAGATTCTGGAGTGTTTGGCAGTTCTTAGGGACACCCTCTGTATCTGTCTTTTCAAATGACCCCTCTCTGGTCCTCTGCCCTGTCTGTAAGGACACAAGGCATTGACTTTAGAACCCATATTAAGTGCAGGACGATCTCATGTTCAGATTCATAATCACACTAAAAATATTTTGCTTTTCAAAGGAGACCACATTCCTTTTCTAAAATTGTATTTTAAATTGTCTGCATGGCAAGCCTGGCAAGCTGCTCGTGTCGTATTTGATATGCCAAATACCAGTAACATTTATATTAGGTCATTCCCATGACCTAATATAATGGCTTGAGGCTCTTTATGTTCCTGGAGCAAGCGGATGCCTTTGGGCCCTACTAGCATGAGACAGGACATATGGAGATATTACTGGTGCCCGCTCCAGCAAATAGATGATGAATGGGAAGATAGTGATAGTGATAATGATTTTAAATTGTATTTTTTTATTACACCACCATGAAATATACCATTCCAAAGCTGTTCATGATTGGGTTACAGTCATACAATATTCCAACACATATCCCTCCAACAGTGCACATTTCCCAACACCAATGGCAGACCACGTTAAGTTCAAAGTGGACATAAATATTTAGGGGACAATATTTAATTCACTACACAAACAGGTGCTGAATTCATTAGGTTTTTCTAAGAAATGGAAGAAATAGATATCTATATCATCAGTCTCTACTTCCATGGAATGTGTATGTAACATGATACATATTTCTATGTACATACATATGAAAGGATTTCGTATGTAGTGGTGGTTAGCAAAATTACCATTGCCATCTGCTTTATGGGCATGAGAAAAGCCAGTGTTGTTTATCCAAGGCTAGAAAGCTTTGAGGCACTGTGGGGTCCAGTCGAGGACTAACGGTCTGAAAACCGGGAGCTGAGAGAATGAGGAAAGCTAAGCAGTTAGGGGAGAGACTTCAACTTATTTCAACAGCTTGTTCTACCAAGATCCTTAAAATGCTTGATGCCCACCCACTTTGGTAAGGGCAAATAGTTTGAATGAGTCCACTGATTCTGGGCATCTCTTGACTGGACCTAATACACATACAATGTGCTTTGACCTTTTAAATTTTCTCTTTTTATAGCATCTTGCTAGCATAGTGATAAAGACAAATCCCTGATACATAAAGTTGAAAGTAAAAAGTATAGGTATTACATTTTGATGTATTGATTTCATATACTATTACTCTATTTCTTGATACACTAGTTTCAGAATCTCATTTGGGAATAAATCAAATAGTATTAAAAAGAGCATAATAGACTAAGTGGATGGCCCATTCATTGATTAAAATATAAAATTCCTATTAATAAGAGAGCAACCATCTTATCAATTTCAAAAAACACATTACTACTTGAAGTATATTCCAATTTGAAAATTGCTTTAAAAATAGTCTAATATGTTATTGACTTTTTACTGATATAAAATTTGCACATAAATATTGGTTATGCCACTGGGTGCATTTATAGCCTAAGTGACTGGTAATCCATACCGCTGGGAGATGTTCTTAAAGCCATGATTCTCAAATGGAAGTTATTTAGCACCCTGAGACATTCGTAATATCTGAAGATATTTCATGGATCTCACAAGTAGAGGCAGGAGGCTGATTGCTACCTATGTCACATTGTTAGTGAGCAAAAATGCTGCACTGGTGCAAAAAAACTCTCCAGGACACAGAGCAGCTCAACAGGTCAACATGGCATCTGACATTGGCAGTTCTGAGGCCGGGACACCCTGTTGGAGTTAAGCTGACACTGCCCTCCTTCCATGCTGAGCCTGATACATTTGTTGTCTCTCTGGCTCTGAACCTAAGTAAAGTGACCCTCAAACAACTGCACACAGAGCCTGACTTCATCTGGATGTGACCTCAGCTGTTCTTTAGTTCAGGGAAGAATCTATACACACAGGATACATTGAGATTTTAAAATGATCAGAACAGCAAGTATGAACTTAGTCCTGTCCTTACTTTGCCAAATCTTCCCTGGAAAGAGACGAAGAATTATATGTAACGCATATATAAAGTTCCATGATAGACTACAAGAGTATCCCACCCGCATGGCAAAGCCTGGCAAGCTACCTGTGTCGTATTTGATAAGCCAAAAAGTAGCAATTATAGACCTCATTCCCATGACCTGAAGGAATGGTTTGAGACTCTTCATGTTCCTGGAGCGAGCAGATGCCCTTGGGCTACACTAGCATGTGACAGGATGTATGGAGATGTTACTGGTGCCGCTTCGAGCAAATCAATGATCAATGGGAAGACAAGTGATACAAGTGATAGTTATATATAGCTAGTTATATTTATATAACTAGCTATATATAACTATATAACTATATAATAGTATATAACTATATAATGACTAGTTATATATAACTATAACATATACTAGTTATATACTAGATTATAACGTTTATATGACTAGTTATATATAACTGTTTATATGACTAGTTATATATAACTATAACTATATATAACTATATATATAACTATAACAAGTTATATAACTATAACTAGTGATATATCACTAACTATATATAACTATATAAAACTAGTTATATAAGCCTGACAAGCTACTCATGTCATATTTGATATGCCAAATACCAGTAACAATTATAGACCTCATTCCCATGACCTGATGGAATAGTTTGAGGCTCTTTATGTTCCTGGAGCAAGTAGATGCCCTTGGGCTCTACTAGCATGAGACAGGACATATGGAGATGTTACTGGTGCCCACTCAAGCAAATCGATGATGAACGGGAAAATAGTGATAGTGATATATAAGTATATTTATATAACTAGTTATAGATAACTATAACTATATATAACTAGTTATATATAACTATGAATTGTTATATATAACAAGACATATAAATAAAAACTGCAGTGTGAGATTATCATCACCCACATGCCTTTTATTACATAGCTGTTTATCCTAGCTTAATATGAGAATATTGTGCTGGAAAATTGCTTGAAAGTAGAAGCTGCCTAGCAGGTTTTTCTATGATTTTGGTTTTTTGGACCACACCTGACGTGCACGGCTTTCTCATGACTTTTATGATCAGGGCTCATTCCTTGCAGGTTTGGTAACACTTATTCATTGATCCTCGATGTTGCTCTGTAGAGTGCTTTTTTGGTAGCTGCAGTTCAGTAAATACTGGGGACTTTATTTAAGATGGGCCCCCCCCGGGGTGAACCCAGAGCCCGGCAGAGCCTAGCAAGCTACTCGTGGTGTATTCGATATGCCAAAAAACAGTAACAATAGTGGACCTCATTCCCAATTAATGGAGACATTACTGGCGCCCACCTGAGCAAATCGATGAGCAACAGGAAAACAAGTGATACAAGTGAGTGATACAGGGAGTGAGAGTAATCAGAACACACCATAAATCGCCCTTCCCTCTCTTTCTCCTTCCCCCAGTTTCAACAATAGAATTCCAGGTTCCCAGCTCGAAATTTAGAGTCCCCAAATCTCAATTCAACTCAGGATACCAAACCAGGATGACAGTTTAAGGATTTAGGTGCTGGTCTTGTACACGGCTGACTTGGGTTCAATCCCTAGCACCACATGTGGTCTACTGAGTACCCCTGAAGCATCTTCTGAGTACCCCTGAACAACAGATGCAGTAGGCAGCCCCCAAACAAGCAAACATAGATTCAGATCTCTCCTTCTCCCCCCCTGCATCGAGACAAGTGATGCAGTTAAACACAGTAACATCACTGACATCACTTGGAGCAATGTGGCTATGTGAACAATAGTATTTCCTACTTCAGCTTTGGAAGTTACTGTTTTGATATTTCACGGTGATCAACTGTGATTCTGTTTGTTCCCTGACACCTACTTCCCCTCAGAGCAGACCCCCACCCAAACCCACAGCCCTGAAACCTCAATTCCTCTGCTGACAGGCAAAGCAAAAACAAAACAACAGAAGATGCTAACAGGGTGTGTGTGTGTGTGTGTGTGTGTGTGTGTGTGTGTGAGTGTGCGTGTGTGCACATATGTATGGAAATACTTTGATACTTTCTCAACAATCTTGTGAAGGGAGCAGACACGATTGAAACCAGGGATCTTTCAGCTGCAGAACCACTGGATTCACTTGACTTGCTCCCTGTCGCTCAGGAGCAATCTCTGCTTCCTAACTCCCGGTCTCCATCTTGATCTTGACCCTAACACCTTGTGAGCTTCCCTGGGCCGGAAACATGCGTGATGTAAAGCACAGAGGGATTGGTTGAGGTCATATCTGAAGAGCTCTGTCTGGCGGATCCACTCTGACACCAGCCTTAAGAGCACTCATATCCGTTCAGCCACTGTTGACCCAGCATAGCCAGGGCTAAAGCAATGGAAGCAAAAGCATCGCTCTGCAATCTAATCATTGTTTGCTCTGCTCTTCATGATGTGCTAGATGGAGTGAGGACGGTTGCATCTTTGATCATTTGTTCTTTCCTGGTTCCACCTTAGACAAACCTGCCTCAGAGACAGGTATTATTAATTGCACCTTGTTTTCTATTTCCAGTGTCTCACTTCCCTGCTCATTTCCGCCCCTCTTACATGGCAGATTCCTGCTGTTTTCACTGCTTAACTATTTCCTCCTGCGGATCATTTTAACCTGCTTGATCTTTGGTTATGAACTTAAGTTGACCAAATCACTTGCTCTGGTGTCAGCATTTCTGCGTTCAGAAGTGTTTGTTGACCCAGTTGCATGAATACAGACTTTTCCCACACAATCTATCTGACACTTGCTAGTCCAGTCGGCTCTCACTTCAATAGTGTTAAGCAAACAACCACACTGACCTGAAATTCCACTCATTGTTCACGCTAAAACAACAGGATTTTTCTCCCCTTCACCAACCAGCAGCCAAACCTGTTGTTATCAGAAAACACTCTCTCCATGAAAACTCAAAAGACTCATATGACCCAGAAAAAGATTAGCATGCAGGAAGTCTTGGGACTTTGCCATTTGGGCACAACATTCCCAGAGAGAAGAGAAAATAATTGAGCAAAACTTACTTCTGGAATGAAGCCCATTTTAAAATAGAGTCAACGAACTTTTCCCTTTTCAGGACAGGCCTTCTCAAAATAAGGACCAACAAGTGGGGCTGTGTCAAACCTTCAGGAACCAGAAATAATTCACAACAAGGGTTTGGTAGCTTTTCATGGCTTTATTTTCCATTCAGGTGGGAAGGTAAGTACCAAGCTTTAGCTCCATTGCACATACCAATCACCTAGTTTGCTGTGACACAGGGATCCTGAGATCATCATTATCTAGGATTATTGTCAGTTCAGATGAATTTTCCACCTTGTTGGAAGCTACATGCTGTGTTTCCCCTGGTTTTCTCTCTTTCTTTCTGCTTCTATCTGGGGAGACTGCTTTAAGTGACAGTGTTCCCAAAAGAGCATGGGATGGGTTGAAAACAAATCCAGTATCTTTTATGTTTATCTTTTTGAAAAGGTCTGCTGTCAAAAGTTTGTTCTACAGGCATATGACAATCATTTACCAGAAGGAATGCGACTTAGATTTTAGAGCCTGGGATGGGAATTTAGGGGAGGTTATAAAATGTGACTTAGGCTGAACTAGGAAATAGAGAAATAAAACTGATGAAGGAACAGCAAATGCCAGGCCCCAGCACTAGCCGTTGGGGTGCCAAGCATGTGTCAGACATTCTGGCCATCTCACCAGGAGATTTCTTTGCTAAATCAACAGCGGGCGTGTCTCTCTGGCCACTGGAGGCCCAAGGACATTGTGGGTGGGGGCCAGTCCCCCAGTGTCCCTCCCCCAACCCTGCCATGGCAGCTCCTTCAGTGGATTGGCCCCGTGTTCCATAGGCAGGCTCTCATCTTCTTGTCACTAGTTTATTATTCCATCACTATTTTTCTTTATATCCCACATACAAGAACTTTATTTCTCTTTCTGCTTGGTCCTGGAGTTAAAATTTTTAAGTACAGCATTATTTGTTTGAGGTAATCTGGAAGAACTTTCAAAATTAGTCATTCTTGTCATCTTTTTAGGGTGGGGGCACCACTCCTCAGCAGTGCTCAGGGGGCTAGCAAGGCCTCTTCCAGCATTCTTCGTTCAGCGGGGGCAGTGGTTTAGTGCTATTGCCCACTGAAGCCTCTCTCTCTCTCCCTCTATTTTTTTTTCCTTTTTGGGTCCCAGAGATTTCAGGGGTTTCCCAGAGATTCCCAGAGATTTTAGGACAAGCATGAGATTGTCCTAGTGATTACAAATAGGAAAACCTCCAGCCAGGGTTTCTCCTGGCTCAGGAATTACTCCTGGTGCTGTTTGGGGACGTAAGGGAAAGGCAGAGATCGAACCCAGGCCGGTCGCATGCAAGGCAAATGCCTTACTCACTGTACTGTGGTGCAGTGGTCCAGAGAGGTACAGAGCGGTTCTGTGGTACAGAGAGCTACAGCCCTACCTCTCTTTTTTTAATATTGTGCCACATCTTGCGATGCTCAAGGGCTACTTGCTAACTTCCTGTCATGCCTGGGATTGAACCTAGACCTCTGTCAGGCAGAGTATTCTGTTCCAGTTCTTTTATGCCATTGCTGTCTCCCTAGCTACTAACATGTCTTTCAAAGTTGCCCTTTACATTGACTTTGCTTTTTGCAGTGCTGAGGATCAAACATGGGCTCTCACACACACAGGGCAAATGTTCTGTCTCAGAGCATTCCCAGCACCTTCCACATTTATTTTTAAGACGCCGGATGAAATTTCATTTTAAAAAGTTCAAAAGAGGCCTCTTCCTAGTTTTACTAAAGTTCAATTAAGACATGAAGTCGCAAGCCCAGAACGTATCTCATTTTTCTTGTTTTTTTTGTTTTTTTTTTTTGCTTTTTGGGTCCCACCTGGCGATGCTCAGGGGTTGCTCCTGGCTCTGCACTCAGGAATTACTCCTGGCGGTGCTCGGGAGACGATATGGGATGCCGGGGATCAAACCCCGGCCTGCACAGGCCGGCCACGTGCAAGGCAAATGCCCTACCTGCTGGGCTATCGCTCCAGCCCCGTATCTCATTTTTCAAGCAGTGTTCCCGCGCTCATCGTTGCTGAGTGATTCATGGCTGGGTCGAGGGAGGTGATGCAGAAGTGTGCAGAGGGGAGAGAGAAGCAGCTAAAATAAGCAGGAATGAAGGGGAAGAAGCGGATCCGTCGGTGAAGGCGGGAGAACGTGCTCGGCTTCTTTCTTGGGAAAAAAACTGAAAATAAAAAAAGAAAGATACTGGTCTTCAGAAGGTCGTCAGAGCATGAGATTGTCCTAGTGATTACAAATAGGAAAACCAATGGAAAACGCATCCTCTTTATTTTTTAACCCTGCTTCTGTACAGACTTGTCAAAATGCAGATGGGAAAAGAAACTCTCCAGTCTGGGTATCAAAGAGGAAAAGCCACAATTATAATTGTGCTACCCTGGTGTGAAGAGGCGATGCAATGCCCCCTGGGATCTCCCTTCTTGGTTGGACCCACCCGCCTTAACAATATTGCCCTGGGTTAAAACAATCCCTAGAGACCCTAGAGACCCGGCTTGGATTTTGCCCCGGCCTCCACTCCTTCCTAGACAGCATTTCCCCAGATCACACAGAGATAGGAGCAGAGAACTCTGCCCCAGGGGCGCCGCCTTTGAGGATGTAGTTGGAGCCAGTCTGGCTAAGTGGGTGGGAGATGAGCTCAGAACAGAGCGAGAAGTCAGGTGGAGAGGAGGAAGGCGGCCCACGGCGCTATTTGCTTAGCCTGGCCTCTGCTCCGGGTTGAAGGCAGAAGGAAAAGAGCCCGCTAAGACCCAGAGTCCTTTCTCCTCCCCAGAGAGGGTTTCCCAAGAGGAAGAAGAAAGGCAGCTGGCCCGCCCCAGACTCTCAGGAGACACAGTCCATCTCCATTATTTCTTTGGCTTCAGGGCTCAGTGCTTGGGGGCCCAGGCGTTGCCATGGATGGACCGGGTGTCCTTCGTGCACAGTAGGTGCTCTTGCCCTCGGGGGCAGTCTCCTGAGCCCCAACCAAGTCTCCAGGAGTGCGTGGGCAAGTTCAGAGTTACTGAGCCTCATAGCCAGGCCCACACACAGGTGTTCACTCCTGGAGGCCAGAGGTCCTGGGCACCAGTGCAGCGTTTAGCCTGTCCTCTGGGGCATGAGTCACAGCTTGCCGGAAGTCAGCACAAGAAGCCATGTCCCAGCCACGGGATCTCTCTGGCTGTCAGCCCTGCAGGTGACTGTCACCACACCGGAGCACAGCAGCCGGGTCCGAACAGGGCCCATCTTCCAGCTGCAGATGCAGATGGTGCAGTTTCGAGTCATTGCTTCCTGCATAAGGGGGATGTGGTAGCAAAAGCGGAAGGAGCCCAGGAGATGAGCCAGTGGAGCTCAAAATGAAATATAAGGGAAAGTCCGATCTCTGCTGGGAAGAGTCTGGAGAGCAGCTAATAGGGAGAAGCAGTAATTGGTCGGGAGGAGTCGAGGTGCCATTCAAAAGGAATGAAAGCCCTGTTCTCTGCCTGGACTCTGTCCCTGGAGAAGGCCTCTAAGCAGGCCCAAGAACAGCTGCCTCAATTCTGCCACCTTCACTCTAAGGTGCATCCTAATAGAAACATGGAAATACACACGTCATCACTGTGTTGATGCAGTTCCCAGGTCCCAGCTTACCTTCGTGCACATAGTGGGTGTTGGCAAACATTTGCTGAACAAGTGAATGAAGATATGGTAACTCAAAGTCCACTAAACTCCCCATTTCTGCCCTCAGCGGAGAGCTGGGAGGTCTGGTCTTCATTTTGGTGCTGGCTTCATCCTGTCCCACCAGGATCTTCATACCTTCAGCAAACAACAGAAATAAGCAACACAGGGAGGTCCCCACGAGAGAGAATCCTAAAGTCTCAGGCTGGTTTAGATTACTTATTTTTTCCTTTTTAGTAGTCTGCTGGTTGGGGCGTTTAAAAGATGTATTTCCCTTCTTTCCCATGACCTAAAACACAAATTTGTAAACTGAATTCCTGGAAGCAGCCTTTGGGTTGCCACTGATTCTTATGCACTTTCCCATGGCGTCTCTGGGACTGCGTCCCTGTTATAAAATGGTCTGACAGTATCCACCTCACAGAGAATGTTTTGAGAAATGAGTGTTGCCACGTGTATAAATAAAAGACAAAGGAGATAAAACTGAATGCAAAGGCAAAAAGAAAAGAAATACAAGGAGTTATTTGCCTCCAGCCAGGCACTGAGACCAAGGCTATGTCTAAGGCTTTTCTGAAGAACAGAAAACCTCAATTCACAAAGAGTACTGGCACCAGTGACTCTAAGGGGTGTGATCCATGATAATCCCACATAAGAGATCCTAGATACTCATCAACAGAAGAATTCAACCTGTGGTACTTCCACACTGGGGAATATTACTGAGCCATGAAAAGGAGTGGGTCCCAGTTCTCTCACCCATGGGGATACATCGCAAGACACCAGAGGGTATACGTGAATCCACAGATGATAACAAACCCTTCCTTAAACAGATATTTTCTATATATACATCCATGATAAAGACTGAGTTATGCTAGGCACAATAAGAGATTAATAATGAGTAACGAAATAGAAAAAGAGTAGCAATATGCTATAATGAAAGTTATGTGAAAATGTTTTCATTTCAATATATCTTCTTTTGTTACGTATAATATTTTTGAATGGATTCCCTGCAGGATTCACTTCTAAAACCATAGAAGCAGACAGAGAAGGTATAGCCATATGGATATAGACACTATTGTGATACGTTTCAAAAAGCATTATGCTAAATGAAAAATAAAAAAAACCCTGCTGCATTCATGAAAATGTCTGAGGAGTAGGGGTGGTGAGGGAGGCAACCATGTGCAGAAATAAAAAAAAATTGTTTCTGGGAAAATGAAGTTAAGACTAACTGGGAAGAATACAAAAAAAAGGAGAGAGAGAGAGAGAGAGAGAGAGAGAGAGAAAACCTACCATAGAGATAGTTTGTGGAGGAAGAGGAAAACAGGGCACCCTGGTGTTGGGAAATGTGGAGGGATGGGTGTTGGAATACTATGAAAAATTTAATAAATCATTTTAAGAGGAAAATAAAATTAAAAAAAAGAATAGCAATTAAAAAAAAGAAAAACAGATTGGGAAGATGTAAAAAGGGAAAGTTCCAGGGTACAGGGTTACACAGGTGTAAGTGGGGCCCAAAGTCTAGGCATCTACACTTCAAATGCATGTATTTCAGGTGATTACAATTCGCATCAAAATAATAAAAAGAAATATTACACTTGAATTTATCATATGCATCCTGAGTATATAGGATGAATTGTACTCAGTGTAATTTACCTTAAATGCATCCAAAACATACATATCTGCAATTTGCTTTCAGTATGTCAGGGATGCATATCTCTGAATGAATTTCCTTGGAAATGCATCAAAAACACATAATGATTAATGGGTATATCCGGGAATGGGAAAACAGGAGTGTAATGAAGACCCTTCAGTGAATTTAATGATAGCATCCAGGCGGTGAGTGTATGGCGCCTCCCCTAAACAAGTCCTGAACTTCTCTGTTCTGAAAATGTTTATCTCAGAAGTTGGAGAGAAAGCCAAGAGGGCTAGCAAACACATGAAGTTATCTCTCCACGAAGTGATTTCACACTTGGGTGTTTTCTGTAAAAGGCCCACACAAGTTTTCCTTAGTTCTCTGAAACAGTATTATAGATGACCTGACAATTATTGACAGATTTACTCCACACTAGCATCAACTATATTTTTTCTTCATTGACCATTTTTATAGAATAAATGTTAAATGAGCCTAGTCTTTGGCAATTAATTTTTATAGCAAAATTGATTAGATTTCCTCAAATAATTTATTTCTCATTTCATACCCTAGAAGGCAGTCCCATTAAATATAGTAGTGTAACATTTTAAACCAGACTGCCTTAGCATCTCCTTGAAAGATTTACAAAGGTTGGAAACAAGAACTATTTCTGCCTAATGATCTGTATGAAAAGCAACAGAAATATAGAAGATAGGAATAATCCATCTATAAAATGTTATATCACTCCTAAGAGTTGTCTAAGAAATCAGAGAATTCCTACTTGGGGTCATTAGCCTTTGCTGTGATTTCAGTTAACTAAACACTGGAAATATATGTTTCTCCTGAATTTAACATTAACGATGTGCAGCTGGGATGCTAAACCATTGGTGTAGGCCATTCAAATATATGGCCTAACTATCTAATTTAGTCAGTAAATCAAGCCATCGTGTGCAGCCTGAAAGCATTCCATCGACTTGGAAGATACAGAGAATGTAAACCCAGTCTCTAGCCCTGAAGAGCATTCCACCAAGGTCGGTTAAGGGTGCAGATCAAAGTCTAAGAGAGCCCAACTCTTTTGGCTCGAGCAATAGCACAGTGGGAGGGCATTTGCCTTGAACGTGGCTGACCTGGAGTTCGATCCCGGGCATCCCATATGGTCCCCCAAGCTCCGCCAGGAGTAATTCCTGAGTGAAGAGCCAAGAGTAACCCCTGAGCATCACTGGTGTGATCCAAAAAAAGCAAATAAATAAATAAATAAATAAATGAATAAATAAATTAAATAAGAGAGTCCAACTCTAAAGGAACTCAGACTTTCTAATAAAGACAAAAAAAGTTAAACAGAATAGTATCATAAGAAAATAAAACCCTTCGGGGTTGTAATTACAAATAAACTCAGGGTTGCTAATGAATACTTTATCCATCATGGTCAATGGATGAGCTTAATCCTGAATTTAGATCAAAAGGAAAAAGAAATGTTTTCTAATCATAAGCTCAATAATGGCTGACACTTGTTAGATACCTTTTGGGGGACACTATAAGCTCATTGTCTGTTAGCAATAGAAGAATTTTCATAACATTTTATAGTGCAGACACTGTTTTCTCCCCCGAGTTGTACAGTTAAGAATATTGAGGAACAAGGAGTAAGTTTTCATGCCCAGAGAGGGGGAATGAGAGAGAGGGAGGGAAGGAGAGAGAGAGAGAGAGAGAGAGAGAGAGAGAGAGAGAGAAGGAAGAAGGAATGGGAGGGAGGGAGAGAGGAGAGAGAGAGAAAGGTAAGCCAAGAGAGGGAGAGGGAGCAAGAGAAGAGAGGGAGAGGGAGGGGAGGGGAGAGAGAGAGAAAGAGAGAGAGAAAAGGAGGGAGAGACAGAGAGGGAGGGAGAGGGAGGGAGTGAGGACAGGAGAGGAGACAGAGGGAGAGGGAGAGGGAGAGAGGGGGGAGAGACAGAGGGGGAGGGAGAGTGAGGGAGTGAGGATGGGAGAGGAGACAGGGAGAGGGAGAGGGAGAGAGAGAGAGAGAGAGAGAGAGAGGGAGAGACAGAGAGGGAGGGGAGGAGAGAGGGAGGGAGTGAGGACGGAAGAGGAGACAGAGGGAGAGGGGAGGGAGCTCGGTGATGGGAACAGTCTGAGTCCACACTTCCTGACCCCCTTATTATCAGCACTCTAAAATAGCTGGAGTGGCGGCTCCGGTGGCAGCAACAGTCAGAAGGGCGGGGGTTTGGTCAAATAAAGAACTTATATCATGTTTTTCCAGCAATTGTTCGGTGTCCTAAAATGCCTCCAATAACAGGGATCTAGTCTAGAAACTCAAAGAATTTTAGATCTCATGACATCATGCAAAACTGTGGAAAGCAAAGGTATTTTAGACCATTTTTAGAATTTCATTAGTTTGTACCGTCTACATGAAGCACTGGTCGGTGCCCGCTCTCCTCCAGCCTAGCAGTCAGGACAACTCCCCCCTCCCCACACCTGGCCCAGCGCCCTTCTCCATGCAGCAATGGCAGCGTCTAGGTGAGCGGGGTGGGCCTTGCCTCCACCCTGGAGCACTCCCCCACTCACCAGCGAGGGCTGAGCACAGACAAGTGAGGACTTGCCGGGTCGTCCAGGCTCCTCCAGGCAGTGGCCGCAGTAGTCAGACACTTACTGGGGGCACAGCTGCAGCCACGAAGTCAATCGTGCGAATTTTTTTTTTCTTTTGGGTCACACTCAGCAATGCTCAGGGGTTACTCCTGGCTCTGCACTGGAATTACTCCTGGCAGTGCTTGGGGGACCATATGGGATGCCAGGGATGGAACCCCAGTCAGCTGCATGCAAGGCAAATGCCTTACCTGCTGTGCTATCCTCCGGTCCCAATCATGCCGAATCTTTCGTGCACAGAATGGCCTCGGATAGTAGTGTCGACACAACATCAGTACCTACGTTTTTATTCTAAAATATTCTTGGGGAAACAAGTTGACTATTTCCCCTCCCAAGTGGGTATCAGGAAGAAATGACGGGGATTTCTCTCCCCCATTACCTGTGTGTGCCCCCAATGTGCTCATTTTCTCATATGAAGGCTTGGAGAGATGCCCTTGCTTGGACAAGTCCAACGCCAACAGGGGTTTTGTTTTCAGGCATGCAGTGGTTCTTCCATCCTTAACAGAAGTAATTAAAGCTGTTGGTACCTCTGTGTGCTTAGATACATTATGTATAAGCATTCATATGCATTTCTATGTGTGTTTATAATGCATATGTACATACATGTCAGTATGTCTCTGTAATTATGATACACATATATGGTGGATAATAGATGACTGATGTACAATCTAGATAGACAATATTTGATAGATGGCAGATGTTTGGACTCTTGTTGTTTCTTAGGGAGCCATACTGGATAGTACTCGGGGCTTAAACACTGGCTCTGTGCTCAGGGATCACTCCTAGCTGTGCTCAGGGGATCATATGGGATGCTCCGGATGAACCTGGGTCAGCCAGGTGCAAGGCAGACACCCTACCTACTGTCCTCTCTCTCTCTCTCTTTTTTTTTTTGGATATTTGAAAGCTAGTAGGCAAAGTTTAAGGATCATTCCCAACAAAGAAATGATTTTTTCTTCCACATTAACTGAACTGGTGGTGATTGGGGGGAACACCCCAGAAGTGCTCAGGACTTACTCTTAGTCTGGAGCAAGTCCCGAGCACTCAGGATCACTCCTGGTGGGGCTCAGAGTCAATTAGGACCCACCACATGACAGGCAAATGCCTTAATCACCACACCTCCCTAAAGCCCCAGATGGCTGTATCTTAATTTGCAGTGGAAAGGTCTATTATTTGCTGGTTTGGGTTCCATATTTCGTAACTTGGGGGAACAAGTAAACACAAGCTGCTGGTGATGACTGTCAAAGGGCTCGGTGTGGCTGCTTGTTGTCCTCCGTGTGAGCCACCATAGGCCAGGGCTAATTTTTGTGACCTGTAAACCCACCCTCCGGGCTGACCTTATGAAAACTGGGCAGGGAGGCCCCTCGTTGCATCCAGAAACACTGTGTGCTCCTAGCCTGCCCCTATATGCAAGAATTATAGGACCATGCGTCATCATCACTCTATGTAACTGATGAACCATACAGTTCTCAACTGAGTCATTTAGTACCTAAAAATATCTAAATTTTTGGGGTCGGAGCGATAGCCCAGCAGGTAGGGCGTTGCCTTGCATGCGCCCGGCCTGTGCTGGCCCAGGTTTGATCCTCGGCATCCCATATGGTCCCCAGAGCACCACCAGGAGTAATTCCTGAGTGCAGAGCCAGGAAGCCCCTGAGCATTGCCGGGTGTGACCCAAAAAAGCAAAAAGAAAAAAATCTAAATTTTTTGTGGGCAAGTCGGTGTCAAGAAGAGTTCTCTTTATTTTGTTTTGAGGTGTCCATACCATTGAGCTCTTTAACTATATCTCCCATTTCTTTAGCCTAGAGAATCTCACTCAACAGATTGGCTGTGAATCTTAATGCTCCTTTATGTGTAATTTCTTCATTTGATCTTGCTGCTTTCAATATCTTTGACTGTTATCATTCTGTTTGTGATGGATCTCAGGGTATTTGTATTTGGGTCTCTTCTCGCTGGGACCCTTCAGATCTGTCTCGGATATGGGTGTCTGGACTCATCAACTCTAGAAACTTCTCAGCTATGATTTATTTGACAAATAGTTCTTCTTCAGATTTCCCTTCCTGTTTCATACCACTATAATCTTCCAAAGCTGAATCAAGAGGAGACATGGCACCTGAAAAGGCCAATTACTACCAAGAAAATTGAAATGGTAATCAATAGTCACCCCTAAAACAAAAGCCAGTTCCAGATGGGGTTGCTAATGAGTTTTACAAACCTTTAGATAATTCCTACTCCCAGTCCACTTCAGACTTTTGCAAAAGTTGAAGAAACAGAAATCCACCCAAATAGCTTCTCTGAGGCAAGCATTACCCCTAATACTGAAAGCACAAAGTAACATCACAAAAGGAGCAACAATATATAGACCAGTAGCTCATGAAGCGTGATGGAAAGATCCTCAATAAAATATTGATCACTTCACTTGATCACTTGAATCCCGTTATTCATCGATTTGCTCGAGCGGGCACCAGTAACATTTCCATTGGACCCTATCACGTGCCAATGTAGCCCAATGGCATCTGGTTGATTCAGGAATATAAAGAGCCTCAAACCGTTCCTTCAGGGTCTTTACAAGGAAGTCTGACCATCTTGTAGGTGGGCGGCCACGTGATCTTTGACATCCCGTGGGATCCAGTCGGTAATGGCTCTAGTCCAGCGGTTGTCTCCAAATCGCATTACATGTCCAGCCCATCTGATTTTCGATGCCTTGGCAAACGAGACAGCGTCCCTGATTCTGGAATAGCGACGGAGGTCAGAACTCCGGATTCCTTCTCTCACTTGAGTGAGGCGTGATATTCCAAGCATAGCTCTTTCGATTCCTCTCTGGGAGACCCAAATAGCATTCTCATCCTGCTTTTGTAGGGCCCAGGTCTCTGAGGCGTATGTTAATGCAGGGAGAAGCGGTGGAGTCAAAGAGATGTGCCCGGAGCCGGAGGTTCTTTGTCCTTTTAGCTATTTCTTCGATGCCTTTGAAGGCATTCCATGCCGCTCTCTTCCTCCTGCGCAGCTCAGGTTTTAGGTCATTCATCATGTTGATTTCTCGACCTAGGTACACATAACTGCTGCATTCAGAGATGTTTATTCCATTGACAGTGAATGGGGCCTCTGGAACTAGTTCATTCTTCATGAACATTGTTTTCTTTAGATTCAGCTGTAGACCTATCTTTCCACATTCTTGGTCGAAGTCAGCCAGCATTTGTGCCGCTTGGCTAATGTTTGGTGTTATTAGAACGATGTCATCAGCGAAGCAGAGGTGGGTGTAGTTGCCGACCATCTCTCTTCACTCCATTCCTTCCCATTCTAATTATCACATGATGTTCTCGAGGGTGGCACTGAAGAGTTTTGGTGAAATGGTATCATCCTGTCGAACCCCCTCTTTTCACATTAATGATCACTTCTTTGTAGAATGGTGAGATCCTGTTGGTGAATCCGTAATACAGCTCACGAAGCATCTTGATGTATTGGGTTTGAACACCCTGTTTGGCTAGGGCTTTGATGACTGCTTCAGTTTCCACAGAATCAAAGGCTTTCTGTAAATCAATGAACGTGAGAGAGAGTGGCATCTTGTACTCCCTACAAACCTCGATGAGCTTGGTTACTGTGTGGATATGGTCGATTGTGCTGAATCCTTTCCGGAGCCTGCTTGCTCGCATGGTTGTCCTTCATCTAGTGTTCTGCTAATCCTGTTCAGGATGACTCGTGTTAAAAAGCTTGTAGATGACGGACAACAGGCAGATGGGGGTGATAGTTGCCGATGTTGTAAATGTCTCCCTTCTTGAACAGTAGAACTGTCCTGCTGGTTTTCCATTGGGAGGGCACCTTGCATTCGGACAGGTAGCGTGTGAAGAGCCGAGCTAGTGTATTGATGAGTACCGACGGCAGATTCTTCAGGTGTTCGGGTCTGACTTTGTCTGGGCCTGGTGCTGTTCCCTTCTTTACCAATGAGATGGCATGTCGGATTTCAGAAGGGAGAACGTTGGGGAATGACATATCCATCCTGTGGAATTTGGTATGTGGGCAGGTGGATGTGGCTATCAAAGAGATTTGAGTAGAAGTCCTGGATAATCTTCTCCATTGCCTTTCTGGAAGATGTGATAGATCCATCAGGGCGTCGGAGGGCAGTCATCTTGATCTTATAGTTGGCGAAGGACAGGCAGGCAGTGTGAATGCTTTTCCCGCTTCTGCTGCATCTTCCAGTATTTCTGCTCTTCTGTCTTTGAGGTCTTCTTTTTATTGCTTCTCTGCACCTTTTTAGGAAGCTTGGACATTAGCATTTGGTCTCCTGAGGCTCGGGCCTTGCCACATTGGCGAATGAGCTTGAGAGTTTCTGAAGACAGGCGTTCTTTTGTGTCTTTCTCTCTCTCTCGGCATTCTTCGCACAATCACAGAAGTGCTGAACCAGTCTGAGACGAGGAGGCGTCATGATTGCTGTATTTGACACCGGAGAAGAATTGTTCCTTGGAACATGCACGAAAAGAGGCATCGGTGGCGTTGGTGTCCTTGTCAACAGGAACGTGACAGTAAACATTGAATCATTTGAATGCCTAACAAACTGAATAGGACAATTACACTTGAAGAGATGTGGCCCACTGCCAGCAATTTCTATCTTCATTGTCTACGCACCAACATCCACATACAAAGAAGATGAAATTGAGAAATTCTACAAGGAATTGGAGGAGTTCTATAAAAAAGATCACACCTTCTACAAGATCATAGTCGGTGATTTTAATGCCAAGATAGGACCAAGAAGATAGGCTGAAGAACTCCACATCGGGACCCATGGCCTAGAATGGAACGAACAGGGTGAGAGACTATCTGAGTTCATCATGTCCACCATGACCATTCATGGGAACTCACAGTTCCAGAAAGCTGAAGCGAAACGTTGGACATGGAAATCTCCTGGCGGACAGTTCCACAATGAAATTGACCACATCATCTTCAATCGACGGTTTTGTCTGACCGATGTAGCTGTCATCCCCAAATTCCAAACAGGATCGGACCACAGTCTCTTTCGTGCAAAATTCTACTTCCCGCAAAGGGGGAGAAAAGGCTGCAAAGTTTAAGAGGAGAACTCCCAGAACGACCACCAACTGGGAACTCTTTGGCACCATTGCAGCAACATGGGAAGATACCATCATTGACGACATTGATGAAGAATACAACCAACTGGTTCAACAAAATATTGGCAAACTAAATTCAACAATGCATCAAAAAATCTTATACCTTGACCAAGAAGAATTTATCCCAGTGGCGGGTTCTAGCCCTGGCCTGCCACCCCAGCTGAGCCTCACAACAAGCCAGATCACCCTTCCCTACTCCATGGGGCCTGCCATTTTCCACACCCGAACTTCCCTCTCGTCACACCTCCACCCAGCAGACCAGACTATCACAGCCCGGATCATCGACAGCCATCCTGCAGCAGTTTTTTTTTTCAATCCGGCCCAGGTATGCTGAACCAGAGACTTCTCAGACATGGGGCAGAGATCTCCTTTGCTCTCCCTGTGCCCAGTTGCTCGTGAAGCGCCCGAGAGGCATGGCGGGTTCTAGCCCTGGCCTGCCACCCCAGCTGAGCCTCACTACAAGCCAGATCACCCTTTCCTACTCCATGGGGCCCGCCATTTTCCACATCCGACTTCCCTCCCTCTTACAACTCCACCCAGCTGACCAGACTATCACAGCCCGTTGCGTGGCCACTAGCGGCAGCGTGGTTTATCAATAAATGCTTTATTTAGAGGTGACTACAACAGTATGCCACCCGCATGGCAAGCTTAGCAAGCTGCTCGTGTCGTATTTGATATGCCAAATACCAGTAACATTTATATTAGGTCATTCCTGTGACCTAATATAATTGTTTGTGGCTCTTTATGTTCCTGGAGCAAGCGGACGCCTTTTGGGTTCTATTAGCATGAGACGGGACATATGGAGATATTACTGTTGCCCGCTCTAGCAAATAGATGATTAACGGGAAGATAGTGATAGTGATAGTGAATAAAGATGGTGGTTGAAGAAACCTTCTTCAACATAGTTAAAGCCATTTATCACAGACACACAGCAAACATAGTCATTGGTGAAAAACAAAAAGTCTTCTTTCCACGATCACACACAGTACAAGCTTTTTTCACTCTCGCCACTGCTCGTTAATATGCTATTAGAAGTTCTTGCCATGAAAACTAGCAAGCATGATTTTAAGGGCATCCTAACTGTAAAAGAAGAATTTGCATCTCCCTGTTGTCAGATGGCCTGGTACTATACATTGAAAACCCTATAATACCAGATGGCCTGGTACTATACATAAAACTCCTCAAAACAATAAACTTGGAAAATGGCAGGCTACAGAATCAATGTGAAGAAGGACCTAACTTTTCTACACACAAATAATAGAAGAGAGAGAAAGAAACATTTACAATTGTGCTTCAAAAAATAAAGTAGCTAGGAATAAAAGAGGTAAAAGAATGATATAACAACAACTGTAAACCCCTTTGACGGAGATACATTTCAGAATGTTTTATGTATGAAAGTACACCACATATAATAAAATATTTTTAAAAATATATGAAATTCTTACTACTTGAATAGGAAACATATTAAACATTATGCCAAAATGCAAAAGTGAGAGAATCCATTTTTTAAAAAAATATTATGTTTGATTATGTTTGAGTTTCCTTTTTGAAAAGGGAATTTCACCTGGCATATGGAAAACCCAAATCTTTTGTTCAAATAACAGAATCCTTGGCAACTATTAAATCTAAACTTCAAAACTAACCTGAAAGCATGGATACTGTGGTATTTGTTTATTATGACTGTTGATCTACTACACTTGAAATTTTCACCTTCTAAAGATGTTAAGCTGTTTTAATCATTACTTACATGTTTAAATAGTATATATATTAAATAGTCAATATGTGCATTTATAGAATATCTATGTATTTATCTTTAAAACTCTTGGATCTTTATTGGTTCATAAGGATATTTAAATAAATTAATTATATTGAAAAGAAAAAGAAAGTACACCACAAACAGTTTTGCAAACTGCAGTACCTAAAATAAAACGTTTTAAAGTTAATTAACCAAAAATAATTTTGAATGCAACACAAATTAAAAGATAAGATTTTCTTTTAATACACTAGCAAAAGTAAAAAAAAATTCTTTGCTAGAATTGGTCAAGAAATAGCTCTTTGTCTTCCTGTGTGACCGTGGGGCACCAGACCCCCACCATTTACTGAGCTGACTCTAACCCCAAGCCAAATAGAAAATCTCCCTTTTGAGAAAAGTGGCAAATGGAAGTTGGCCTATGGACAGATTGTGATTGCTTTCACATCCCGGGAGAGAAGCTCTGTATCTCTCCTTCCTTCTGGATTGCCTTTTAGTTATAATAATAGGAATTAATGCAATTAGTAATGATCAGAAGTGTCAACCTTTCCCAGAAAACCACCTGTCTATAGAGCTAAATTCGAGAACCATCAGAGATGAAGTAAAATCCCTAAGTGTTCTGTTCTGTGGTCAAAAGAACAGTATAGAAAAATGTTATTAGACCAGGAAAACCCACAGATGAGAATTGCTTTCATCATTCCAGTGTTGTAAATATTTTTACTTCATTCCAACAGAACTAATCAATGGGGGAGATGGACTTCACCTTCGCCAATGGACCTGCACGCAGAGAGCCAAGCAGAGCTCCCAGATGGACTCCGTGAATGAAGCTTTCTTGCATCATAACCAGTCATTGATTGGCCGCAGGTCAGCCAGTGAATCAAATTATGATATCATAGAACTCGCCCAGTATTGATTCATTGTCATGCATTTCTAAGAAAAAATAATGTTGGTCTTGCCCTTCCCTAGAATCCAGTTCCGGGACCTATGGTCCTGGCCTTCAAATCAGTGTTAAATTTCCTTTGGGACAAGATCAGGAATTGCTGTCTTATCTGGAGCAGTGAGAATGAAACGATTCCTAGCCACAGCAAGCAAAACGTTCTGTTTATTTTGTCTCTTCCAGCTCGGTGCCCGCCAGCAAATTTATGTTAAATGCATGTAATATTCCAATCTGGCTAAAAGATGCTGTACAAGACGAAAGAATAGCGTGTTCTGTGAATTACAGTCTGGTGACAGGCTCATGGGACGTGCTGTACTTGTTTAAATTCATCATATTACTTAGTGGGTTCTCAAATGCTAATACTCCTTCCAATTTGTTTACGTGAAACAGGTCAATGGACCAGTAAATTCAGTTGCAAGACCGTTGTCTCTGGCTTAGGTTTTACCCAGCTAATGAGGCTTTGCTGCATCTCGGCACCACAGAGGGATGATTTCTATGGACCAGGTTATTGGATTCGAAATGAATGTTTACATTGAAAGGGGAAACAAGTGTCAAATACGAAGCCCAAGACATGGTCAAGCTGGGAAGCTTACGGGGTTTAATTCCTCTGTTGTTTAGGCCCTAATGAAAGCAAGACAGTAGGAGACATGGGCTCAAGGCAGCGAAGACGAAACAAATGGGTTTGGGAGAGGTTAATCCAGGCACCCCGGGCCTAATCTGGGAGCCAGAGGAGGCTTTAGGCTCCAGATTTAGACAAGACTTGTTACTTTCTGATCCAGTTGTACCTAATGAATGACTCTATTTGCAAAGAAGATTTGGGACCCTCAAGCCTTGGGCTGGAGTTACAGCCTCCATTTGTCTCCTTAAACACACTTGGATTTTGTTTCCAGAATAAGTGATGTAATGGTCTTCATTTTCTCCTCGGAAATAAAACAAAAGAGGTCTAACAATGCCGACACTTCAGAGGACTCGCTGTGGCCCCACACCAGAAGTCCCTAGAGTCCGGCCCGCCGTCTGATGTTACAACCACGCTGCTTTGTAAAACTGAGAAGAAATAGCAGTTTTTCTCTTCACATTTCCATGACTGAAAGACAAAAGTTTCAGATTTGATTAATGATGACTCAAGCACCGTGGATTTGAACAGTCGTTTATTTAAAAATGGCAGAATCTGCATTATTATGTCTGATAGAAAAATGCAGACCAACAAAGCTAAGTCCAAAGGGGGGACACAGTTAGAATTTTATGTGTGTTTGAAAACACTGCCTCACAAACTTGAATGCAAAAATTTAAAATTATGAGTGAATTATCTTCACTTTAGATTTTCCCGAGGAAAGAAATCAACATGACCGTGGACAGACAGGAGTGAAACAATGTATGGGTTTCATCGTCTTTGCATTCAGCAAAAGGATCTTCAAACGCATCAGTAAGTGCTTAGATGGAAATCCCAAGGGATGAGAACTGGGATTCCAACAGAAACAACAGATCCGAGTTACAGGAGTGAATTAATGAGACAATCTCAGCAAAGTCCACAGACAGAGAACGGAGGCAGCCCCACCCGCCTCAGAGGTCGGAGTGGAGACAGGGGGCAGATCAGATGTGAATCAGAACGTTCCGGAACACCACTCCCACCCCAGCTAATGCTAAGCTTTGAGCTTGCCTCCGAGTTTAGCCTTTAAGGTAAGGACAACAGAAACCAAGAGAAAACTAAATTTATTTAAAATGGAGAAAAATCCCGATGTTTCCCTCAAGCCTAGACTTTGACCTGAGTCTCCTTTTAGAGCTCCTGACTTCCTCTTTTGGGGGGTTTTGGGGGGGTGGGGGTTTTTGCTTTGCTTTTTTGGGCAACAGCCAGTGGTACTCAAAGCTTCCTTCTGGTCTACACCCAGGGGTCACTCCTGGCAGACTGGGGGACCTGAGAACTGTTAGGTGACACGCCTAACCCGCTGGGCCGTGTGCCGCGACAATGCTCTATCTCTGCTGTGCTACGGCTCGGGCCCCAGATCTGACATTTTCTACGGGACACAAGACAGCCGGGACGCAGAGCAAGGTGTGTGCTGTCACCTGGGGAAAGGTGACAAGGATGCACCTCAGAGCTAGCGTTTAGCCACGAACAAGCAAAGCCCTCTGCCGGGCTGTGATAGGCTGGTCTGCTGGGTGGAGCATAGATGATTCTGAGTAAAAATAAATAAACAACGGAGCACTAAAAATGATGTTACTCTAAAGATAAGAGATAAATGCTTTCTCAGTTTTAATACTGGAAAAAAGTTCTCAATCTTCAAAATTAGATCATGATTTTAAAAAAAGTCACTAAAGTCATATAACAGACATGGGGGCAGAGCTGCTACTGGCTCTCACTGTGCCCAGCCGCTCATGAGGTGCCCGGGAGTGATGGCAGGTTCTAGCCCCTGGCACACCACCCCAGCAGAGCCTCACAACAAGCCAGACGACCCCCCCCCCACTCCATGAGTGTTGGAGGACATGTTTAGCTAATCTGGGAGTTTTGTTGTTTTGCTCACTCCCAGCTTAATCTTATTTAAGGCAATGTTCATTCTAATGAGATCTCTCTTCTATGTAAACACTTCTAGAGGGTGTGGCAGTTACAGAAGTCACCTTGATTGAATAACTTCTGACTTATACATCTACTAAGACTTCTATGTTTTTCTAGATTGGGCACAGCTCCTCTTTATACCCACTGCACCCAACGGGGACAGTTAGAATTTACCAGGAGACTACCCACTGGCTACGCTGAGACTAAAGGTAGACTATAGGAAGGATCATACTAGTTTGCTCTAAGCAGGCGAGTATGACCCTTTCAGTACATGAGAACAAGATACTCAGAATCACCCTGGTGCAGATAATAAGGACCTTGTGGGTACCATCTAGATTACATGAAGCTCATGAAGTTAAGATGTATACTTTATATCAGCCCCTCTCTCTCCAGTGTTTTACATAAGAGATAATCTCGGGATTAGTCCTTGGTGTAACCTTTGTTTATACCTGCAATAGGGTGGCACTACACTCTGTTTAGGGTTCTTTGTTGGCATGACAACCTCCCGATTGGATTACTTTGGTGTATATAAGGGGCTGACTTGGGCCCCCTTCACCTTTTACCTTTTGCCTTTTGGTTCCTCAGCCTTCAGCTTTTTGGCTCCTCCGGCTTTTGGCTTTTGGCTTTGGTCTTTTGCTCTTTGACCTTTTGCTCCATCTTCTATTGCTGTGGAAGAGCTTTTGTACTATTAAAAGCCATTTTTTGGAACTGCACCGACTCGTGAGTTTTCATCTGTTCTCCCGGCGCCCTCGGAGGTAGAAGCAACCTCTGTCCGACACTGTCGGCAGCGTTCCCGACCATGAGGACGTCCATTTTCCACATTCGGACTTCCTCCTCGTCAGAACTCCACTCAGCAGACCAGCCTATCACAGCCCGTCTTGCTGGGCGTGCAGTTCATCAATAAATGCTTGATTTTGAGATGACTACAAGAGTATGCTACCCGCACGGCAGAGCCTGGCAAGCTACCCGTGTCGTATTTGCTATGCCAGACACCAGTAACAATTATAAACCTCATTCCCATGACCTGATGGAATGGTTTGAGGCTCTCTATGTTCCTGGAGCAAGTAGGTTCCCTTGGGCTCTACTTGCATAAGACAGGTCATATGGAGATGTTACTGGTGCCCGCTCGAGCAAATCAAAGATGAATGGGAAGACAGTGATACAGTGAAAATCATATAAAAAGTGGGGCCAGAGCCCCCTACGCAACGGGAGGGTGTTTGCCTGCCTCAGCAGATCTATTCAATCCCTGGCATTCCTTATGGTTCCCTGGGCACTTCCAGGAATAATTCCTGAGTGCAGAGCCAGGAGTGGCCCCCTGAGCATTACTGACTGCGACCAAAAAAGTAAAAAAATATTTTTTAATTTATATAAAAGAGTACACCTTCTAGCTCAATGCTGCTCTGGCGATCCTGAGTTCATCCAAGGTCTGGGAGACCCAAAGGCTGCCAAATGGGGCCGGGAGGTCTCCCTGTAACGGCCTGTCACTGCCCAGTGCTGGGAACTGAGCACCCCGCCCTTCAGCCCAGAGCCAGGACAGATCAAACTGTCCGCTGCTGCCCAGAAACATCGAAGCAGCCTTTTACCTTGTGTTTACGCCTGACAGGATGCCGGAGTCAGATGTGGGCACCTGATTTCTACATACCCCCGAGTAGTGGCTGCCTGAAACAGCGCCAAGCAATATCTTTGACCTTGTTGAAGTGATGAGTGGTGAATCTCCCTCAATTCCTGATCTTTTCCTTCACCATTAGTCACATTGAAAAATTGCTATGTTTTGCTCAGCTTGGGCCGTCTTCCTGAAAGAATTTTCTCTTTCAAACAACTGAGTTTGTAAAGATCTGAACCATGTCCTGGCCCAGAGATCTAGTCAACACCTTTCCTAAGACCCACCCCCCCCCCTAAACTTTGTTGTCAAAATCATAGCACCAGTACCCTTCTTGAAGAGTTTCTTCCTAGTTCAAAACAAAAAAAATAAATACAAACACTTCCAGAGAGAAGGTATGTTACTCTGGGCAGATAATGTTTCTTGACTTGTCACATCTTTACTCTGTAGAGAAAAAAATCATCTGAAAATGCTTCATCTTTCATAAAACAGACACTGCCACATTTGGGGATCGTGACCTTTCCTCTCTGTCAGAAGCAGAAATGAGGCGAATTCTGATGAATTCCACAGATAAGTTCTCGATAAAAAAGGAAGTCAGCCACCGTCTCTGGGCATGTTCCTGGCTGAACTGCCACGCCAGGTTAAGAGAAATCAGGGGTGACACCCTGGACCCCGCGACACCTCCATCTCACCACACAGCACTTGGGCTCTGTCCTCCCTCTGGTGAACGGGTGAGAGGACTTGAAGAAGCCGCTGGGCAGATAGAGATTAAAATGGAGCGCGAAGGTACGGAACGTGGCTTCAAAGCCCTTCCCACACGGCTCCCCTAGCCGGCCCCAGCTGCGCCCCTGTGAACTTTTTTGTGTTTCATTCTCTTCACGGAATGGGAGAGGCAGAGGCCAAGAAAAGGCCGATCCTGCTTCACTGACTCTTGCACTCCTGCAAGGGGTGAATGGTGAGAAGCTAAGACCAGTCCCGGCTCTAAGGAAAGTTGCTGAGGTTTCCAGCCTGAGCAGCCTCCTGGGGGCTCCCGTCCATCCTGGCCACTCTGCTTTTCTCACTGCTCTTGAGAAGCTTTCTACAGGATAAACCAGGAGGCCCCTCAGGAAACAAAACCCACCCTGACAGGGAGTGCACAGGGCCTCATTAGCCGGCCCTGCCCCCACCATGGGCTCTAATTACCACCCACTTCAAAGCGCTGGTCACGAGAACCCATAAGCTCTTGAAGGGAGAAGTCAAATTTCCTTTCAATTTGCAAACTATTGTTTTCTTTTTATTTACACTCTGAAAGGGGCCTTGGGCAGCTTGAGCTCCCCCAGCCTCTTCCTCAGCTGTCTGACCTCTGAGCACTGCCTGAAGGGGCCTCCGGGGGTGCAAAATGGCAAAATGCATTCGCAGAACGCAGGACTCCATGGAGGACGGGATGCTCCAGCAGTTCCACCTTTGGTGGGGAAATTGTACTCAAGAGCAATGTGCCCAGTTTGCCGAGGAGCAACTCTCAGAATTTTCCGTCCTGGAGAAGCTTCCATTTAAATGTGACACCCTGGCTCTTGCACCAGATGAAACTCTTGTACCTGGGAAAGGAAGTTCTGCTGATAAAGTCAGTCTCCTCTCAGAGCTCTGGAGGCCGGAAGTTCAAAACCCTGGTTGACATCAGGAATCCTTCAGGCATCCTGGGCAGATCTGCAGGCCCCGGGGCCATGCACTGGGGACGCTGCCATCCTAGGATGTCTTGTTGGCACTAGGGATGCTGCCATTGTAGGATGTCTTGTTGGCAGGCACCTTGTCCGATGCCCACCTCCACCCCTACCTCGCCTCCTGTGAGCTGCTCTCCATTTCCTGTGAGGGCATCGGCTTCGTTAGGTCTGCCAAGACTATTTCCCAATCAACCCTCCACAGGTAGTAGATGGGGAGCTAAGCTCTATGTCTCTTGACAGGGTCCCAATGGAAGCCATAATAACAGGTGTTCTGGACACCCTCTCATCCGTGGTCCTGACTCCTGACAGCATTAGCTTCTCACTAGCCTTTTGAGAGAAATTAAATGACAGCTCTCAGCTCTGTGTCATGATAGAATTTTTTTGAGGATCACTTCCAAACACCACTGAGCACTCAAACACTCTGAACCGGTCTCACCTTTGATATTCACTACCTGTAAGTAATCACTCAAACAGCATAGTGCTTTAAACACCAGAGGAGCTATCACTAACTCACTGTGTGTTGTCGCAGAAGAGAGGAGCAAGGATCAGTATGCAAAATCCTCAAAGAAGGCACCAAATTTAATTCCCCTCTGCATTTCTCTCTGAAACTGGCTGAAGGACCCTCAGGTAAGAGGGACCCAGGAGCAAAGTGGAGAGGGAGAGGAATATCCTCTGACCTCCACAGAGACGGAGTCCAGAAGAACCAGCCGGGTCTAGCTCAGTCTTCCTCATCATGCCACTGGCCCTAGCTCAGTCTTCCTCACCATGCCACTGGGTCAGCTGAGAACTTCCTCACCATATCACTGGATATAGCTGAGTTGTCCTCCCTACACTACTGGGTCTAGCTAGGTCTCCTCAGCATTCCACTGGGTCTACTGAGTCATCCTCCCAAACCTACTGACCCCCTGTTCCCTACCCCAGCTATTGTCATATTATTATATGAACAATCTCTTCCTCCCACCCAACACAAGGGCACTGAGGGGACCATTTCCAGAGTTCTTATGTCACATAAGAACTAATGTTGCACTTGAACATTAGATAAAGGCATATGCTTCTCTGTATTAATCTACTTGTCTAATCTTCAGATCAGCCAGTGCCTTCCAGAGGGTGGAGGAAAATTTCCCCCATGCCAAGCAGCAAGGTAAGGAGGTTTACAAGCTACAAAGCTATAGTGGTGGCTGTAAGTTTCGAATGGAGGAAACAGCAGTGGAGACCAAAGAGTGATCAGCTGATGAGACAGCAACATTCCGAATCAGAGATCACCTTGCCCCCCAGCACAAGACAGGACTCAAGGCCCAACTGGCGCCAGGGAAGCTCCCAGGCCACATTCCGTGCTTCTCCACATCGACCACCTACAGATAACAGGATCCTGACCAAGCACATCTGTCCCACTGGTCATGGTTCTCTTTCCCCACCCAAAACAGTCTAAGAATCTCGCTCATTCTCTCCCAGGAAGCAGCTCTACCCCAAAGTCACCAGAGGCCTGTAGGGCCTGTTTATTGGAGCGCACCCCAATAAACTTCTCCTATTCCTTCCCCTTCACTTGTCTCTGTTTCTCCTCTGTGCCAGCTGAGGTCACTGATCTCTCAGGTAACAAGTACATGAACACATCAGCTCCCACATATTTGAAGTTGACCCGACTCAGCGACTCTGTAACTTCCTGATTCTTTCTCGGTTCAGTCTAGAATGTCATCACATGTGCACCTTCTACTTAGCTGATTTTCTGTTTTCTGCCCCACCTCTTCACGAGGCTTTGGCTTAAGCAAAAAGGGCACCTGAATTTTGAGTGGACTTTTCATGCTTCACCCAGAACCTCCTCCTGACAGGTGTCTGCTGAGATGCACATTTCTGAACCCATCCAGGACCCTGAAAAGATTCAGCCCCTGGCGATCTTTTCTTCCTACCCAGGGAAGATTCTGATCTCTGAAGTCATTTCCTTTGTTCCCCAGGAATATTTATTAAGACACCATAATTCACAAAGTTGTTCATAATAGAGTTGTATTAGTATGCAATGTTCCAACAACAATCCCACCATCATGGTTCCCTTCTCTCCACCAATATCCCAGCGTCCCTCCAAACCCTGCCCCTTGGCATACACAAAATAAATCTCATCCATATTCTTGGGTACAATAACAATTTAAAGGAATGGCAAATAAAGTGATAAGAAAATAAGCCAATAAAAGTTGATCAGTGGTGAGTAAGTTCTGTGTGTTTTTAACCTCTTTCATCTAGTAGAGGATGACAACACACACACTGTTAATGAGTGCCGTGCTTGATGCCATGTGATGGCAAGTTTCTCCTGTCCTGTGAAGGAGCTCTTGCAATGATTCTTGAGACCAAAACTGGTCTCAAGGTTATGAAGTGTCCCCAAGCCATTGCCTGTCTGTGTTGCTCTGCATTCTCTTCCCTCTGAATTATGATCTCATTGGATAGAGCATTCTCGGGTGGTTTTTCATTACATAACATGGTTTATAGCATCATATAGATTTCAGAGCCCATCTGCATCTACATTGTGTTTGCCACTGCTTGTCAGGAGTGCCACTCTACAGCAGTCATTTCAAGCCCAGGTATGCCTGATCCAGAGACTCAGATAACACAGGACAGAGCTGCTACTGGCAGCTATGCCCAGCTGATCATAAGATGCCCAGGAGGGAAGGTGGTTTCAGCCCTGGCCCACCATCCCAGCAGAGCCTCACAAGAAGCCAGAGGAACCCCACACCATGAGGGCCACCATTTTCAAGATCTGGACTCCACAGCTCGTCAGAGCTCCATCCACCAGAAAAGCTGATCTTTCCCATCTCATTCATCAATAAATGTGAGAGATGAGAGGCCACTACAATAGTATCTTTCCCACATGGCAGAGCCTGGGAAGCTATACATGCCATATTTGATATGCCAAAAACCAGCAACAATTATAGACCTCATTCCCATGACCTAAAGGAATAGTTTGAGGCTATTCATGTTCCTGGAGAGAGCAGATACCCTTGGGCTACACTAGCTTGGACAGGACATATAGAGATGTTACTGGTGCCTGCTCAAACAAATTGATGAACAACGGGAAGACAGTGATACAAAGCAATGACTGCCGGTGTTCGATGTGCACAGTGCAAAACCATCCAGCTACACAAGAGGTTAACCCTGCTGAGTGTTACATCTGGCTGGAACCAGAGGCTCGAATATTGAGTGAGCAGAGCAGGATAAAGAGCAAGGCCACATGACTTCATGCATATGAAGTATGTAGAGAAACCAAGCAGGGGCCCAAGGGGAAGCTCAGTGGGCTGGAGCACACGTGTTGCAGCAGGATGACCAGGTTCAGCCCAACATCGAACGGTCTCTGAAGCTCGAGCAGTACTTGGCCATCGCCTGGAAACCTCTGTTGAACACTGTCAGGTGTGTGTCCCCAAACAACAAACAAAAGAAATGGAGTAAATGTACGCACATAGCGAATAAACTCTTAAACCATAAGAACAAACTAGAAAGGAGGAGAGAAGGACTATCCATTGGGTAAACTGGGTTAATTGAGTGGTTATTCTTCCAACTCATTTTGCTTTGGGTCTGAGTTTCTTCTCACTGTTATTTTTCTCTCAGCCCTATTTAGGTGATCAATGATTAATCCGGTGAGGGATAACTGTCTGTGCAGAGATTGGACTGTTATCCTAACAGAGGCTCTGGTGGCAAATCTCCAGAACTTCCTGGGGAAGTGGGCAACAGGACCTCCTTACTCAGAACACTTATGCCACTCTGCCAGCTCAGGTACCTGGAGGCAGAGAGCAGGTTGCTGGTCAGAGCATTCTCTGCTTTGACCTTCTCCTCACCACCTTGCTGAAGCCTTGCCTTCTCTGAATTTCCTTGAAGATTTTGTTTCCCATCATGGCCTGCTTTTAAGGCAATACATATGATTGTGGACATTCTGGTTGTGTGATTTTTGGCAAACCTTTTCTTCCAATGAAAGACAGCTTCATGCTTGTTTGTAAATAAAGAAGAAGAGAAGCTTCTGCCCCATGCAGTACTGTGATTTCCTGGAGGGAGAGTTGTGTTAATAACCTGTGTCTATAGGAGCACTTCGAATTGTGCCTGGCACATCAACTCTGCATGCACAGCTATCATTAGCCTGTTAATCACTACTAGCCGAACTAGGGAAACACACATTTCAAATTTTGAGCAAAATGCTCTTTTATAAACTTATAAAAAGTCATTCTGCGTCCAAGAACAGGGAGGGCAGGAATGAAGAACTGTAGGTTTTCCCCAAAGGGAGGGGTAGCTATTCTCAGGAGGTTTCAATGTGGTGGTAACAAAGGGAAAGTGAGCCGGGAACAGACATCACCTTAGACCTGAATCCTTTCAAAGGTCAGACACTCAAAAAGCAAACCAGCCAATAAAACTTTGTGTCTGCTCCAGGAAGTTTGAATCACTGAAAAAAGATAAAGTGAAATCTTTCATTGCAGGTAAAAAATAAAAACATGGCAGAAGCAAACAATGACTTCGTGAAAACTGTAAAGAACTTCTGAAGAAATGAATGGCCTCAGCACCAGCCCTGGAATGGAGACTCTAGTTGTCAACACAACAATTAGTCCTGCTGGCTGAGTAAACACAGACGGAAAAGGAGCCACTTCTAAAAGGTTTTCCATTCTCTCACTTTCCATGGTGTCAAATAGATGACAATTAAGAAGAGCTGGTGACACTGGCCTCACACAACCTAAAAACCACTTTCACGGTAAACACTGTGTGTAGAGGGCCTCACACCAGGGAGAGTAAATACTAAACAGGAGGCTACTGATCCCAAAGCTATCCGGTGTCCGCCGTTGACAGGCTTCTCAGCTGGATGCAGGAGAGCCCCAGAATTCCTTGCTGTCACACTCAACAAGCGGAGGGGAGAGGCTTAGTGACCAGCTGTTCTTCCTCTCCATTTCAATGTGCGGCTCTAAGCAGCGGAAATCTAGCAGGAAGCATTGGAGCTGTTTGAGAGCTGTAAGAATGATGAAACCCAGACAGGTAGTAAGAAAAGAGGATTTTCCTTGGAGCTATGAAGACAGCAGAGACTAAATCAACACAGATTCACAAACATAAGGATTCCAATTTACATGTGCAGGTTATGGAGAACAAATCTGAGGTCAGCCCCCAGCACCCAAGGGTGTGTCACGGACGACTCTGAGCCCTGATGAGCTGAGAAGACACAAGAGAAAAGTCCCTTGAAGATTATCACTGAGCAGAATATATATATTCTTTTGTCTGTGTGCTTATAAACACATCTTTAAAAACATAAACAAATTGTGATTTACAGTTAGGGAAAAGCCAATGGTCCCCACTAGGGAGCCAACTCATGTAGTAAAACACATGTAAGTGCTGTGTCACTTGGCCACAGTGAAGCTGATCATCAGGTGCCAGCAGGCTTAGGAGCAATCAAACCTACCTGAAGGCATGAACACAGGGAACATTCCAGAACCTACGCCGCCAGAAGCTCATTCTATTACCTTGAGGAGAGAGTAGCACTCCTCAAATACCATCTTGAGGACAAGGGTAGTGCCCAGATATTGTCAAATATCGATCATAATTTTTATTGAAAACATAATTATGATGTTTATCACTTATCACATAAAAACCTCAATTATCACTGAGCCAGGATGCAGCTCAGTGATAGAGGACACGCCAGCATGTACGGGAATCTCAGCCCAGAGAAAGCGAGAGGGTAACTAAGCATGGGGACAGCAGCCAGGACAGATATGTCAACCAAGCGCTGTCCACTTTAAAAGGGCAGATCTCCACTTCTCCTTTCCCAGGCCAATGGGAATCCACAAGGAGCAAGGGGTCAGTGGCAAGTAACGTGCTTTGTGCCCAGCTGGCCATGATACAAATTGCCCCTTGTCCACACCGTTAATGAAGCAGTCAGTCCTGGGCAACACACCTTGCAGGAGCGTCCACTCAAGAGCGTGTTTCCTTGCCCTGTCGAAGCTTTCCCAGCGTGGGGAAAACCCACTTCAGCAGCCACCAGGGGCCTCAGGAGCGTGGCCTCCGTCCGCCACCTGGTTGAGGCAAATGACCTTTCACCACTGCACACTTCCTCCCCCACCCCCACATTGGCATGTGCCAAATTTCCCAGCATTCCCACTGAGAACTGACGGTTAACTGTGTCTGAGCTCCCACATGCTCTGAGACGCCGCAGCTGCTGGAAAGACAACACTAACATCGTCCCATAACTGGGTCTTCTATTTGGCTGCCTCATTTCAAAACATTGCTAGAAAAAATGTGACTATAAAACACAGTGAACAATTTTTTGAAATATACCCTGGCTATATAGACTTCTAAGCATCTAAAGAGGTTTTTATGTCATAAATGAAAGATCTCATCACTTAAATGGCTTATAAAATTTGGAGGGAATGAGAAAGATCAGGAATAACTGACATGTGAATTAAATCCACATAGTGAACTAGGCTTTAGGGAGCATTTTGGTTTTAACCCAATTTGAGTCAAAGTGTCATACAGTTGTAAAGAACAATCTTATGTTGGAAGCATCTTGCCCCATGGCGCTTTTGTAAGTGCTGGCAAAGCCGATGTTTTACACGTTGGAAAATGCTCAAACATAAACCACTAACTAATCTATGAAGATGTAAAGGAGTGTGACAGAAAATAAACTGAAGGTGATTGATGCGCTAAAAGCTGATTATGTTTGAAAACATTGAATATAAGTTCCAGAGCCAGGAAGATAATTCAAATGACAGGGCATGTGCTCTGCTTGTGCATAAACCTGAGTTCCAACCATGGCACCACGTGGCCCTGAGCACCACCGGTCTAACCAATGGACCATCCGACAGGTGAGTGTCGCTGGGAAGAATCCCAATAGGAAGCGTGTGGACTGTTGGCAGTATAGGGCTTTCCTCTCATGAAGCAGATACTGGTCTGATCCCTGGAGCCTCATGGTCCATAAGCATCACCAAGCGAAGCATGACATCTAGGTGTGACCCAGATGCCCTGATCCCCAAACAGAGAGGATGAAAGAAAATAAGGCACCAGACTGGGGCCACACGTCGTGAATATGATCAGAAAAGCACAAGTATCACCAACCCTGTTTGACGCTCACTGAAACTAGCTTCCCAGCGAAAAAGGCAGCACAGGGCTAGACAGACGGGTCACAGCAGACCTCTAGGGAGTCCATGAGGTCACTCACTCACTGTGCTCCTGGCTACCCCCCGTGCAGACCACTTCATACCGTGAGTGTCGCCACATGCACCCGGCCCTCTGTGCTCCTGTGTCTTACAGAGACAAGTCTTGCTTTTTCAGAGTATCCTTCCCAAGTCCTAATGAAATCTGCAAGGTGAAAAGACTTTAAAAGTAAACTTAGGTGACTGGAGCAATAGTACAGCTGGTAGGGTGTTTGCCTTGATGCACCTGGCCCAGGTTGGATCCCTGGCATCCTATATGGTTCCCGAGCACTGCCAGGGGCAATTCCTGAGTGCAGAATCAGGAATGACCCCTGAGCATCACCAAGTGTGATCCCAAAAGCCACAAACAAAAGCAAACTTAGTGACTTGTGTAACTTGAAAGGTTTCGAGTGCTCCTGAGGGGGCTGGAGATGTGACGGAGGGCCACAGCGCTCTCTGGCTCCCAGCTTGGCTTGTTCTCCGTGTGCAAGCAGGCAGGGGCCACCTGCTCAGTGCCAGGAAATCCAGGAAACTCCCTGGATAATTCCAATAAAACAAAACCCAACACAGCCTGGAAGGGACCTTTCCCCAGTACTCCAAAGGCTTCGCCTCACCCTGCTATGGGATTATTGCCTCACTCTTCCCCCAGTACCCCAGAACAAGCACACTTCACCTCATCTGGTTTCTACCACCTGCCTCTGGGTCATTAACTGTCCCCTCACCCCACAGTCTCCTGTTCTGGGCCACTTTAGAGAAATTAACTCAGGGCCGAGGGACAATGCGGCAGGTAGCAACTGGCCTACGCGTGGCTAAAGCCAATTTGGCTCCAGCAGCTCCTATGGCTCCCTGAGCTCCGCCACCAGGAGTGTGAGTGACTCCTGCGAGCAGAGCTGGGGTAAAGCCTGAGCACTGCCCGATGTGGTCCCCCAAACAAACGAAACTCACACACAATGCCTGGAAGACCTGGGTCCAATTTGGGGACAGCCTATCCCATCGACAAGGCTGCAGTCTTGGAACAGAGCAAGGGGCTGTTCTGAGCCCAGAGCCCACCCAGGGAAGACAATGAGGAGAGGAGAGAGACTCCCTCCTGCAGCTAAGCCGTGGGGAAAGTTTACGCAGAAGGAAAGAGGGTGTGGTTGGCAAGGGAAGGGGAGAATGCAAATGAAAAGGCAGATGAAAAACCACCCGTGCGTCAGTGTGCGTCACTGTCTAGACCCTGAGTGCTCAGCAGGGAGCAGCGGGACCCAAAATGAAAAGGTGCAAAGTTGAGGAAAGAGGGGGACATGGCACGGCCTCAGCAGAGGAGCATCAGCGAGAGTGTGACCCGAGCCTGTGACACAGAGACCCAGGGAGCACGGGGCACAGAATCCCAAAGCAACCAGAAGAGAAACGCCCACAGAGGGTGGCAGCGCTGCCAGGTTCTGGGCACAGAGTTTGCAGGGAGGGAGCCCAGTACTGCCTCAGGCTGGAGCCAGCTGAGCTTGCCCAGAGAAGAACCTGCAGGATGGAGAGAGGTCATGAAGGGGCGGACCTATGGGTGACCACAGGTGGAGGGGTGACCCATTGAAACCAGGTCTTGGCCTTGGGTGGGGGGTATGAGGGCTGGGGAACATGACTTAGCTGATCACCTGATTGCTGTGCAGATGAATGAGCAACTTGGAGAGGAACATCCTGGGCCTCATGCATGGTTGGATCTGGCCCCTGATGGCGAGGGAGGGAGAGAAACACAGGCGGGATCCTGGGGGAGGTCGGTGAGTGAGCATCCTGGGCGGTAGAAGAACAAGCAGGATAGGTGGGAGATAAGTAAGTCAAAGCTGAGGAGTCAATAGTCAACACCCCGGAGGGTCAAAAGGATTTCACAATTTATTGAAGGTTGGGATTGTAAGGAATGCCTTAGGAGTCGGATGGAAGAAGAAGAGCACAGCCCTATGATTTTGCCTGGACTTCTTTTAGGTAGCACACTGGCTGGCAGAGGGCCCGGGGTGGTCTCTGATGTGGTACATGGAGGGTTTCTTCTAGGGAGCACGGTGTCTGGATCATTCTATGGCTCCACGCCCCTCTCCTTCTGCCTACCTGCATTGGCCCTGCCAGGAGTTTCCTTCCGGTTTGGTAGCCATGACGTTGGAGGGGGAAAGGGACCCAGAACTGCATGACAAATGCACAACTGACGCGGAGCTAGCTGTGATCACGTCTGCCCCTGAGGCGCCCTGACGGACAGGGCCTCCAGCGCCTGTGTCGAGGGGCTGAGTCCGCAGAGCTGCACTTTGCTGGCCAGCAGAACCTCCCGAGCCTTCCCTGAGCTGAGCCGCTTCATCAGTTGGGATCGTGCTCTGAGACCTAGCACCCGCCTGGCTTTGTCTCCCCTGACCCCAGCCCCTACAGCCACTAGCATCCAGGTGCTCTCCCCAGGGCACCCTGACTATTGCCTGAGCCTCAGTGCAGCCCGTCGCCTGTGTCCATTGAAAATCCTGCCCACCGGCTTTTGGGATGAGTCCACTTTTGTGATTCCCCTTTTGATCCGTCCAGGAGAGCTCTGCACACAATGCTGCCAATGGTCAGCTTTACTCCCACTCTCCTGGACCCTGGGGGCCGCTCGCTAGCGGGGAGGGCTCAACTTTGCAGGCAAAAGGGTGGCACAAACCCAATTAGTATCCACCTCCTGATCGGCCCCTCCGGGGCAGCTACTGCCCGCCTGTGGTCAGTGCCTCACGCAGACTTCAGCATCCGAAGTGCAGAAAAGAAGAGGCAGAATCCAAAACCACAAATCAATCAACCACGGGGCTTTTCAAGTGAATAGGAGAAGGCGAGCAGAAAGCAGACCTCTGGGCTGTCTGCTTCTCCGTTCTCCCACCCGGCCCGCCTTCATGTGTGCCCGCTGCCTCCACAAACAAAAATAGTAAGGCTGTCAGATCTTCAAACAAAGCGCAACACCCTTCCTTTGTCCCGCCACGTCCATCAGTGAATGAGACCCCAGAGTGGGCAGAGCGATCTCAGATGTGCTTGGAGACCTTAATAATAAGCTCTTATTAAGGACGAGGCCAGCTGAGGAATTTGTTTTTCCTGTAACACCTGGAGCAACAGAAGTCCAGAGAGCACAGGAAGGAAAGAATAAGACTCACAAGAGCCTTCCTCTGCTGTTTTGAAGCTCATCTTCCCTGCCTAGCCCAGACCTGTCACTCAAACCCCCAAAGGCTGAAGCCGCCATTCTGACCCGACAGCAGTGAGGCAGGGGGTCCTGGGATTGTGTTTAAGGAGAAGCCAATGTTTCTGCATGTTCAAGAAAAGGGGAAGGATCATTCTGGTGCTTGAGGGTTTCTTTTGAGAAAGTTAATCCACCACAAATGCACCAGTTACCATAAAAGCGTCAACCCAAACCCCAGCAGACAGGTGACTGCCGCTGAATCTGGAATCATCTCCTTGAGTCCTGAGACCAGGACTGGTCCAGGCCCAGCTCTACTCTCTGGCCAGACTTGGCTGAAGCAAAGGCTTGATCCCGATTCCTCGGGGCCCACAGAAACTCCCCGCTCAGCTTCCTGGCCCGTGCTCGGCTCCTTTCCTCGCTGGGAGAAAGGCGGCTTCTCACAGCTGCGAGAGAGCCGCCAATCTTGAAGCTGAAAGAGCTTTAGTCATCCGTTGCCTTCTTTGACAAAGTTAAGGCCAGGATGCACTGAAACGTGTCTAGATCCTGTCCTCGTTAGAGACGAAACCAGGAGGAGAGTGGGGTCTGCACGTCACTAGAGAGGAAGCCAGGAGGAGGTGGGGCTCTCCCATCCAGCAGAGCTCTGCCCCTTCCACTGCGGACTTCCAGAGCTGCCGGGTTCCCTCTCCTGATCAGAGATGCCGAACGGCTGTGTCGCGTCCCGGAGTCTCGGAAATGGGAGCTCTCAGGCCACTTCATCACAACCTGGTTCCGTGTTCCGTTGTCTTTCCTCCTCTGCCCGGGAGGCTGGTGTGACAGACACAGAGGAGAAATGCAAGAACTGGGCTGGTTGGAACCGGAGCAGCCAGCTGTGGGGCCTCACACCCTCCCCCATAACCCTCCCTCGTCCCACACCCAATACTGGCTCTTTAGGTAGAGACCATTTGACACCCGAGATCGCCTTCACATCCTGTTGGAACGTGTGTTTCTTCGGAACCGTTACCAGTTGATGCATTCCTGAGAGCATCAGGGTTATCCAACCTGCCTAATCGACCCAGTAGTAGGTAATGTTCTGACTCACGGCCTGATCCTAGGTCCGCTGAGACTTCCAATTTGTCAGGCAAACCCAGGACAGGATTTCCCTCTTCCCACTCAAAGCAATGGGAAAATCACAAAAATAAACATTCTGTATTCATGGAAAAAGGGACACCTGGAAAATCGATTCCATGTGGGAAAGGGCTGTGAGAATTATGAAGGTTAAATATCGGGCCAGGAGGTCCCAAGAAGCCGACGCCAGTAGCCTCATACTCGAAACTCCGTCAGAAGTCCAGCCGCCACCCAGCTCGGAGCCCTGAGAAGGGGCTGGTGTTGCAAGAGCCCCCAAGCCCTCTCCTCAGCAGGGGTCTGTAGCAGGAAGCCCTGCTGTGGTCTCAGGTGTGTGCCCCAGAGGCTAGAGCAGCCTAGCAGGAAAGAATCCAATCTCCAGCACCCAGGGCCCAGGGGTGGAGAATGGTCGATCAAACCCCAATGCCCAGTGCTCCATGTTCCCTCCTGGGGTGTCAGGGGCTGCAGTATACTATGGTGCAAATGAGGGCTCCTTTCCCAGGGTGCCAGAATGCGGGTGGGTGGGGGAGTTGGGGGTAGCTTCAGGTGCAAATGAGGGCCTCTTTCCATAGTTTCTCTTAGAGAACTCCCAAGGGACATTGAGAAATTTTTTTTTTCGGAAAAGGGGTGTTGGGCCCTTAAGCCTGAGCTCCTGTGCCTAGGGCTGTGCTGGAGGGAGAATGGAGGGAATATGGGCAGAGGCCACATGCACCCTCCCCAGGACTGCTGCTGACCTGGACCCTCAGCCAAAGACAGGAAAGAATGGGGGCGGGGAGAAAGGGAAGAGGGGAACAAGGGAAGGGAAAGAAGGAAGAGAGAGGTGAGAGGGGCCGGGCCATAGCACAGCTGGGAGGCATTTGCCTTGCACACAGCCGACCAGGGATCGATCTGTGGCATCCAGTGTGGTCCCCTGAGCACCACCAGGAGTAATTCCTGAGTGCAGAAGCAGGAGTAACCCCTGAGCATCACCAGGTGTGAGCCAAAAAGCCGAAAAAACAAAAGAGAGAGGAGTGGGAGGTCTCCAGAGGGAATAGCAGAGAAAGTTCAGGCTCAACGCAGCTGTTGCCTATGCACTGAATGAATAAGCCATGAAGAAGCCGAGCACTTTGGTGCAGATGGTCCTGTAGGAGAAGCTCGCAGCCAAAGCAGGAACAAGGGTGAAGGGCCAGGAGAGTGGAAAAGCAGATGGGACAGGAGGAGTGTGGAGGAGGGACCCCAGGCCAGGGGAACATGGGCAGCCGCACGCCTGGGCATGCCACAAGTGGAAGTGGAGTCTCAGACGCAGGCTAGTGGGTCTTGCATGGCTGAGTGTGGGAATCAAGCACATTTCCACTCATCAATTCAGCCTCTTCATTCATTGATTTATTTGTTTTTGTTTTGTTTGCTTTTTTGGATCACACTCAGCAGTGCTCAGGGCTTACTCCTGCACTCAGGGCTCATGCATGACGGACATACAAAATCATTTGGGGTGCCAGAGATTGAACCCAGTTCAGCTGCATGCAAGGCCAACACACTACCCACTGTACTGCGGCTCCAGACCCTTCGTCTCTTCTTACTAGAAACATTACTACTAAAAAGAAAGTCTGACATACCGAGATCTGCTCTGTGAAGTTATTATAAGTCTAACTTTCTTCTTTTGAGGGCAAGACTGGAAAACTCTACGGTATAAAGGACAGGGTGATACCATTTCACCAAAACTCTTCAGCGTCACCCTTGAGAACATCATGTGACAATTAGAATGGGAAGGAATGGGAGTGAAGTTAGACTGTCGGCAACTACACCACCTCTGCTTCACTGATGACATCATTCTAATGACACCAAACATTAACCAGGCGGCACAAATGCTGGCTGACTTTGATCATGAAAGTGGAAAGATAGGTCTACAGATGAATCTAAAGAAAGCTATATTTATGAAAAATGAGCTAGTTCCAGATGCTCCATTCACTCTCACTGGAACAAACATCTCTGAATGCAGCAGTTATGTGTACCTAGGTTGAAAACTCAACATGCTGAACGACCTAGCACCTGAGCTGTGCAGGAGGAAGAGAGTGGCATGGAACGCCTTCAAGAGCGTCCAAGAAACAGCTAAAAGGCCAAATACCCTCCAGCTCCGGACACATCTCTTCAACTCCACCGTTATCTCTGCATTAACATGCGCCTCAGAGACCTGGGCCCTATGAAAGCAGGATGAGAATGCTATTCAGGTTTCCCAAAGAGGAATCGAAAGAGCTATGCTTGAATATCATGCCTCAAGTGAGAGAAGGAATCCAGAGTTCTGACCTCTGTTGATGATTGAGAATCAGGGAATCTTGTTTGCCAAGGCATCAAAATTCAGATGGGCTAGACATGTAATGCAATTTGGAGATGACTACTGGACTAGAGACATTACAAACTGGATCCCATGGGACGTCAAAAGATCACGTGGCTGCCCACCTACAAGATGGTCTCAAATGGTCTGAGACTGTTCGTATTCCCAATGGCAATGGGATGCTATTGGGCTACACTGACATGTAACAGGGACAAATTGAAATGTTACTGGTGCCCACTTGAGCAAGTTGATGAATAACGGGATGTCAAATGATCAAGTGATAAAGTACTATCTTAGCATATCTATCCATGTATTTATATATATGCACATATATGTGCACTGCATATTTATACATATAGACATGAGTACTGCAGGCATATGTTCATGTACTCACATGTGTTCACACATCTGCTATGCACAGCGGTCTATAAATATATGCACACTTGCATAGATGCTCTGTCCTTGTACATGCACATACATGTATATATATGTTCTATACATGTTTCTATACACACTGTATGCAATTTCATATGTGTAGTTGCATTGCATATGCATACATACACTATGTACATGGGTAACATGCATGAGATCTCTGCCCCACTCACGTGTCTTATGGATTAGAAACCATTTATTCAGCCATAGCCTCTCCCTGAATCTGCCTGTGTGCTGCCATTAGGCTAGTGAGGAACAGACAAAACCAGCAGCAAATGGCTCTTTCTCAAGCAGCCAGAGTTAGGTCTCTTGGCAGGAAGCAGAGTGTACGAATACAAGCAGGATTTTATGTTTCTGCCTTCCCAGCACCATCACTGTTGGAGAGCTCTGGGCACCCCAACAAAAACTGGGAGCAGGGTATAGGAGATCCTCTTCTGCCCCAGGGGATCGGTGGCCAGTGGGCAGAGAAAGACATGAGAATCCAGCAAAGTTGCAAAAGGCTTTACTCATACTTGTTCTGGAAAACAATCCAGTAACAGGAAAAGTTTGGACTTTTGGTTCCTAGCTGGGTCCTGGCCACATGTAGGTTTAAAATCCTAGGCCACAATGGCCGCTATCATGTGCAAAGGTCCAACAGGAAAGAGAATGGAGAGGAGAGAGATAGAGGGCAAAGAAGAGAGGAAGAAAAAGGAGAAAAGGTGCAGAAGAAAGCAGGCTACAGCTTTTATAACTGTTTAGCAATGTTCCTGGAGCAAGCAGGTGCCCTTGGGCTCTACTTGCATGGGACAGGTCATATGGAGATATTACTGGTGCCCACTCGAGAAAATCGAATATGAACGGGAAGACAGTGACAGTGACAGTGATATTAGCCTTTAGACTTAGAGAGCCACGGTTGCTTGCTTGGAGGCAAACAGCATTTCTTTCTGGTCTAATTACTTAGAGATCCAATGTGGCCAGGTAAACATACTGGTAAGATCTATCTAGTCCCACGATGATTGTGGTAGCATAAGATAAAATATTTATACCAGCTAACATAGAATACTTGGTAAGATATTCTGCCACATATCAAATGGTTTTCTTGCCCCTTATCTACAAAGTGGCCTGCAGGAGGCAACTCCAGGCAAGATGTAGAGGCTCTGGGCCACAGTGTACTGCAACACACCACCTCGACAACAGCCCTGAGCAAAACCCTTCTGCGTGCTGTGACCTGTTCCTGCTGAGCACTGTCCCCAGCCTGAAACTGCGCAGGAGTAACTTCAGCATCTGTTTCTTGAGGTTCCCCAAAGCCACAGCCCCCTGGCTTCTGTCCCTGGAATAGTCCGGGTGGGAGCAAAGAGTGAAAGGGTGTGAGCACAGTGCACAGGGTCACCGGGGCCCCAACAGCTGCTTTTTTCAATAGACTCAGCTGCACTCAGCGTGCGCTTTGCTCAGCTATCCAGGCTGCCAGCTCGGAGCACTTGTGTGACCTCCGTGTGCTGGGAACTTGGACCTGCAAAACAAAGCGACGGCTTTAACTCCTCCTGGCCCAGGAGAGCAGTAGCTGTGTCCTCAGCTCCTGCTTCAGCACAGCTGCAGTACTGCCGCTGCACCGGACCACTCGGGCAGCCTGGCTGTAATTTGCTGCATTTCGTTCCATCCACTGGGCTCCTAACAGTGCTGACTTCTTTATTTTGTTTTGATATGTTTTAAATTGACATACATGGGGCAGAGCTGCTACTGGCTCTCACTGTGCCCAGCCGCTCATGTGGTGCCCGGGAGGGATGGCAGGTTCTAGCCCTGGCCCGCCACCCCAGCAGATACTCACAACAAGCCAGACGACCCTCCACTCCATGAGAACCTCCATTTTCCACATCTGGACTTCTCTCTCATAAGAACTCCACCCAGCAGACCAGCCTATCACAGTCCGGCTCGCAGTTCATCAATAAATGCTGGATTTTGAGATGACTACAAGAGTATGCTACCCGCACGGCAGAGCCTGGCAAGCTACCCGTGTTGTATTTGATATGCCAGATATCAGTAACAATTTTAGACCTCATTCCCATAACCTGATGGAATGGTTTGAGGCTCTTTATGTTCCTAGAGCAAGCAGGTGCCCTTGGGCTCTACTTGCATGAGGCAGGTCATATGGAGATGTTACTGGTGCACGCTCAAGCAAATCGATGATGAACAGGAAGATAGTGATAGTGATGTTTTAAATTAATTTTTTAATTAATTTAAATTAATTTTTAAAATTTTATCAAGCCACCATGAATTACAAAGTTATTCATGGTTGCATTTCAGGTATACAATATTCCAACCCCAAAGTTTTTCACGGTTGCATTTCAAGCGCATACAATGTTCCAACCCCACAGTTATTCATGGCTGCATTTCAGGCAGACAATATTCCATCCCCCAGAGTTACTCACGGCTGCATTTCAGGTGGACAGTGTTCCATCCCCAGAGTTATTCATGGTTGCATTTCAGGTATACAATGTTCCAACCCCCAGAGTTACCTCACAGCTGCATTTCAGGCAGACAATGTTCCATCCCCCAGAGTTACCACGGTTGCACCAGGCGGACAATGTTCCATCCCCCAGAGTTACTCCCGGCTGCACTTCTGGCCTAGAGTGTTCCAGTTCCCATCCTTCAGTGCCCGCTTTCCTTCATCAATGTCCCTGTTCTGCTTCAGCCCTCAGCCTGCCTCCCGGCATTCCAGACCACTGGTAGCCCTATCCAATGCTGAGTTCTCCTTCACAAGGGGTTGCCACAGCACATACCCCTGGCCCAGCACGGTCACAGATGCCACCAAAGGCAGTACCCTCAGAGCCCAGCCATGCCTAGCTATCTTCCTGTGCTCCGTTGCCAGAGAGCCAGGGATAGAGAAGGACCTAGGAGTACAGAGGGAGGTTCATTTTCTCTTGTTCAAGAAAAGAGGGTGTCAAGAAAGGACATAAGGAACGTGACACAGGGGGTGTTTGGTAGGGGGTCAGTCTAGCAGAAGCCTGAAGGAAAGCCTTTGGAGTGTGCTTCAGAGAACTCCACGACTTCTAACTCACAGTGAAAGTGAGTACCCACTTTGTTGTCACCCTACTGGAACCAAAAGCTCCTGCCCTCAAGGACAGGGCATAGGCCCAGCTGCACTCTCCTGCGTCAGTGCAGATGGGACCAGCTCCGTTAGCTCTCCACGGGCTAAGTTCTCCTTCTAAAGACTGAGTGCTCCCTCCACGGGCTGAGTGTGCCCTCCATGGACCAAGTGCTCTGTCAGTCCTCTGTTGGCTGAGTGCTCCCTCTGCGGAATGAATGCTCCCTCTACAAATTGAGTGCTCCATCAGCCCTCTGTGGACTGAGCACTTGCTCTGCCGGCCAGTGCTCCTTTCCTGGGCCAAGTGCTCCATCTGAACACTCTGCCACTTGAGTGCTCCCTCCGTGGCCAAGTGCTCCCCTTCCCAAGCTGCTGCCTCCTATTTGCTCAAAAGCATCTCTCTAAAGACAAACGCAGGGATGCAAGCCTGTGCCACTCAGCCAGAGAAGTGCAAACTTGGCCTCAGCCAACTGGAAGGGAGCTGTTTTAGAGTGTCTGAGGACATGAGCGCCAGCAAGCACCGTCTATTTTAGCAATGAAGTTTGGAGTTGGGCACTTAAAAAGGCCAAAACAAGACCTTTCACGGTCAAACAACCTCATGACCCAAGAGCATACACTGCCGAACCACCACATTATACAAGACCATTCACCATTAAACAACCACATGACCCAAGACAGCTGATAATTATCTTTTCTCCTGCTATGTCAAATCCAAAATAAATTCAGTAATTTCATATCAGCTACTAGAAAAGTAGAGCAGGAGAGTTATCAAAGAGAAAATCCAACATGCTCCCAGGCGACTAAAGAAAAACAGAATCAGGGATGGCTCAGCTTTCTGGTAAAAAATCATCTGCACACTTCCAAAGAAAGCTCAAATACATTTTCTTAAAGAATCGGACTTGTATTGATTCCTAGTTGGTTTGCAACTGTGTCAAGCTTCAGCAAACAGCTCCACAGCCCGGTCTCTGGAGATGCCTCGTGTACCGCACTGGCTCTCGTGTGTCACAACCTCCAAATGTCCAGCTGCCCCTCGTCTCCCTGGTAACCATCCAGCTTTCACCCATCTAAAAATTATTCTTGTGTTGTTTTGCCATCTGTCAAAACACTTTCCAGATTGAAAGGTGATTCATGCTCTCTCATTCATTTGTTTTCCAGACTCCTTATTCCTATTACCTTTCACGGGGGGGGGGGGGGGAGGGCAGAGTCTGTCCCAACGGCTCAGGGTCAAGTCAGGAGCTCACTCCAGGATGGAGTCCTGCCAGAGTGTTTCTCTCTCTCTTTTCTCTCTCTCTCTCTCTCTCTCTCTCTCTCTCTCTCTCTCTCTCTCTCTCTCTCTCTCTCTCTCTCTCTCTCTCTCTCATTGTGAATGGAACCTTGAAGTCCAGGACGTGTCAGTGGGACATGGGAGTCCCCCGGGAAATGCAGTGGTCAGGGAGGAGCTGCTGACCCTGCGGTTGACTGGAATCAGTTGTGTTCTCTTCCTATCGATGCTATCATGAAACCACAAAGAACAAAGCCATGTGGTTGGAGGAGCTGCTCACTTTAGTGAAAGACGGCAGGCAGGGAGTCTTAACCCGGAGGACCCTCAGGCCCAAGCCCAGCTGGGCATCAGTAGGAAAAGAACTACAGTGACCGATGGAAACCAAACCATGTCCAGTCAGTGTCGGGCGCCCGCGGGGTCCCCAACAGTGCCGGAAGCAAGTTCCCTTCTACCTCCGAGCCGGCGAGGAATGGATGAAAACTCAGGAATCCGATGCAGTTTTAAAAGGCTTTACTTATCACAGATTCAGGCATACAAATCAGCAAAAGGAAAAGCCCGGTGCTTAGGATTCCAGGCTAGAACCCCAGCCACGTGTAGGCCAAGATGGCGACCACCACGTGTAAAGGCTTTGTGAAAGGAGAAGACGACTTCCAAGCAGGGCGACCACTCACAGTGAGCAAGAGCCCCCAAAAGAGCGCGGCGAGTGAAAACCGGCTAGTTTATACCCCTGCAGCTCAGACCTTCCTCCCTCTGTTATGGAAAGCAGGGGAGGGTCAAATGCCCTTAGGTAATCCCTCCCTGCACCTCACCTAGGCCCTTTAGTATGCCAATGTTTTTGAGCCAAGATTTGCCTGGGAGTGCCTTTGTAGTGCAGAGAAGGGGGTTTCTGAGATGGCATGTCTCTGTACCAAAGACCAACACCAATGCCAGTTAAATATTTCTCCAAGCCTTCACAAGTCTCCTCTACTTCATTGTAGTTTTATATTTTAGTTGCCTTTGAGTATATCAGGGAGCCATGCTTGTTTGCTTGGAAGCAAACAGCATTTCTCTCTGGTCTAATTACTTAGGTGTCCTACGTGGCCAGGCTAATATGCTGGTAAGATCTAGCTAGTCCCACGATGATTGTGGTAGCATGGGAGAATATTTATACCAGCTAGTACAGCATACATGGTCGGATAAACTGCCACATTAGACTACCCCCTTATCTACAAAGTGATTTGCAGGGAGGCAATCCAGAGCAGATGCAGTGGCCCTTAGGAGTCCTGCAACAAGTCAGTAGGGACCAGACCAGCTAAACACATGATGACGTAAGTTGTAAAGAAGGAACGAAATTTAAAATACTTGGTTGAGGCCGGGCTATAGTACAGCAGGGAGGGCCTTTGCCTTGCACACAGCTGACCCAGGTTCAATTGCTGGCATTCCATAGGGTCCACTGAGCACCACCAGTAGTTCCTGAGTGCTGAGCCAGCACTAGTCCCTGAGCTTTGCCAGTTCTGAGCTAAGAAGCAAAAAATAAAATAAAATAAAATAAAATACTAATAAAAGGAAATGCTCTAAGAAACACTGGAAGAGAATGCAGTCTTTCTCCTCCCTCCTTCCTTCACTTCCATGTTCCTGTTTGCAAGGGCATCCTTGGAGATTGGGGGTGGGGCAAACCCCTTTGTGAAAAGCTGCTGAAGAGAGTAAGCTGCAACTTTAGCCCGGAGGTCCTACATTCTTCATCAGGTTTGTTTGCATTCTCTTGGCAGCCCTGATCTGAGCAAGGCCAGTCTGGCTCCACCCTAAGATACTCGTCCCTCCCCTCTCTCCCTGCCCGTCCCTGGGTCCCAGCCCAACGCCTTCTCACTCCTCCTCTCCACCCTGATCTGCTCCAACTCTTCCTTTCAGACACTGCCATGAATCAGGTCTTTCACATGCATCCTCCGCAGTGACTTCTCATTCCATTACTTTCCGGCTCATGGCTTGGGACCGGCTGCTGAGGCTCGTCAAGGGCAGCGTTTAATCTGAAGGACTTCCCGTCCGGAGAGGCGTAGGAGCAGACCGGCCGGCAGCAGGCACCCAGTGCGACCTGCGGTGGCTCCAGGGTGGGTAAACAGCCCTGACTGAGAGTCACACTCTGCTGGGGAAACCCCAGGCTTCCTGTATTCTCCACCGTAATCTGAAACTTCACCGTGCGGCCCGGGAGTAAAACGAATCTTGTTCAAGAGGGTGCACGCAGGAGTTTTGGGTTTACTTCTGGTTAGAGAAGTACAATCAGTCTTGCCACGGCTTCCTAGAAACCACCATTGACAAGGAGGGGCTGTCTGCATGGAGCCAACTGCCATGTAGCTGGCAGCACCCATGGCCACAGGTATTTGCCCAGCAGCTCTGCCTTTGACTTCAGGCGCTCTGACCAGTTCTGCTGAGGCAGGATCGCAAAGGATCTGCCTTAGGAATGGTCTGCGCAGAGGCTGAAAGTGTGTCAAGCCAGGACTCACCACCTCTCAGCAGCTGCTACTTGACACATGCTCTGCTCTGCCTCCTGGGAGCTGATGGTCCACTGAAACAGCGGGATGTCAGTTGAGAAGATATAACAATCAGCATCAGTGTCTCATCTATCTAATTTCCAGCTTCCCATCAGTCTGGGTTGTAAGTGTAGACTGAAACACTCGCTGTCTGCTGAGGAAGGCTTATTTGAGAGTCAAGAACTATCTTAGGGGCGGAGAGATAGCCCAGCGGGTAGGGGCGTTTGCCTTGCACTCCAGCCAGCCCATGACGGCCCGGGTTTGATCTCCGGCATCCCATATGGTCCCCGAGCACCACCAGGAGTAATTCCTGAGTGCAGAGCCAGGAGTAACCCCTGAGCATTGCCTGGTGTGACCCAAAAAAAAAAAAAAAAAAAAAAACTATCTTAGCATATTAGGCTGGTTTTCTCCTGGGTGGAAAGGAAGTCTGTGATCTGGTTTGAGCACTGTAGAAGGAAATTTTTAAAACTGCATCCATTTATTACCATTTCTTCTTCTCTGTTTTTTGTCATTGTGATTAGGCTATGTCTTGGAGTCTTTTATTAGGGTCTCTCTTAGTTGGTGCCCTTCTGGCTTCTTGGATCTGGATGCCTGCTTCCTCCAGCTCTAGCAGGAAGGAGCTGGCCTTTCTACCCAGGTTCCATCCCTGGCACCCTGAACCCTACCAGGAGTGATCCCTGAGCACATAGTCAGAAGTAAGGTCTGATCACAGCGGGGTGTGGCCCCAAACAAACATGAACATAAAAAGTGAGTCATGGGAGACATTGAGAGCTATGCTAGCACAGGGGACTCAGCACTTGCCCTCTGCAGTCAACATCATCGGACAAAGAATTTAACCAAGAAAAATGGCATTGATGGGAATAATTGATCAGGTTAGTTTAGCAGATGTGTTTGGAACTTTCTATCCCATTAGAAAGCGTGAACACACTCTTCTCAAGAGCACGTGAAATATTCCCAATAGACCATGTATCTGGGGACCCAGAACAATCTCAATGGACATGTGAAAATTGAAATTTTGTCAAAACAGTGTTTCTGATCACAAGGCATTGGGGTGACAAATCAGTAAGAGAAGAGAAAGTGCAAAGTCACTTACTAAGGAAGGCCTGTTTGTGCTCACAGTGTGTTTGTGTGTGTGTGTGTGTGTGTGAATCGGTACCTAGAACCCAAATGTCCTACTTTCACCAATCTGTATTTATCCTCAAAGATTTAGAACTAGGGATCTTGACACTTCTCCCCTCCCAGATTTGTTACACAACGCTCTCATTTCCTAAACTCGGATAATCGCATTTGTTTGAGCTGCTTCTGCATGATTAGTTAAATGGCTGCAGGATGTGAGGTAGATGGCGACAACTGCACTATTCCGCACTGCCAGCTGCAGCCTTCCACAGCGGGCATCCTGCTTCCGAGATGTGCCGGGAGTAGGTCTCTGTGGTTCTGTAAATGAAGCAAATGCCTCGCACCGGGCACCGGAGCCCATGACTTTTCCAGGAGACTTCAGACAGTTCCTGCCCAGTGATTCCACCCCAGCATCCTCCTGTCAGGATGATAAATTGTATGCACAATTCATCGCTGGAGCAGATGGGAGACTGCTGGTTATTAAAATCTAAATCTGCTTCCCAAACAAAAAGAGAATTGTTTACCTCCCGATGACACATGGGTTTCTCACAAAGGAAATTTTTAATATTCTAATTTTTGTCCCTGAAGCAATTCTGCGAGTTAGAGACACCTACATGGTAATAAAATTAAGAGCGGTCCGGGGAGAAACCAGCTAGCAGCGCTTCCCGCTCGTTTGCCGAACTCAAATGCCTGCTAGGTCCCAAGAAGAGACAGGTTTGCCAGAAAATGTGCTGGAAAAAATGGTCTTTCTCTTTCCATTAAATGCTTAATTTGTGGGCAAATAAATTTTACAATGTTTTACCACAGCCCAGACTTGGACTGTTTTAAGATGTGTTATATGATGGCAAGAAGGAGACAGAACACGTTCTGGCTTTCTTAACACTTGCAAATTCACTAATCTTCAGGAGTATTAAAAATTCCAGATTTCAAAAAAGGAAGCCCAGAGACAGAGAAGAAAAATGTCCCCTAAAACTGAAATGAAGCCCAATGTTTATGGCCTGTGGTGTTTTATTCCAGCCGCAGCAAAATGGGCCCGGGCGATAGCCCAGCGGGTAGGCGTTTGCCTTGCCTGCGCCAGCCTGTGCTGGCCCGGGTTCGATCCCCGGCATCCCATATGGTCCCCGAGCACTGCCAGGAGTCATTCCTGAGTGCAGAGCCAGGAGTAACCCCTGAGCATTGCCGGGTGTGACCCAAAAAAGCAAAAAAAAAAAAAAAAAAAAAAGGACGAAGAGGTTTCGGATCCAAACAAAAGGGAACGAAGAGGTTTCGGATCCAAACAAAAGGGAACGAAGAGGTTTCGGATCCGAACGTGCTGATGTCTTCGTTCCTTGACCCCTCGGCCCCCTCAGTCCTCTTGGCCACAGAACCCCTACCAGGGTGCCAGGCACGCCCCGGAAAACTGAACAGCACCGCCCTGCTGCATTCAATACAGCCTTCAAGAACTCACACGTTTGAATTCCAGAGTCTTGGAATTGCTCAAAAAAATATGCTGGGCACATCTTCGCTTATTATGTTGGAGAAAAATTGTTTTTAAGATTCGAAACTGAAGATCCCGGGATTTTAAGGAATATATAAAGACTTCCATTAGAAGAATTCTTTATACAGTAAATTTTCCTCAATGCCTCCTCCTAAAATTCGATGCACAGATTACTTCAGTCTTGACTCTCCCAACTTTCATTCACTAGTGGAAGACATAAGTGGTAATCACATCCATTTTTTACAACTCTGCCAAGTACTTGGAAGGGAAGAAATCACAGCATCACAATGAAGTTTGCATCTGGGCAAAATATTCAGCTCATCCATGGTAACAATGATCCTGCTGAATATAAACTATTTCTTTAATCCTTCTATGATAGACCACTTGCAAAATTAAGTCAATTAGAACTATGTTTCACAGCCTGAGTGCCCATTGCTGATGAATGGATAAGGGTGTAGTGTATACACAATGGAATACTATTCAGCCATAAAGAAGGAAGAATTCCTGCCATCAACAACAACATGGATGAACTTAAACGATATTATACTCAGTGAAATAGGCCATAAAAGACAAACACTATAATTTCAATCATAAATGATATAGAAAGAAAACAAGCAGGTGAACTGGATGAAACAATAATAAACTCTTGGATAATAAAATACGTTTCTTTGCTTTGTTGTAATTATTTTCCCCCTAATTTGACAATCTAATTTTAAATCTAATCTAATATAACCTTATTCAATTTAGTCCTTTTTTCTTCTTAGCTTTCAGAAACTCAAAGTCAGATTTGCTGTTCTGCATTATTTAGGTATGATTCACTTTTTCTTTGTTACAAGAATTTAATTTCATTCTCTCTTTCAATTGTTCAATTTTATATATGTTTTGCCACTTAATGTCTTGAGAAAATTTTTTGTAAGTTGATAAGTATAAACTAAAAATTAATAATGAATAAATAGCACATCACCTGATTCATTCATAGATTAATTTTCTTTTCATTGCAAACCTGGTTGCATCTCAAGTAAAAGATGAAAATTCCTTTGAATTTTTGAGACATTTCATTGGAGAATGAATGGATGAATACACGACAAATCTCAGGGAAGTAAATCTCTTGGAAGTATGAAATCAAAGCTCTTAAATACAGACAGAGAGACAGAGACAAAGGAAGGAATAGAAGTTTATTGGGGTGCGCTCCCAGATGGGCCCTACCTGGGCTAGAGCCACACCCTGGGAGAGAATGAGCAGTATTCTTTGACTGTTTCACTGTATCACTGTATCACTGTCTTCCTGTTCATCATAGATTTCCTCAAGCGGGCACCAGTAACATCTCCATATGTCCTGTCTCATGCAAGTAGAGCCCAAGGGCATCTGCTTGCTCCAGGAACATAAAGAGCCTCAAATCATTCCATCAGGTCATGGGAATGAGGTCTATAATTGTTACTGGTATTTGGCATATCAAATACTACATGGGTAGCTTGCCAGGCTCTGCCATGCAGGTAGTATACTCATCTCTAAATCCAGCATTTATTGATGAACCGCGAGCGTCGCTCGAAGCCAACTGTGATAGGCTGGTCTGCTGGGTGGGGTTCTGACGAGGGCGAAGTCTGGATGTGGAAAATGGAGTGGGGGGGGTCGTCTGGCTTGTTGCGAGGCTCTGCTGGGGTGGAGGGCCAGGGCTAGAACCCGCCATCCCTCCCGGGCGCCTTGTGAGCGGCTGGGCATAGGGAGAGGCAGTAGCAGCTCTGACCCATGTCTGTCTCTGGATCAGCATACCTGGGTCAGATTTAAAAAAAGACTGCTTCAGGGTGGATCTCGATGATCCGGGTTGTGATAGACTGGTCTGCTGGTTGGAGTTCTGATGAGGGGGAAGTCCGGATGTGGAACATGGAGGCCCTCATGGAGTGGGGCGGTTGTCTGGCTTGTTGTGAGGCTCTGCTGGGGTGGTGGGCCAGTGCTAGAACCCGCCTTCCCTTCCGGGCACCTCATGAGCGGCTGGGACAGGAGGAGCCGCTAGCAGCTCTGCCCCATGTCTGTGAGTCTCTCTGGTTGTCTTATGTGGAAGATCAGCCTCAGGAGGCATCACCTGTCTGAGGCCCATTCCGTGAGATCTTGAAAGCAAGCAGTCCACATAAATGTCCCAAAAAGTCCTGAGCTATGCTTAAGAAGACATTGTAGTGTCTATGTTGCTGGGACTTTTGCAGGAATAGCATGAAATTCCATAGAGCATCCACACTGTGCTCTATCTTGAGTTCCTTGAGATCTATCAGCCTCAGAGAGCAAGTGTCCCAACCCTGGAGATCAATGTCTTCAGTGATGCCCGGGCTGATGCTGGCGAGCACTCCCTTCTGAAATTCAAAATCAGCTTGAATAAGACTGACCAGAATCATACAGCCCAGAGATAGGTAGAACCATCTTCTTGTGGCAAAACCCATATTCTTCTTGGGGGTGGGACCCCATCTCAGTTAATGATGGTAAATTCACAAGTCTCCTGTCTCCCTCTTCAAGTGTCTTTACCACAGTTCAAACCCATGGATCAAAATGAAGCCCAGTCAATGTAGAATCATATGTAAGGATGGGGATGGGAAGCTGAGTTTTTTTTAATGCAGATGTCACAAATCTATTAGCCCAAGTGGTGCTGTGTCGGAGAGCCGCTGGGCTCTTTAACTGTTTAGGGTGGGAAAAGGGAGCCAAGACCAGTGGAACCGGCATGCTTGGTCCAGCTCCTGTTATCTAGCGGGTCGATGTGGAGAAGCACAGAATGCAGCCTGGGAGTTTCCTGGCGCCAGAAGGGCCTTGAGTCCTGTCTTCCGTGCTGGGGGGCAAGGTGATCTCTGATTCGGAATGTTGCAGTCTCATCAGCTGGTCACCGTTTGGTCCCAGTTGCCATTTCCTCCATTCAAACCTTAGAAGTACGAATCATTTTATAAGCATGAAACCAAAGTTCTTAAATATCTGCGGTATGGTGAGTGAAAATTCCTGACAACCTTCATTGCTTCCTTTCTCCACTTGAAGACGCAGAATCTGGTGTTGCCATTTACCCAGCCCCCCACCCCCTCTCTAATCCTCCTTGCCCCTGGGAGAGAGGCAGCGGGAAGGGGGAATTCAGGTCCTCAAACAACCCCTGGGGACAGTGGGACTCTGCAGGGCCAGGTGTACAACCCTCAAGGCAGAGTTCACGTCTGTATCCTGCAGGGAGAAGCCTGCCTGGGAGCCGCGGTGGGCACATGGCGACCTGCCCCAGAGGGGCCTTGGTGGTGGAGACTCCGCCTTCACTCCTGAGAACACACTTGCTTGGGACTCACTTGAGCCCCACAGAGCAGCAGACTAATGCCAACCAGCTGCTACCTGGCAACCTGCACCTGAGAAACTGCTCTTATCTTCATCCCTTTTAAATCCCCCATTGATTTGCTTTTTGTATCTAGACCTTAAAATGCCTAAGGTCCTTCACAAAAGGGCTACTGCTAACATGGTAAGGTTTGCTAGTTCGAGAAAAAAAAATCCTTTAACTTAAATGACAAAAGTATTTTTTATAAACATTGCTTGTATCCAATAAGAATTTTACTTCAGGGGGCCAGAGCGATAGCACAGCAGGGAGCAATAGCACAGTGACCGACCCAGGTTCAATCCCGGCATCCCCTATGGTCCCCTGAGCACTGCCAGGAGTAATTCCCGGCGAAGAGTCAGGAGTAACCCCTGAGCATTGCGGGTGTGACCCAAAAAGCAAAATTTGTATTGGAAAAAAAGAATTTTGCTTCAAATTTTCATATCTAAATCTGAAAACAATTAAAACTATTTTCTTGAAATAAAAGATCTACTTCTCAATGTTCAAGACCCTTAACAAATAGCTGGGACGTTTTGGTCTCTGTGACCCCTCAAAGCCTCCCATTCTCCCTCCACCTTGCAGTAATTATACCTAGTCACTGATTTGAAGCCTTGACAAAGCATTGCTGTTCATCCAAGGGCGCATGGCAGGTGCTGCCAATTAGTGAGTGAGCTGGACGCTTGTCTACAGTGTTAGCGAGTGAGCTGGACGCTTGTCTACAGTGTTAGCGAGTGAGCTGGATGCTTGTCTACAGTGTTAGCGAGTGAGCTGAGCGGCTTGTCTACAGTGTTAGCGAGTGAGCTGAGCGGCTTGTCTACAATGTTAGCGAGTGAGCTGGGCGGCTTGTCTACAGTGTTAGCGAGTGAGCTGGGCGGCTTGTCTACAGTGTTAGCGAGTGAGCTGGACGCTTGTCTACAGTGTTAGCGAGTGAGCTGGATGCTTGTCTACAGTGTTAGCGAGTGAGCTGGATGCTTGTCTACAGTGTTAGCGAAAGTGAGCTGGGCGGCTTGTCTACAGTGTTAGCGAGTGAGCTGGATGCTTGTCTACAGTGTTAGCGAGTGAGCTGGATGCTTGTCTACAGTGTTAGCGAGTGAGCTGGACGGCTTGTCTACAGTGTTAGTGGGCGAGCTGGATGCTTGTCCACAGTGCTAGCGAGTGAGCTGGATGCTTGTCTACAATCTTAGCGAGTGAGCTGGATGCTTGTGTACAGTGTTAGCGAGTGAGCTGGACGCTTGTCTACAGTGTTAGCGAGTGAGCTGGACGCTTGTCTACAGTGTTAGCGAGTGAGCTGGACGTTTGTGTACAGTGTTAGCGAGTGAGCTGGACGCTTGTCTACAGTGTTAGCCAGTGAGCTGGGCGGCTTGTCCACAGTGCTAGCGAGTGAGCTGGACGCTTGTCTCCAGTGTTAGTGAGTGAGCTGGGCGGCTTGTCTACAGCGTTAGCAGAGTGAGCTGGACGCTTGTCTAACCATGTTAGCGAGTGAGCGGGATGCTTGTCTACAGTGTTAGTGAGTGAGCTGAGCGGCTTGTCTACAGTGTTAGTGAGTGAGCTGGACGTTTGTCTACAGTGTTAGCGAGTGAGCTGGATGCTTGTCTACAGTGTTAGCGAGTGAGCTGGACGTTTGTGTACAGTGTTAGCGGAGTGAGCTGGACGCTTATCTACAGTGTTAGCCATGAGCTGGGCGGCTTGTCCACAGTGCTAGCGAGTGAGCTGAGCTGCTTGTCTACAGTGTTAGTGAGTGAGCTGAGCGCTTGTCTACAGTGTTAGTGAATGAGCTGGATGCTTGTCTACATTGTTTCTACAGACCGTCAGGAAGACACTTCATGAGAAAGAGCTTCCATCCTGCTCTGCGCTGCTTCTTGGCTGCCAGTTTCTCCTCTATCTCTAGGGGAAAGAAGCCATTATTTTGAAATTCCAACTCATCACAAGAATATGAATCACTTAATCCAACATCTTTCTTGTCCTCTCCTTCAGATTGGACCATCTGAAATACTTTTTCCTTGCTCTGCCCTGAACAGGCCGGGGACCAACCACTTAGCTGACGTTAGAAAGACAAAGCCAAGGCAAAGCGTCCTCGGCTTGGGAGCTGTGGGGGAGAGGCAGGGCCTGCCAGGGCCCGCACAGTGGAACCTTTAAGGACCGCGTTGACTTCAGAAGCCGAGGAACATGAATTTTGCTCTGGGAGAAGGGTGTAGCCTGCTGTGTGGCCATTCATGCGTCCACAGTCAGGGGGTGACCGATCCCTTTGTGGGGCATCTCCAAGAGCCCCTCAAAGGTGCCCCGGACCTCTTCCACGCTTTTTCTTTCAGGCTCATCAGTTCTTTACCCTCTCCAATGTTATCTTTTTCTTTTTCTTTTTGCTTCTGAAAGTAACTGCACTATATGATAAGTTGCAAATGTGCTCGTTTAGTAATTTGGGGTTCAATAGCACTGTATTCTATAATATTTAGGATTCAGCTGCAGGCGATCGCAAATGCACAGGCATGGGGTCATCGCGAAGTCCCTGCTCCAAGCCCGACTCAGTGGGATGCCCAAGTGGCTCCTCCTGCCCTCAGGGGTCCGCAGTGCCGCCCTCAGCTCCTTGGCACCTGCGGCCCCTCGCATAGTCTAAATCCGAGGTGGCTCAGCATCTAAGAAAAGGGGCTTCAAAGACCCCTTTGGGGTGGAGTTGGGGGGCTGCGCTGGTGGCGCCAATGACTGGCCCTGTCAAACATCCCTCCTGTCTCCCCTTTCTTGGGAGCGCTGGTGGCGGCGCCCCTGACTCTGCCTCTGCCTCAGGACCGGCTGTCCCCATGTTTCAAGGGAGCCTGAATCTGCCCCTGCCTGAGGACCGACTGTCCCCGTGTTTCCAGGGAGCCTGAATCTAACTCTGCTTCAGGACCGGTTGTCCCCGTGTTTCCAGGGAGCCTGAATCTGTCCCTGCCTCAGGACCGACTGTCCCTGTGTTTCCAGGGAGCCTGAATCTAACTGTGCCTCAGGACCGGTTGCCCCCGTGTTTCCAGGGAGCCTGAATCTGACTGTGCCTCAGGACCGGCTGTCCCCGTGTTTCCAGGGAGCATGACTAGTTTTCCGAGTGTTTTTCTGCTGTCACCTCTCCGCCTTCACTCCCTGACTTGAGCCTTACACTGCCGCTGTAAGGTCCTGGCTCCAATGTCACTGAGAAACAACAGCTCTAGACAAAAGCAGCCAGAAGGGTTGTGAAGGTGCCCGCCCAGGGATCAGCTGAAAACAGAGCCAGGCCCAGAGTTAGGTCTAATCATTGCTGGTGGGAGGCAGCCACCAGCTACCTCACCTCTGACCATCCCCACTGCATGACAAATAATACATTTGGAAAAGAGTAACGCCAAAAGCCAATAAGGGAAATGAACTCAGACAGCTGTGAAGACAAACAAAAATAAAGGAGGTGCTAGTGACTGGATCTCCCAGCATGAAGCTAAGGGCAAGGAGGGAGGACAGGTGCCTCAGGCCGGCTGTGAGTCTCCTGGGGACAGCAGCTGAATATGACAGAAGTCACAGAATTCCCCTGGGGGTCTGTCCCCTGCATATCAGCCCCCACTCTGCATGCTATCACTCATTGTGCGAAGTTCCCCCAGCCTCTGTTGACATGCATATTGGGGGTCAGCTCCTACCAGGAGCCCTAGCACTGAGTGTGTCCTAAGGGGAGATTTCCCAGGGACACTGACACACTCTCAGTCTGGTGTGATTCTCAAAGGCAGGCTCAGGACACTGTGAAAATGTGAAGGGCCAATAAAGCTGTACAGTTGGGGGAAGGGCATAGCTTGGCGGCAGCGGCTCCTACACATTTCAGTCCTCCTGACTGAAAACTAGTCAGGCTCCCTGGAAACATGGGGACAGCGGTCCGGGGGCAGATTAGGCCGGAAACCGGGACAGCCGGTCCTGAGGCTCACTCGCTAGCACTGTGGAGGTTCATGAGCAGAGAACTGAGCACGCCTTCCAGCTCAGAGTAAGCCAGGTCAGAGGTGAAGCAGGACTGTACGTGCAGAGCCATAGCAGTTCCAGTACAAGTGAACCCAACCACTGGTGTCTCCTCAGGAAGACAACCAGACACACAGGTAGAGGCACAGACATTATAGATTCTTTACATATAGGCTGTAGCAATCATTCTATAGTCTTTCTGGATAGAATATAGCTCTCACATTATATACTCGCAGATACACTCCCAAAAACGCAGAGCTCTCACATTATATACTCGTTACAGATACACTGTAGCTCTCACATTATATACTCTTTACAGATACACTGTAGCTCTCACATTATATACTCGTTACAGATACACTGTAGCTCTCAAATTATATACTCGTTACAGATACACTGTAGCTCTCACATTTATACTCTTTACAAATACACTGTAGCTCTCACTTATACTTGTACAGAACACTGTAGCTCTCACATATACTCTTTACAAATAACTGTAGCTCCTCACAATAAGCAGAACCTGTAGCTCTCCATTATATACTCTTTACAGATACACTGTAGCTCTCACATTATATACTCTTACAGATACACTGTAGCTCTCACATTATATACTCTTTACAGATACACTGTAGCTCTCATTATATACTCTTTACAGATACACTGTAGCTCTCACATTATACACTCGTTACAGATACACTTGCTCTCACATTATATACTCGTTACAGATACACTGTAGCTCTCACATTATATACTCTTTACAGATACACTGTAGCTCTCACATTATATACTCTTTACAGATACACTGTAGCTCTCACATTATATACTCGTTACAGATACACTGTAGCTCTACATTATATCTTGTTACAGATACACTGTAGCTCTCACATATGGACCCTATTACAGATACACTGTAGCTCTCACATTATATACTCTTTACAGGAATACTGTAGCTCTCACATATACCTTGTTTCAGATACACGGTAGCTCTCACATTATATACTCTTTAAAATACCTGTGGCTGGCCCACGTTATATACTCTTGACAGATCCACTGTGCTCTCCTATACGTTACAGATACACGGTAGCTCTCACTCATATACTTGTCTACAGATACACTGCAGCTCTCACATTATATACTCTTTTCAGATACACTGTAGCCTCACATTATATACTCTTTACAAATACACGGTAGCTCTCACATTATATACTTGTTACAGATACACTGTGTTGCAGGTGGACCCCATGGGTGACTTATGTGAGCCCAGAAGGAGAGAGAGATGGTCGCTTTCTCCCCCAGCCGCCTCTGCCACCCGGGACCAGCTGGGCAGGCTAAGGACAGATAAAGTCTGCGATGAGCCCCCTGCACGGCATGGGCCTGAGCCCCACCAGCCCCATGAGGTGGCCGTCAAGCCACACCTGATGCCTGCTTGATCTCTAGGCACGGGAGTTAATCCCCACCACCTGAGGTTTCTCGGGGAGCCATGGACTCAGGCTGGAGGCGAGGAATTGCTCTTTGCAGGAAAGGAAAGTCAGTCCTGGGCCTTACCCAGGTCTGCCTCAGGGTTCTTGTCTTTCTCACAGAAAAATAATTTTTCAGGAGTCGATGAGCAGTGAAGTAAAATAGATTTTATTGAGGGAGGTTTTTTGGAGAGGGAAGGGGAGAGAAAGTAAGAGAGAGTACCTGCTCAAGAAAGAGCACGAGGCTACTCCAAAGACGGAGAGCGAGTAAAAGAGAGAGTACACATCTCAAGAGGGGAGATCGCGGGCAACACACGTGCTCAGGCACCACATGTGCTCGGCCACATGGGCTCAGGCAGCATGTGTGTCCATGCAGCATGTGCGCAGAGGCAACATGTGTGCCCAGGCAGCATGTGCCTGTCATATGGTCAGGATGGCTTTTTATGGATTTCTCCCCAAGTTACTCCCATATGGGGCTTCAACCTCGGTTACTAGGGCCCGTTGCCAAGGGAGTAGACTTTGGGAGTGGTCTTCTTTGACTGGAATGCTTGAGTCTTCTTTGAGCTGGGTTTTGGGTGGAAGGCTGATTCATTTCCCTCAGGAGATTTAATCAGCTAAAACCATTCACACATTCCCTCTGGCCTTCCCTTCCCCAGGGTCTATTGTTGATATGGTCTTCTCAAGTCTGGTTCCCTGTGACAACAGGTGTGACTCTGGATGGCTGAAAGACCAGTTTTCCTTCTTCTTCAGGAATTTTTATTGCCTTGTGGCACCCCCTGTCTGCCTGCCTACAACAGCTGTAGCTCTCACATTATATCACTGTATCACTGTCTTCCCGTTCATCATCGAATTGCTCGAGCGGGCCCCAGTAACATCTCCTTATGTCCTGTCTCATGCTAGTAGAGCCCAAGGGCACCTGCTTGCTCCAGGAACATAAAGAGCCTCAAACCATTCCATCAGGTCATGGGAATGAAGTCTATAATTGTTACTGGTATTTGGCATATCAAATACGACACGGGTAGCTTGCCAGGCTCTGCCGTGAGGGTGGCTCTTGTAGTCACCTCTAAGTCCAGCATTTATTGATGATCCGTGCAGCCGCAAGCGGCCCCATAGCTCTTACATTATATACTCTTTACAAATATACTTGTAGCTCTCACATTATATACTCGTTACAGATATGCTGTAGCACACACATTATAGATTCTTTACAGATACGCTGTAGCACTCACATTATATAGTCTTTACAGATATGCTGTAGCTCTCACATTATATAGTCTTTACAGATACGCTGTAGCTCACACATAATGTAGTCTTTACAGATACACTGTAGCTCTCCGTTATATACTCTTTTCGGATGTGCTGTAGCACACACATTATATAGTCTTTACAGATATGTGGTAGCACACACATTGCTACGCTTTCACAGACAAAATCACGGGCATATCTCATTTCTACTTTGATCCTGAGGCAAAGCAGCTTTACAGATGTAAAATAAAGCAAATAGATCATTGTGTCACCCTTGCGACATACATCCTGTTGTGTACAGACATTTCACTTGCAAAACCCAATCTCATGGGCTAATCACAAAACCTATTCTTTGAGACTAGTCAACCTTAGTCTTACTTTTTTTGGACTTTCTTAGGTCCACAAGAAACATTTACTGACTCATCAGAATGAAAAACAACTTAGTGAAAAATAATAGTGTACAGAAATGGCTTTACTTATTCATCAGATATAAGAATATCATGCAGGTGGTTAACTGAGTATATTTTCAAAGAAAAATGAAAACACAAAGATGCAAATAGCTCCCAAGTGAATGAGCAAAACCTCAAGGAATGTTGCAAGTTTTTATTCTAGTTTTAAATTAGCTACTTGTTCTTAAATATCAGAATGCTTTTTTTCAGCTCTTCCAAAAGTTGAGCCACTTAAACATCTTCAACATTATTCTGAACTGTTTCCAATTGTTTAAGTACTTTTTTAAAAATTATGATCACCAACCATTTAAACTCTGAAGTTCAGCGTCACTTAGAACACTGGAACGGCAGGATTCGTGAAAATCCAAATGCCGAGGCAGAGTAAAGGGCTTGAACAGGGATATGAAGGAAATTAGGAAAAAGGGCTTGCCTCCAGCTTCAGGACTATCTAGGAAACGTGCTGCTTTGTAGTCTTTGTTATTTAAGACAACGAAAGGGGAAAACAAAGCCTGCTCTGTATTTGTCTAGTGTGATTATTGCTAGCTGTCTTTGTCTTCGGTAATGTGTCAGAGGTTGCTTCCTGTTTACCTAAGTCTAGAAAAACAAGGTTATTGTGAAGGCTACCCATCACTGTTTACATCACAGGCTGGTGCCCGGAAATGAGCACTGCTTGCTTCCTGCTCTAGGCAGAGAAGAGAAAGAGCCAGTTGCACACTCCTTGCACACCGACAGGCACCACAGGTAGGACTAGGACGGATGCGTCGGCCGAGACCATTTCTGCTTTTCTGCTTAAATGACTCACTGCTCTGTAAGCTCACCGTTTATTTTCATTTCTTGCCCTGGTCAGGAAGTAGTTTCTTCTCTCCTTTTTGCCTGAAGGATGAACTTCCTCTCTTCCTGTGTGTCAATTCTAATGCCATTCTGAAAGAGCATTAGATACACATGATATATATCATGAGTCTTCCAGCCCTTGTATTTCCAGAACACTCGATACACATGTGTCTTTTTTTTTGTCAGTTGCCTTTATTTTAAATGTTAACCATCATTTTGTTATCTTTTCTCTTTTGACACTAGGATAAGCAGATAAAAATAAACTATAAATTAATATTTTAAAAAATTATTTTATTATACCACAGTGAGATATACAATTACAAAGCTGTCCATGTTTGGGTTTCATTCATACAGTTTTCCAGCATCCATCCCTCCACCAGTGCCCACTTCCCACCACCAATGTCCCCAGTTCCCTCCCTCCTCCCCCAGCCTGCCTCTATGGCAGGCACTTTGCCCTCTCTCTCTCTCTCTCTCTCTCTCTCTCTCTCTCTCTCTCTCTCTCTCTCTCTCTCTCTCTCTCTGTCTGTCTCTCTCTCTGTCTCTGTCCTCTCTCTAGAGAGAGAGAAGTTTCTCCCTTCTCTTACACATTGTGGCTTGCAATACATACATTTAGAGGTTATCATGTATATCCCTTTGCCTACATTCAACGCTCAGTTCTAGGCTGGTATCATTTCCAACAATTACTAGTACACTCTTCCTTTCTCTGTCTTACCTAACCTCTGACTCCCACACCCTTGTGGTAGATTCTACCCATTGACAAGACCTCCTGATCCATGTTTTGCCTGGCCTAGGATATTGGTATCATGCTATTTTATTATATCCCGCAAATAAATGTAATCATTCTATATCTGTCCTTTTCCCTCTGGCTAATTTCACTCAGCATGATCCTCTCCATGTCCATCCATTTATAGGCAAATTTCATAGCTTTGTTTTTCCTAACAGCTGCATAGTATTCCATTGTGTAGATGGACCTCAGTTTCTTTATCCAGTTGTCTGTTCTTGGGCTCTCTGGTTGTTTCCAGATCCTGACTATCGTGAATAGTACTGCTATGAACACAGAAGTGTAAATGGTGTTTCTGTGGTGTGGTTTTGGCCTCCCAGGGCCCCAGGAGTGGTGTGACTGGGTCAACAGAGAGCTCAATTTCTAGTTTTTGGAGGAATGCTTATACTGTTTTCCAAAAAGGCTGTACCAGTCGACATTCCCACCAACATTTCTCCCTGCATCCACACCAGCACTTGCTGTCCTTGCTCTTTTGGATATGTGCCACTCCACACGTATCTTTTAAGAAGCTTTATTTGTTATTGAATCAAAGACTTGCATGTAAACTTTATGCTACACTATAAGCACGGTGATGTCTTGAGACATTCCTCTTTCTCTGAAACAAGTGGTACAAGAAGTCACATATGTTCTGTCCATTGCATAAATCGGTGGGTCGGTAAATGACTCCATTTCTGAGTCACTGCCACCTGGCCCACCTGGCACCGCAATTCTGCCATAAGATTTTCTGAGAATCCATATAGAAAGCACAAATAGACTAATCTGAATAAAAACAACCTAAACTACCTTAGGAATAGTCTGTGTCTGCTGTTCTCTTAGGTCAGGAACCACGGATGTGAGGGTGGTGAAGCATCTCTCATACCCTGAGTTCATGAATTGTTGGGGTTTATAAGTAAATGGAGAGGAGGGCGACTGTGACTCCTGACAGTTGCTTTTAATCCTTCTTCTGAGACTTTGACACCATCTCACTGCTCGCTGCAGGACCCTCTCTCCAGGGCCCTCTGGCTCCCCCAGCAGCTTCTCCCACAGGCTGCTCCCTTCCGGGCATCTGTGCAGGCTCGTCTCTTCAGGGCCTCTCTTCTGGGCGTCTTTGCTCAGGGAATCCCCTTTCAGGTCCTCTCCCAGGACCTCTCTTTTCAGGACCTCTTTCCTTAGGTCCTTTCTGCTCAGGGCTTTTCTCGTCAGGGCCTCTTTTCTCTTCGTCTCTCTGTTTATCTAACTCCAACTCTTCTTCCTAAATTTCATCATCTTGCTCTGTTACCTCTGTTTCTCTGTTACTCTGTCTGTGTCCCAAACTCTATTTCTGTTTCTCCATTTGATCCTGGTGCTCTGTGGCCCTGTAGACTTGGTACTGGCCCTCGGGCTCAGGCACAGGCCTTGTGGCTCTGGTGCTGGCCCTCGGGCCTAAGCCCAGGAGCAGCTTCTCCCCCTGGTGCTGGCTCTCCGGCTTAGGCACCGGGGCCCATGACCCAGATGCTGGCCTTATGGCCCAGGCACCAGGGGCCGCTGCTCTCTCTGTCCAGAAGCCCCATGAATGCTCTTCTGGGACACCTCTTTATAGTCCCAGGCAAGGTTCAGAATCCTAGCCTCAATTGACCAGCTGTTTCCCAACTATTAGCCCTTTTAATTAGGATACTAGCCCTTTAAGGGGAAAAGGAGACATTCCTCACCAACAAATGACGTGGAAACTGGAAGAGAATGACATTGTGGCATCATTGGAACATTTAATTTGTCACTGTCTTCTCCAAATGGACTCTTGATCTGTGTGAAGCAAGTTTTCTCTGCTACAAAACTATATGCTTCATTTGGGTCTTTCCTTCTCTGCCTCATACAGTAAAAATGAAAAACTGAAATTCTCTGCTATTTCCCTTATCCTCTCTTAACATAGGATGAGTGAGTCTTCTTGGCTCTTGTTTTGAGCTCTAAAAAACTCTGTGTCAACATCACGCGTCAACATAACTTTGCTGTGGTCAGCTCATTGGCTGAGTTCTTTGCAACCGTCTGTCATTTCCAAGTTGAAGCACTTCAGTGGTGTTTCCTTACTGAGTTGAGTTTGACTCATGTACAGGAAAAGATGAAGGCTACCAAAATAGCGCCTCTACAGAGAAAGGAAATTCACTTGGAGACAAACAGCATACATTCTCTTAAAAGCTGCGGAAGGTGACCACCAATGCATTCACAAGCAAAATATAAATCCTGGAAAAGCAGAGCCATCGACCCAGCACTATTTACATGGGTTTGTCTGGACATAGTTTTACACAGAGATGACATTCCATTTTCACAGGGAAAACTGCTGCTGCAGAGAAAAAATATCAGGAATGAGTGTAATCTTGTGGAAGGCTCATACTTGCTTTCAGTCATTCATTTATTGGACGGACACTGTTCTATGCAAACTTCACACCGAGCTAGCAGCACCATATATGGAGTTCACGCATAGCCCCCAGACCGAAAACCCCCCATTAACGCTGGGCTGGTCCCCAAAGGGCCCATCTCAGAGCTGATTCCTACCACACCCAGATATTCAGTAACGATCACATTGGCTCTGCACGAAAGTCTTTTCTGCCTTTTGAACAGTACAGTTATATATCACATATTTAAATGAATACATTTTTTCCAATGCTATGAAGTTTTCATTAGAAATATACCCACAGTTTCTGCTGCAGAGAATTGCCATATTGACCACTTACAAGGGTAATATACAATCATTTTGAAATATGGATCCATAAAAATAAAATCAAGTGATAAATTAATTGCTGGAAAGGGAAGGAAAGTTTTGTTCTTCATAAGTTTTGGGTTTGATCAGAAGAATTCATGAGTTTCAATTGTTTCTATCATTAGCTTTAAAATAAAAGCTCTAAATCCCACTCTTTTTGTCTTTAAAGTGTTCATAGAATTTTCGTGTGGATGAGAAATAAAAGTGCCAGGAAATCATAGCTATTTCTGTAAGCTGAAAAGGTTCATGGAGGATATAGAGTCTGGGTTTATCTTTAAATAATGATGGAAGTTGGATACATTGAAAAGTGGAGAATGTTCAAGCCAGCCATACCACTCCTGGGAATCTACTCTGAGAAGCCAAAATACGCAGTGGAAACACCATCCCTACTTTTATGTTCATAGCTGCACTATTCACAATAGCCAGAATCTGGAAACAACCAGAGTGCCCGAGAATTGATGACTGGATAAAGAAGCTTTGGTACATCTATACAATGGAAAACTATGCAGCTGTTAGGAAAAATGAAGTTATGAAATTTGGCTATAAGCGGATGGACATGGAGAATATCATGTTGAGTGAAATTAGCCAGAAGAAGAGAGACAGATATAGAATGACTGCATTTATTTGCATGACATAAATATATATGTATGTATTATGATACCAATATCCAAGGTCAAGTGAAACATATATCAGGAGGTTTGTCAAAGGTGGAAATCATCATAAACGTGTGGGAGTCAGGAGGCTAGGTAAGACAGAAAATGGAACAGTGTGCTAACAATTGTCGAAAGTACTGATACCAACCTAGAACTGAGCATTAAATACAGGCAAAAGATACACATATATCACTGTATCACTGTCTTCCCGTTCATCATTGATTTGCTCGAGTGGGCACCAGTAACATCTCCATATGCCTGTCTCATGCAAGTAGAGCCCAAGGGCACAATTAAGATACACATGGCAACCTTTTAATATATGTTCTGTAATCCACAATCTGGAAGGGAAGGAAAAGAGAAAGAGATAGAGAGAAAGGGAAAGAAAGAAGCTGCCATGGAGGCGGGCTGGGGAGGGGGAGGGAACCGGGGATGTTGGTGGTGAGAGATGGGCACTGGTGGAGGGACGGGTGCTGGAACACTGTATGACCAAAACCCAAATATGAACATCTTTGTAATTGTATATTTCACAGTGGTATAATAAAATACTTATTAAAAAAAAAGAAAAGTGGAGAATGTTCCTACTAGAAACAAAGACACACAAGTCATCTACTTATCTCACTCAGAAGGCAGCGGTGCAAAGCTTTATCCTAATTGTGTTAAATACACACAAAATTCCCTTCCACAGCAGCATCAAGCCAACCAACTGCACAGGGGTGGTAGCAGCTATGCCTTCTCTGCTTCCTGGCTTACTCTAAGTTCTATTTGAGGCTAGTTACAGCCTCCATGGGCTACTTTCTGTGATTCCTCACTCCAGATGTTGTGAGGATCAGCCAATCCATCTGAAACATCTTGTAAAGATGTATCAGCCCCTTCTCATTCCTTTCTGCATCAACTTCCATCCCACCCCAATTTTTTCTGTTATGGGCTTTAAGCCACATATACAATTGCAGACCCCTGACCTGGAACTCCAAGAGTTTCCCTGCCTGCTTGTCTTGCATCATTGAACCAGACAAAAGCAGCAAAAGTAGCTTCCGCTTATTATTTATGCAAGGGACTTCCCAGTGCACCGACTGGGTTGCGGCAGATTGATGCAACAGTACCTCTCTTCCAATTAGGCCCATTTGTCATGCTGCCTAAACCTTAAACCAGGCGAACACTCTTGAAAATCACCGAGAATTCTCTTGGCTCTCGTGCTAAGCACCGATCAGATGTATGCATAAATACTTTTAAATTAATGGGTTTGTGTTTGGACATAGAGGACAATAAATGTTATCACGGGTTGTGTGGGGTTCTGTTTATCCTAGAAATGTCATAATATATTGGCAGGAATCAAAGAGTTAAAGAGGAGGAAGAGGAGGAAGAGAAAAAGAGGAGGCAGAGGAGGAAGAGAAGGAAGAGGGACCACAGCACATCCAGCTCTGGTGGCCCCTGGGTTCCTGAACACTGAGTGCCAGTGTCGGAAGAGATGGAGAAAATTCCACCTGCAGTCCTAGTGCTGTAGCTAGAGTTCTGGTGTTTGTTTGGCTGTTAATGTACTCTCTTTATCCCAACAATGTATTCTCTTTATCAAAAGATAGTTGTTTGTTTCCTGGCTTCTGATTCAGGTCATTTAAAATCTTTAAAATTATTAAGAGGGGCCAAGTAATAGCACAGCAGGTAGGAGCTTGCCTTGCATGTAGCCGACCTGGGTTCAATCCCGGCATCTCATGTGGTCCCCCAAGCACTGCCAGGAGTAATTCCTGAGTGCAGAGGCAGGAGTAACCCCTGAGCATTGCTGGGTGTGACCCTTCCACTAAAAACTACATTATTAAGAGGGGCTGGAGTGAGAGTACAATGGGTAGAGCACTTGCATGTAGCCCACCTGGTTTGATTCCCAGCATCCTGTATAGTCCCCGAGGACCACCAGGAGTGATCCCTAAGTACAGGACAATGGGTAAGACCTGTATTCTGCCATGTGTGACCCCAAAACAAAAACATTATTGTCACTTGTCTTCCTGTTGTTCATCAATTTGCTCGCTCGAGTGGGCGCCAGTAATGTCTCCATTCATTGGGAATGAGGTCCATTATTGTTACTGTTTTTGGCATATCGCATACACCACGGGTAGCTTGCCAAGCTCTTCCCTTCCACACTACAGTTAAAGTATATTTCCTTTAGTTAGTACTTTTGTTTTTGTCTGGGGTCATACCCGTGGTGCTAAGGGCTTTACTCCAGGCTCTGTGCTCAGGGGTCACTGCTGGCAGCGCTCTGGGGGGCCACATGAGATGCTGGAGCAGGAACTGAACTGGGCTCAGATGTGTGCACTGCAGAAGCCTCACTGCCCATGCAATCTCTTCAGCGCCCGCTTTTCTTTTCTGTATTTTTTAGTAGAAGAACCAATCATAAAAGGGTTAGAAAGATTTGTAAATTTAACACCCAGGGGAATTTACTAAATACTTTATAATTTAGTTTCTCAACTTCTTTTCTCCCCAGTTTACTTTCTAAAAGTTAATAAAAGGGCACTTTAAACTACAAAGTTAAATGTGGGGTTTCAGATTGTGTAATTTTAATTCTCAGAAAGCCAGTCTGAACTGGCCATTGTTCTAACTTATTTCACTGCAACTTTAAACTTAGGCTTTTTATTTCTCCTACTGTTAAAAGTAATTCAGTGAAATTTTCTATAAAAGATTGAGTCATACTATTAAAACATATTTAAATTGTCAGAAAAAGACTCAGAGCACATAATACGTATCATTGTTTGTAAGAATAAAGAAACTGATGTCAGGAAAAGGGGGAGAAAATTCCTTTGAAGAGGAACATTTGGAATGGATAAAAGCTGAAAATAAGCAGTGGACGCAGAGAAAGTTAGAAGCAATTTTTCTTATACCCTTGTTCAAGTGTCTGAGCAGTCACTGATTTTAACACAGCATCAATCTGTCCTTCAGTGGTTAATCAAACAAAATTCTTTTTTGCATTTTCACTGGCATTGTTAAGAGAACAAGCATCCAGGATTAAATCAGAGCACTTCTTAGCACAGCTTCATGCTCTCAATTCCAAAAGATCTTAAAACACGTATTGAAAATGTGGTCAAAATTTATATAAATAAAACTACCACAGATAAAAGGTAGGAAAGGAGTACAGATAAGTCACACACACAAAGGAAAACAAATTGCTAAGTAATAGATATAAAAAAAATTCAGTGTCAGTGGTAAAGAGCTACAAACTGAAGTTGAGAGCACAGCTTTAATTGTGAAATAAAACAATGTTCATTTTCAGGGGTGACCTCCAGTGTGTCCCTGGGAAGCTGAAGCCCTCTCTGGCTTGGTGCTTGGCCTGAACAGCTCTGAACACGACGTTGAGAACATCGTCCCTTTCCTTAAGGATGTTCTATTCCTTAATTAAGCAGCTCCCATTCCAGTGCTCCATTTTAAAGAACAACTCAGACTGTGAACAAATTTGTATACTAAGATGTTTATCTCAACACTATAATTGCTAAAAAATGGGAACAAGATAAATTAAAAATAATCTCAATTTATGCAAATGAAGATATAGTCATGATTGAAAAGTTTGCCTACAATTTTAATGAAAAAAAGTCTGCCAAAATGATTAACATATTGGTCAAATGCTCCTGGAAGATACTTACTGAAGAATGAATAATGCAGAGAACTATGAAGAGTATGTCCCAACCTGGTAAGATGGTGCAACATAAATCGCGCAAATGATATTTGCACAGTCACCTGGAAAAACACAACATCATTTGTGCCTTTATTTAAATGCAAACCATGTGAAAGACCCTCTAGCAGCAGCACCGCTCGCACTAGTTTACGTATTTACATTTTTCATGAGTCTATTTTTCCAAATTTTGCAGGAAGTTCACAGTATAATTATGTAATCAGCATTATCTATGATGCTTTGTGAGATGACTCATTAAATGTAATTATTTGTAAATGCTGCTGGGCGCCGCTTTGCCTGTGTTATAGATCTAGATTCTTGGTGTGGAATGAACGGGTCAGTGGTTCCCCAGGCTGGGGCAGGGAGGAGGAGAGTGTCCCGCTGTATAGGTCCTCCCCCAAGACGGCCATCCCAGCCACAAATCTGGCCCCAACCAGCATAAGTGGCGCCTTATGGAACACTTGGAACCTGAGTGCTGCAGGAATAAAGTGGGATGTGACCTGTCATAAGCCCTCCTGGAGCTCCGCTCCCCACCAGAAAAGGGGGATGGAAGCAGGCCCTGCCCTGGGTCTGGTGGTTGGATTGAGTGGGCCCGTTCGGAGGGGGCGGACAGGTCTGACGATGGCAGTGCATGCAGGATGGACCCTTTTCTCTGGGATGCTTCCCTCGGCGAGGTTCCCTCGGGTGACTCTGCTCAGACCAGAAGCAGGAGGAACTCTTGTCACAGATGTGGATTCTGCTCCCTCGGGTGACACAGGCGTTGAGCTAACTCCTAAGACTATTTTGACAAGTTCTCACGCTTGTTCTCACGTGTGCTGAACTTGAAGCTCCGCTGTGTTGGGTGCTGTTGCCACCCTGAGTGCTGCTATGTCATGGAGAAAACCAAGGTGGGTGAAACACTCTGCTCAGGAACATGGCAGCCCATAGACCCTGGTGAAGAGGTGTCAATCCGAAGAGAAGGAAGGATCCAAACCTCTCCGTTCACTGCATTTCAAAGAGGCTCATGGTCCTAGATTCCACTTTGGTCTTTGCGGACATTGGGCAGAGTGGTGTTTCTTCATTAATGTCTGTTTATATATATCTATAATTTTATCCAGGATACCCCAAGACATACAATTATACTTTTTCCCATATTGTAAGGGTTGGCCACCCAATGGGGTGACTGATGGGAGCCTCGGGCGCCGAACCTACCAAGGAAAACTCTGAGAGACCAAGTCCTATGCAAAAGCAAGGGTTTTATTAATAAGCGAGTATACTCGGGCTCATAGCGTGACCCCAAACGGTCAGTAGCTAAGAGCCCCGAGCCCTTCCAGGGAGGATCTTTTAAGGAATAATTCCCGCGCTACAGAAAAGCCCGCACATAACTATCCAATAGGTTTAAAATATTACATTAAGGTCTGCCTGGCAGGCAGCCAATCACTCTGCACCAGGTAACCATCACCCACCAATCTGAGCGTGCCTAGTACTTCTTTCCATATTTGGTACGGCATGGGCCCAGTCACATATCATACCAAATACAGAGGGGGACATCAGACACAACCTCTCGGGAAATGTTTGCCTTATAGCCCTCCCTGGAATTATTTGCTTAAGGCCCTTCCTGCTGTGCTCTTGTCGAGCCATCATTTTATCAGTTACTTTTGGTTGAGCCATCATTTTATCAGTTACCTCTGGTTGAGCCATCATTTTATCAGTTACCTCTGGTTCCTGTCTTTGTGTTCTGTGGGCGAGGGGCCATTCTTTCAATATATATAACTGAAAGGATCCAGATTTTGTAAACTATGAGAGATTACCTAAACCACAGAGTGCTATTCGCAATCAAGTAAGTCCATCTGTTCTATCTAAAAAAAAGCCAGTCAGAAGATTGATGCTTGACATGGTACAATTAGGTAACGTCTAATTTTAGTTTTGTTTTCCTTGCAGTCCTTCTTATTTATTATCTGTCCCTCATAGACATGGTGATATTTTTTAATCAGCATTAGAAAAATAACAATGGCCTGTTTCCCCGAATACATACACACACGCTTACATACACACATGCGTGCGCAGCCACACACACACACCCCACGTCCAGCTGGGTCAGAGTCCCATTCTGGTTCCTGTTGTCATAGAAAGCTCATGAAAGGTAAGGACAGGAAGTCCATCAGACATGGGCTGCCACACACAATTCACATACAAGGCAAAGAATCCACACAGCAGAGTCCACACTCTGTGACCGTCAGAAATTTGCTCCGGATCTCCTCAGACCCCAAACACTCCTGACTTCAAGGAGTTGTGCAGTGAAATAGGTTCAGTCCAGAGAGACTAATCAAGACCGATTTCCATGTCAACTTTTAAAGTTCAGAACCTTTTCACTCTGAATGTATCTTAGCAACTTCATCTAATCTACACACCATCCCTTACCTAAGTAGCTAATTTTGTCTGTGTTTCGCCAAAAGCAAGGAAGGGCGGTAGATGACACTGTTTTCATTGATGGTACTTCAGAGACGGCTCTTCAAGGGATACGGCTTCATTATTTTTAGCTCCTGGTAGTTACCAAAATGCTCTTGAAAAAGCTGAAGAAGAAACTTGTGCTTGTTTAATTGGGAGGGGGTGGGAATAAGTGAGTGTGCTTTGAAAATGTTTTAATTATACTGCTAGCAAAAGTTACTCAGATCAGCAAAGAAATATGCCTCAGATTTCCCTTGGACATAATTTCTGTTCTCATAGACATTTAGTGACCATTACATCTGGTTTTTCATACTGAAATGGTGGAGATGACTTAAATGATTGGCAATCACCTATATTTCTCCCACCCCACGAGAAAATCGCACTGGTGAAAGCGATTGTCCCTGGTTTGCCTCCGTCAAGTCGTCAAAATTCACTGTCCCTACGTGCCCTGACTGTATTAGGAAGCCGATCTTAAGTGTGACATTAGGGAAACTGGGAAGCCTGGAAAGAAAAGGACTAAACAAAGATGGGTTCCTTCAACCGGGTCAAGAGAACCACGAGGGCTTCATGCCTACAGACAAGGCAAAGTGACGAGAAGCCAATGGCAGTTGACACATTTCCTATGACAGATGCACCTGGTTCATGAAAGACGCATCCACCTGTGCTCCAGTGATGTTTCTTCTGTGGTTACCACAGGCCCAAAGCCAACTAAACATGACACGGAAACCCTGCTGCCCTTTCTTCAAACTTCACTGACTTTGAGGCCAGAGGCTACCACAGAGGGGAGGAGCTTATCTTGCAAGCGGCCAGCTGGGATTTGATGCCCAGCAGCCTAGATGGCCCCAAGCCTCACCAGGAGTGATTTTTAGGCAAAGAGCCAGGAGTTGGTGGTGGCTCCCCAACAAAAAACTAAAATAATAAAATAGAATGGTTTGAGTGACTTTCTAGAAGGAAGTACATTCCAAGAAAGCCATGTATATTATCACTGTTTTAATTCTAATTGTGATAAAGAGTACTCTCATCAAACCATATAAAAGTGCTCTATTACACGATCACGATCACGATCCACGATCTTCCCGTTGATCATCTATTTGCTAGAGCGGGCACCAGTAATATCTCTGTATGTCCTGTCTCATGCCAGTAGAGCCAGGGGCATCGGCTTGCTACAGGAACATAAAGAGTCTCAAACCATTATATTAGGTCATGGGAATGACCCAATATAGTGTTACTGGAATTTGGCATATCATATACCACACGAGAAGCCTTGCCAGGCTTGTCGAGAGCGGGGCAAACTCTTTTAAACACCTCCAAATAAAGCATTTTATTGATGACACATGCGACCGCTTGCGGCCAGGAACCGGGCTATAATGGGCTGGTCTGCTGGGTGGAGTTCTGGCGAGAGGGAAGTCCAGAAGTGGAAAATGGCGGGCGCCCGTGGAGTGAGGAGCGGTGGTCTGGCTTGTTGTGAGGCTCTGCCGAGGTGGTGGGCCAAGGGCTAGAACCCGCCATGCCCCCCGACTGCCTCATGAACGGCTTTGCACAGGGAGAGCAAGGAACAGCTCTGCCCCCCATGTGGGGAGAGTCTCTGGACTCTGGCTCTATTACAATTATATATAAAGAGGGATAAATATATATACACATATATGTAATACATATAAAATATGTATATAGGACTGGACCAGTAAGATAGTATAATTGGATGGGCATGTATTTTGCATGTGGGTTCCCCAGGTTCCATCCCCTGATGCGTGTGGTCCCTGGAGTAGGCCCTGTTAGAAGTAGCCTGAGGGGCTGGAGTGATAGCCCAGGGGTAGGGTGTTTGCCTTGCCCTCCAAGCCGGCCCGTGCAGGCCCAGGGTTCAATCCCTGGCATCCCATATGGTCCCCCTGAGCAACGCCAGGAGTAATTCCTGAATGCAGAGCCAGGAGTAACCCCCTGAGCATCGCAGGGTGTGACCCAAAAAGCAAAAAAAAAAAAAAAAAAAGTAGCCTGAGCACTGCTGGGGTGTGGGTAAAAACAAATATAAGTGAACAAATAAATGAAGATTAAAACACACACACACACACATAGACACACTCATACAAAAACACTTCGCATGGACACACACATACACCACCATACACATACACACTGACATACTTATTCACACTCAGACACACATGCATTCAAACATACTCACACACACTCATATACACGCTCCCACACACTCCACATACACTCATACACACTCCACACACAGGCATATATATACGTATCTGTCTCAGTGTATCCACTGTCTTCCCGTAGATCATCAATTAGCTCGAGGCAGGCACCAGTAACATCTCCATACGTCCTGTCACATGAGAGATGGCCAAGGGCATCTGCAGCTCCAGAAACATAAAGAGCCTCAAACCATTCCATCAGGTCATGGGAATGAGGTCTATACTTGTTACTGGTATTTGGCATATCAAATATGACATGGGTAGCTTGCCAGGCTCTGCCGTGTGGGTGGAATACTCTTGTAGGCACCCTCAAAACTCGAGCATTTATTGATGAAAGAAAATGAATAAATTAAATAAACAGAAAATTTTGGACCATAAGACCAACTAGTAGTTATGGAAGGAACAGAGAGAAGTGAGCTGGAGAGGGATGGGATTCATAAACTGGGACAAAGGGCAAGTGCATGTGGATTCCCAATGTTGCATTCTTAAAACTTATGTAGTATTTGATACAAGGTTAACTCAATAAATAAATAACTTAAAAGTCCATCAGGTCCAAATTTGAAGACAGCATCCATATTCCACCACCAATGCAGCCACTCATATTCTTTTCATTCCGGAAGTTACAACTCCATCCCTATGTGTTTGGCAGACATATCTCCAACTTCTATCATTAGCTTCAAAAGTATTCTGTGCACTCTGGAATACTGTATATCTAGAGAGAAAAAACAGTAACACTGCAGTGATTCACTGTTGTCGCCCCTCCTACAAACAAAAGCGACTCTGTGAAAGTTGTGCAGCCTTGAAGGAATAAGCGATTTCCACGGAGTCGCTCCGTGTGAAGAGACAGCGACCATCGCCTCACTGATCTCCCCCCCTCACTGGTGCCTGGGTTTAGCAGAGCAGTTCCCAGACAGACAGTCCCCATCCCCCATGGCCTCAAAGGAATGCGAGCTGGTGCTCCCCCTCAAATTTATGTGGAGTCTTGGGGACCCGAAGAGGCAGCATCAGGAGCTCAGAGCTCTTGGAGGAGTTGAACCTAAAGGGGAGGCCCACTTGAGTGGGTTCAGTGCTCCCTGTAAATCGGGGGACCCACCGAGTGAGCTCAGTGCTCCTGTCAAAGGGACCAGCAGTCCTTTAAGTTCATCCTCACCCGTCCCGCCATCTTATCTGTGCGCATGTGGAGCATGGCAGGGGGACTGGGCATCAGTTGCTTCATTTCCTGGAATCCCATATTCACTGGATGCTCCAACCATCCGCATCTCTTCAGTCGGAAGTGGGGTGGTGCTGGTTGCTCCAGACAGGACCTGTTCCCTCCCAGTGTTCAAAGGGTGTGGCAATGCACAGGTCTCAGCATTTGACATGGGGCTGTGAGACAGAGGAACTGGATTTCGAGCATCTCTGAAGCTTTATTCATTGGAAACTACATCTAGAAGCTGGTCCGCCATCAGACAGAGTAATGGTCCCTGCCTGCGCACTGGAAACTCAGTTGGGACCCCAGCAACAGCACCCCCGGACCCCAGGCCGAGCTGCCTGACTCCTCACCAGGCCCAAGTGTTGAACCTCCCAGGCTAGTTGACCAAGTACTGCTGGGAGAGCTATCCCAGGTCTCTGAGCACTGCTTGGAATTTCACCAAAAGCTGATACATCTTGAGTCACGGGAAAACCTGATGTTTGAAATAACTTGTGCAGGTGAGTCTCATTCTCTGTCTGGGCCAAATCCAGAATGCTCAGAGGTGCCCTGACCATGTTGGACAGGCCAGAGGAGGTGCAAGGTAAGACCTTATCCCGTACCATCCCTCCAGTATTTTATTATGGTTAGTCTCATCATAGTGATGATTATGATTATTAGTCTCATCCTCAGCTGCTAATTTTTTGAAATATGAACAGACGTCAGTTGTTGATAATAAAATAAAATAGTGGTTTCCCCCTGCCTGTCAAGGTGTTGCAGGTATGGCTGCGGTGCTCAGCTGCATCGGCAGGTGGCAGACAGGAGACAGCCTTGTCTACACCCAGGGCTCTGCCCCATGGACCCTGGATAGTTGATGGTCTGACATAGAAAAGGACTGGGGCCCCAGGAATGAACCCAGAGCCATGGCAGAGCCTGGCAAGCTACCCGTGGTGTATTCGCTATGCCAAAAACAGTAACAATAATGGATCTCATTTCCAACGAATGGAGATGTTACTGGCACCCACTCAAGCAAATCGATGAACAATGGGAAGATAAGTGACAAGTGGCATATTTGAAATGTGCTCTAGGAATGCGCCTATCATTTTCATGCTGGTTTTATGTTGCGACAGAAGCTCTTCAGATACACTGGGCTAAATGAAACCTATTTTTCAATTGTTTCCATTGGTTTTTCTTGCATGTTTTATTGTGGCCTCTTCTGTAGCTCAGAGGTGAATTATATTCTATTTGTGTTAGTCAGTGCAAAAACTTCAAATAAAAGTTTTCACAGGACACACATGTTCTACCTCAGTCAGATTTCTCATGCCCTGTGCAATAGTCTAGACTTTCTCCTGTGGAAAACCCAGCAGCAAGCTCTTCCCTGAGCACCTGCTCAAGTCAGATGTCATTCATCTTACTGAGACACACATGTTTATTCTATGGGGTTTGTGAACATGTTAGAAGTTCCTGAGGAAAACAACTTGGTTTCCCTGGAAAGCACAGTGCCCCGCCACAGAGAGAGCAAACATGTCCCTAAGGGCCCTGAAGATCACTGGGAGGAGCGAACAGTTGTGGTCTAGTGCAAGTCCCATCGGGTAGAGAGTCCTAAACTCATTTACAAAACTGTCTAGCTTTTTCTATTAAGATCCATGGGGCTGAGCTATTCTATTAAGGCCATAAAGGGTGATAAGTACAACTTAATTCATATTATTTTTACCTGATAAGAAAATCAAATTGGCATATCTTTAGAAGAATGGCAATCCATCCTCTCCACCAACACATAATAATCATAAATAAGCAAATTAATTTCTCCCATGGCGAATGTTCTTTAAGCCATAAAGGGCTCATACCTGGCTCCTCCATAAAAGCAGACATTAGTAAGCAATTCGGGAACAAGCCCATCAGTTGCGTCCCTTTGTTTTTCCTCATTATATGCTCCAGAACTTGTGCAAAAGGGACAAGGAGTGATTCCAGCATCTCTGCTATCACTTATTCCTGAGAGAACACAGAACACGCCCAGATGTTTGTGCTTTAATTAGATCAAATTCCCTCTCACGGCACTATATATTTGTGCATTATTGCTAAAATGAAGAAATAATGAGGTATTATTCTTTGAACATTTCTTTTGCAAACCAAACTCTCCATACCAAATAGCTTGAGCATGTATTTGTCTTTTAATTTGATTATTATAACAGCAACGTCATTTCAGAGAGAATGAAATCCATTCTCCCTACGCATATGCTCATCTATTCTTACTAAGTACCCTCTGGATCCCAAAGGAGGATTCTTGAAACATGAACATAATTCGCCACTGAAAATGGGGTCTCCCTACCCGCGTGACCCATCTAAACTTCTGCCCCAAGCAGTAATGCATCAGAAACCAAACGTGCGAATCCGGGCCTGCCAACAAAGCTTCTTGCATTCTGGTGGACATCTGCCTTTTGCTGACTCTGCCCAAGCTCTCTTATTAAGGAGCTCGCTCCTAAAAGGCTGCCACTCTGGCTCTCAAAACACACATTGACTTCCCTCTCTCTTTTCTCCCTCTCCCCTCCTTCTTCACCCCTTCCTCTGCCTGCCTCCCTTCTTCTATCTCCTCCCTCCTCCCTCCCCCTCCTTCCTTCTTCCCTCAAATATAAGCTATAGAAAAGGGGCCACCTGCTACCTGCGCTATTGAGCGCAGACCCAACAGGCTCTGAATAAATGTCCGAGACAAAGGCACATAGAGTTCTGAGTTCAAGGCATGTTGCGAAATCTCAGGGCAGTCACCAGTGGCCACTAGCCAAGGGAACAGCTTCATGGTCAGACACAGGGAACACAGATCTGGAATCATCCCTTAAGAACGTCACTCAGGGCTGGAGAGATAGACCAGTGGGTAAGGCGTTTGCCTTGCATGCAGCCGACCCAGGTTAGATCCCTGGCATCCCATATGGACCCCTGAGCACCGCCAGGAGTAATTCCTGATTGCAGAGCCAGGAGTAACCCCTTAGCATTGCTGGGTATGACCCAAAAAGCAAAAAGAAGAAGGAAGGAAGAAAGGAAGGAAGAAGGGAGGGAGGGAGGGAGGGAGGAGGGGAGGGAGGGAGGAGGGGAGGGGAGGGAGGGAGGAGGAGGAGGAGGAAAGGAAAGAAGGAAGGAAGGAAGGAAGGAAGGAAGGAAGGAAGGAAGGAAGGAAGGAAGGAAGGAAGGAAGGAAGGAAGGAAGGAAGGAAGGAAGGAAGGAAGGAGGAAAATGAGGGGCCAGAGAGGGGGTGCAGAGGGGAGCGCTTGCCTTGCACACAGCTGACATGGGTTCAATAATCTCCAGCACTGGTCCTCCAAGCACTGCCAGGAGAGATCCCTGGTTGCAGACCCAGGGAGCAAGCCAGGTCCTGTCTCAGCTGCTGTCCAGAACCCCACGAGGAAGCACTGCTGTTGGCTCCTCAATGTCAATGTAGAGGCAAAGACCCAAAAAGGCAGGTGTGCTGCACGTGCAGGGCATGCAGTTGGCTCCTGGCAGGAAGGGCCAGCTTCGGAAGGCAGAACAAAGGCAGAGATCTTACACAGCTGGAGAATGTTGTGGAGCAGAACCGGCCTAAGCAGCAGGAGGTCAAACCATGCTGCCACCCTGAGGATGTCTCTCAGCCCCGGGCAGAGGGTAGAAAAGGGCAGCTCTGAGGGGTGGAAGCTGTTTTTCACAAACAAATCTGGATCCTTCCCAAGGCTGTGCACACAGCAATCGCCATTCATTTAGCTCGTGAGTGAATCACGTTGGCCTTGCATGGCAAAGGCAGCCATCCTGGTAGCATCTGACAGTGGTTTAGAGATCAGTGGGAGGCGGGCATGGTATATGAGTCTCTGCTCACTCCTGCATCAGTCTCACGCGGCCCCCTCCAGCCAGGGCTTCCTGGAAGTTGTTCTCCCATCTGGGAAGGGAAGCACCAAGATTCAGCCACAGAAGCAACAATTCTTTACATTTAGCAAGCCAGTATTCCAAGGGATGTCAGTAATGTCCTGTTGGGTGTGGTTTGGGCTCAGCCCTTGGGGGTGCTGTGTGCCCGACTCCCTCATCCTCCAGGCTCAATGGGGGGAAAAAGTCATGAGCTCATCTGAGCAGCAAAGAATGGTGAGAAAGAGACGTTCAACCTGGAAGTAAGAGAAGCCCTTTGTGAAGACATTTCCCACTTTTCAATGCCCAGAGAAGACACACACAATGGAGAGAGCTCCGGCAGCCAAGGGGGGGGAAATCTATTGATTTGCCCTGTATTGTTTCTTGCATCAGATCATGAGTTCAAGGAAGTGCTGTGGCCACCATTGCGTTGAAATCATTGCAAGCTGCAGCCGATGTGAACACGTACAATGGTTGGGGGTATTTTTAACAGACTCAGTGGTGGCAATAACCAGCCAAAGCCTGCCTGGCCACCCCTTGAACCACAGGGAGCAGCAGTCGCTTACAGTTAGGGGATATTTCACAGAACCTTCAATGCGTTTATTTAATCACTGCAAGTGGGAGGGGGCCCGTGGGGAGTGTCCTAACAGCTTGTAGGGTTTCCTAGCTCAGTCTCCATTGGGCTTTTACAGGCATTCTGTAAACAATGGGACCTTTCAGCTCCCCTCTCCTATTATTACAGTGATTTGAAGGAAGATTTTCCTTGGGGCAACTGATGCCCAAGTGTCTTTCCTGAGGATGCAGCACATGGAAAGATGTATAAAACATTGTAGCACGGTGCTTGGCTGGAGGCTTCCACATTAGCCACGACTCCCTGTTCTCATGATCCCAAAATACAACCACGGCCCACCAGCCTTCTTGGAAGACTTGGAGAGAGCATCTCAGTTACGGGGGAGATGACGCATCTTCATCTTGCAAGTGTCCACGGCAGGCGTCCACCCAGAGGAAGTGGTCAGCAGATCAAAGGCCAGCAGCTGGGGACCAGGGTCTGCCAACAGGATGGGTCAGAGGTGGCTGTGGGAGGGGCCTGCCAGGCTCCCAGCCACCTCCTGGGCCCCGCTGCTGGTTTGGGCGTGGTTTCCTCGGTAGCCTGCTTTTCAGCACTGATCCTGACTCCATGATAGAGCCGCCGCCGCAGCGAACTCCTCTCTGGATTCATGGCTTCATTCTGCACATCCTTCCGCCCTCCCGTGCCTCTTGGAGAGTGGCATTCAACAATGCCCAGGACTCGCCTGCAGTAGAGGCCAGCGTGTCCTCTCTTGGCACTGCCCACCTGCGGAGACTAGGATGAATCAAAGCAGGCTTCCCATTTTCAAAGAAAACGCTTACTCGATTCAGATTTTTGATGACTTTAATTTTCCCCTTTAAGCCTCCAGTAGAATCATAATTTCCTTTATGTGGAAGAAAGGACCTTGGCTCGTTAATGAAAATACTCCAAAGCTGCTGAGTGAGCGAGGAGCAGCTTGGCCATCAATGCCTCTGTAAAAGATTTTTGTTTTATAGTAGCCGCCACCGGCATTCATGACTCTGTGCCAGCCAGTGAAACGGGCTCCGTATATGAACCTTGTTATGATGCTGTAATGAAACGTCCTGGCCCTTGGTCCTCAGACCACAGGGCTGTTTCGTTGCCTTCCTGGAGTAGGGCAGGCGGTGCTCCTAAAAAGAAGTGCACTGGGGAATAAAATCGAAATAATCTTAAAAAATAAAACAAAAGCTGATCAGGGCAACCCTCACAGATTATCCCATGACTTAGAACTAATCTAATGATTGTGCTGGTTAATGTTTCTGTGCCTTTTATAATCACTTGTGAGGGTAGAGTAAACTGTGACGAGCATGGCATTGGTTTAAATAACTGAGACAAACTGGATATGATCCTTATAATATACAGAAAAATAGTATTTTCCATTCTCCATTTTGATAAAACAAATCTTTTTTTTTTTTTTACAAAAATTCAGGTTTTTAAATAAATGAGACAAAAGTGAATTAGAAACGGTCTTGGTATATTAAGGAGAAGTAGAAATTCTGTCCATCTTCTCCATTCGTTCTGTTCCCTGGAGCCACTAGGTGTGTATGGGTTAATGTATGGGGTCATTTGAAAAGCTGGGACAGGATTGGGGAGGCGGATGGGGAGGCGTGAGGGAAGGCATCCAACATTGACCAATGAGAACAACTGAAAGCTGCCCAAATCTCCCGTGCTGTTTGGTCCAAAGCAGTGCTCTCCCTGCTCTAGCTCAGAAACTTGTTCAGAAGGACAACGGAAAATAAGGCCAACAATCCACAGATGTCTGCAGCCAGCACAGTGCCCTCTGGGCCCCGGCAGACCCAGGGAAAGGTCACAGGAGTACTCAGTAAACGGCAATCTTCGTGTTTCTGCCAGCACAGAGGTGACTGTCCTGGGCACAGAAGCACTCCGGGAAAGCTGCGCCATGAATAGGAACATACTCATCTCTGTTTCTCCTTTGAATTTATAGCAAGTACAAAGCAGGAAGCATGAGAGGAAGTGTGCCTGCTTGAGGGCCTATCTTTGAGACCTGGATCTGCACTTTGTAGTTTAACTCTCTGAGACTAGACTTAGCTACTATGGGTAATCTGCACTCTTGAACGTGGCTCCCAAGATTCCACAGTGGTGTAGGGGTCAATGAGGTCACACAGCTTAATGGAAACGTTTCCCAAGAGTGCAACTCCAATAGTTGCTATCTCCTTTTACTGGGATTGGGTCATTGAGTGAGAAGTAGCTGGCTCCGTGAGCTCTGAGAAGAGAGACTTATTCTCCCCCACTGCGCTTTCAGATCTCCCCAGGAAAACAAACAGAAAAAGCAAAAACTCCTACCAGAGTGTCTGCGTGATTTCAATATGGTTCTATAGAGAACTCGCAGTTCACTTGGATGCATCCTTGCTATTGAATTGCTTGGGCAAAATCTGAATTCCTCCCTCTCTGTTTCCCTGTCATTGAGATGCCTGGGAGCATGGTCAGCAATGCTGACCATTGTGTCCAACTTGTGCCTCACTTAGGCATTATTAAAACAAATGCCCCGTGCAATGAAGCCTCTCCCTTTTGTAAACGTAAATTATATTTAATAAGCCTGGGAACATGAGCTGTTGCCAAAGCCAAAGCAAGACAACCTTGATGATTTCAGTCAGTTCTCAGCCCTTGATTACAATTTGATTTCCTCTGGCATCAAAAGGCAAACTATTTGAGTGAACAATGTTCTTCCTCCAGCCAGAGTGAGGTCTGGTTACTTGGCACAGGACCGGTTCATTTGCAAGACAGCATGTCCACCCTGCTAGCAAGGGCTGAAAAGTCTGATTTAAGAGCAAAAGGAAGCCAGGAGATCCCTGGAAAGTGGGTGCTCTCCGGGTGACGGGGGTTCCTTTCTTTCCCTGTACCATTGTCTTCCTAGGATCCGTGCTAGAAGGTCATATCTGGGAGTGAAAGTTTCGCTTTTCCTCAGGCCCTTCACTGGATAGTTGAGTCAGCATGTTTCAAAGTAGTATATTTTATTCAAAATGTTTTTTCTTTTCCCAGTGCTTTCCCAGAGCCACTGGATGTTTAAAACTGACAACCCAAGTGCCGGTTGGCAGGCAAATAGATAAGGAAGCCAGTGATGGAAATGCACAATGGATTATATCCGGGCTTCTTTCTGTTTGGCGACCACACCTGGCAGTGCCCAGAGCTTACTACTGGCTCTGTGCTTATAGGAGAGCCTTTGGGGCACCAGGAATATAGCCTAAGTCAGTCACGTGCAAGGCAAGAATCCTGCTCGTTGTTCTATCACAGCAGCCCCTCAACTCCTTTTTGTTTGCATTTTCCTCATTTCTGTTCTTGACTCCTTCTGCACTTTCTTGGTGGTGCTTGCATTGTTTCTCTGAGCTCCTTCTGCATCCTGAGAAGTCCCAGTCTAGATTCCTTATTGGAAAGCTTATGTGGATTATGATTATAGTTGGGTCAACTGGGTTAGCTCCTTCACTCACTAAGCCTGGTGGGTTTCTGCGTTGCTTTACCACTATGACCTTTGGAGTTGATTCGCATGTGTTTTTGAGTGGTTAGGGGTTGACCATAGGATATTACTGCATGTTCATGATGAGTTATGGCGTGGTGAAGAAACGTGCAATTGCGGAGCAAAGAGGAGCAGCTGCACTCTTGGAGGCTGGACTCAGGTACACTTGGAGAGGAGGCTCCAGCCTGCAGCGGAGTTCCTCCCTTTCTGAAAATCCCAAGCCCCTCTGCTCCTGAAGCCACGAGGAAGGACCACAGTCCCCTTTTCCCCACCTCTGCTACTTTTCTAAAAAAAAATGCAGTTGTTGTCATTTGCAGCAAACCAGGAGGAATCCCAGGAAAATTCAGAAAGCAAAATTAAAAGGAGAAAAATCAATATTAAATGATTCCACCCATGCGAATTATAAAGGGAAACAAGACTAATGAATGAAGAGATAAGATAAGTAAACTACTGAACACTGGAGACAAAATTCAGGGTTCCAGAGTGTAAGAAGCAAGTGATATGGGGCGGGGGAGCGGAGGAGGCTTAGGGAGAGAAGAGTGACATTCTCGCTCTTTTTGTTTTTTTTTTCTTTTTTGGGTTACACCTGGCAATGCTCAGTGGTTACTCCTGGTTCTGCATTCAGGAATTACTCCTGGCAGTGCTCGGGGGACCATATGGGATGCCAGGGATTGAACCCAGATTGACTGCATGTAAGGCAAATGCCCTACCTGCTGGACTATTACTTAGACCCTCTTTTTCTAATATAAAAATAAAAGCTTCACACTAATTGCTCTCCTAAGGATCCTATTCCTGTCATCGGGAAACTCTTCCGTGTAAGCTTTGCCCCTGATTCCTGTCAATCACCCGAATCTCTTCCCTGTAAGCCCGCCGTGACTCTTGTCAATCACTCTAGCTTCTTTCCCCCTTAAGCTTTGCCTTTGGGTCCTGTCAATCACCTGAACATCTTTCCATGTAAGCTCCACCCTTGACTCCTGTCAATCACCTGAACATCTTTCCCTGTAAGCTCCACCCAGATGATTCCTGCAGGGTGAGGAAATATTATCCCTGGTGACTTGTCTCTGCCTCTGCAGAATCGATTGTCCTTGGTGTGAGGAGTGTTGGTACCCTAACAATTAAACTCAAGGCAGAGGCACTAGGAACTGTGGGAATTAAACCTCATCTCTTTCCTACCCTTGGAAACTGGTCCCCAGTGCTCTTGACATAGCACCAGTGCTCTGCAAAGAAAAGAATTCTTGTAGCTTGGGGTACCGTCCATGAGCCTCTGTCCTCCAGGGAACCATACGGATCATGCACGGTGGGCACCTCAATCCCAGGGTCAGATCAGACCTGGTACCAGTGAGCACTGCAGGTGCCCTCATTGTCCAGGAGAGGAGCAATGCCCCAGCCTGGATCCTCTTCCCATCAAGAGCTTCAGACCCTTCTACCCCTGCATGGACTCCAAACCGGCATTCCTATAGCCACCACAGCTGGGACCCGATTCTGAAATCTTCCACCATCTGGCTCCCTAGAGACTCGCGTTCCCACATAAGCCTGCACCCAGGGCTCTCCCAGGGGAGAGAGATTTGGGGTTCTCTCACCTGGGAGAACTCCTTTGGGGTTCGTTCCAGCCCTGGTACACTGCCACTCTTAGTAGGTTTGTGATCGAATCTGAGGTGGGTGTCAGTTCTAGGTATTCACAGACCCCCATGTGTTGGTGATTCTACTCTCCAGTATGGGATCTACTATACTGTACTGATGAACGACCTAAAACCTGAGCTGCGCACGAGGAAGAGAGCGGCGTGGAATGCCTTCAAGAACATCGAAGAAATGGCTAAAAGGACAAAGAACCTCCGGCTATGGGCACATCTCTTTGACTCCACCGTTCTCCCTGCATTAACATATACCTCAGAGACCTGGGCCCTACTAAATCAGGATGAGAATGCTATTCAGGTCTCCCAGAGAGGAAATCGAAAGAGCTATGCTTGGAATATCACGCCTCACTCAAGTGAGAGAAGGAATCGGAGTTCGAACTCCGTCGCTATTCCAGAGTCAGGGACGCTATCTCCTTTGCCAAGGCATCGAAAATCAGATGGGCTGGACATGTAATGCAAATTTGGAGATGTCTGCTGGACTAGAGCCATTACTGACGGGATCCCACGACCATCAAAAGATCACGTGACCGCCCACCTACAAGATGGTCAGTCTTCTTCGTCTAGACCCTGAATGAACGGTTTGAGGCTCTTTGTATTCCTAAAGCAAGCAGATGTCATCGGGCTACACTGGCACGTGATAGGGTCAAATGGAACCATTACTGGTGCCTGCTCAAGCAAATTAATGAATAACGGGATGTCAAGTGATCAAGTGACTCTTCCATCACTGTGGGCTTATCTCCGTAGGCATTTCAGGGATCATGGCAGAAGCTCAGGAAAGAACCTTACCGCGAGATCAATGATATTTGGAATTTTGCTAACTATATGATCTAGACCTATGTAAAAACTGGTTTGGTTCATTTGACTAAAGCACGGAAATAGCGCCCTCTAATCAAGTGTATAAAACACTAACATTATCCATTTTAAGAACCCAGGTTAAAAAAAATAGATTACTTCTTTACATCCTAAACATTTCCCACAGCCCATAATGCTTGGGGTCATTCCTGGCAGTGTCTGGCTGACTGTACAGTCCAAGAGCAAGACGGAGTGGTCTGGAGGCAGAGCTCCAGCCCTGCGAGCTGCCCCAAGCAGCTTCAGTTTAGTATGGGGGCCATACTAAATGTGGGTCACTCGTTTCAACACTAACCATTCAATAACCATTCAATAAGATCTTGACCTGAACAGATCATTCATACATATGCGTGTGCACATATTAACACACACACACACACACACAGAGCCTGCAAGCTACCTTCGATTTGATATGCCAAATACCAGTAACAATTTTAGACATCATTCCCATGACCTGATGGAATGGTTTGAGGCTCATTGTTCCTGGAGCAAGCAGGGCCCTTGGCTCTACTAGCTTGAGACAGGACATATGGAGATGTTACTGGTGCCCGCTCGAGCCAATCGATGATGAACGGGAAGACAGTGATACAGTGATATATATATATATATATATATATATATATATATATATTTACAATGTAAGATCCATCTCAAAAGACACGATAAGTAAGAGCTTCTTGATCACTTTGTGACTCACTGAACTCCATCTTGTCTTGTTCTGACAGATGAGCATCACCAACCACACTCTGAGCATCTCTGGGTGTAATTCAACAGGGAGAGAGCATTCAGCTTCATCCCCGAGTTAGGTCCAACCTAGTGAAGATAATAAGCCTATGAAAACAACCACTGTGATGAAAAATAGGTTCTGATGAATAAATTATGTATAATTTACAAGAACTTTTGGAATGATCTAATTATCTGGGAATTGAAAATGATACCTATAAAATCTATTTTTAATAAAGTTTTATATGTATCAATCATAGAAGCTTGAAAAATACTAAGTTGTTTATGGAATAATGTATGAAAAAATCAAACCACTACCCTACAGTTGTGTAATTAATTCATACCAGGCAAATAGAGAGTTTGCATGTGTGTGAGAGCATTAAATGCTAAAGAATTGATATTTTATCGAAGGCTATCATGTTTTTTTACTTAGCATTAAATTACGTCATTTACTCCATGCCGTATAACTTTCAAAGGCTGTGTCCGATATTTTTATCCAGACTCTGTTCGCATTGCCTAAGTAGATAATGGACAAAAACCAAGAACAAACCACATATAATGTTGGGAAACAGCAGGTATGGTTAAAGACATAATTTAGGAAAGAAATATGCTCAAAGCCACACACAAACAATATTAAAAGCAAGAGGGGTTGGACTCTAATGGAGTCTATAAAGAAATGCCAGGCAGACAGCATTTTGGAACACCATCTAAGAGCTCAGAGGAAAACAATATCTCTGAACATTATTAAACAGAACCCATAAGAAATGCTTTCAAGTTTTAAAAATCTTTATAACAACAATATTGTTTACAGCTGCTGCTTCTGAGCCTTTTTAGCAAAAGAATTGTATGTTTTTTATGAGGCATCCTGATACAGAAAATTCAGCATGGGGCAGATTTGGAGTTGAGCCACAGGTGGTTAAGAAAAACAAAGCTCTGGGTCAGTTCAGTGGCTGTAACTGTGAACTCTTTCACACCCTCATTAGACGATTAGGGATGACAACAGATTCCCTGCTCCTTCCCACCAGGAGCCATCAACCTTCAACTTCACAGCTCTTTATTGCACCAGGGAGCACACATTGTGGAAAGAAAATGTGCACTACACACCTGCATCATACACTGCACACGGCCAGCATACACTGTACACAGACAGAATACACTGTACACAGGCAGTGTGTGCTATACACAGGCAGCATGCACTGTACACAGCCAGCATTCACTGTGCATGGCCAGCATACACTGCACACAGACAGAATAGACTGTACACAGGCAGTGTGCACTATACTGGGCAGCATGCACTGTACACAGGCAGTATACACTGTACACAGGCAGTACACACTGTACACAGGCAGCATACTCTGTACACAGGCAGTATACACTGTACAAGGGCAGCATGCACTGTACATAGGCAGCATGCACTGTACACAGACAGTATACACTGTACATAGGCAGCATGCACTGTACACAGGCAACATACACTGTACATGGGCAGCATGCACTATATACAGACATTACACACTGTATATAAGCATCATACACTGTACACAGGAAGCATGCACTGTACATAGGCAGCATGCACTGTACACAGGCAACATGCACTGTACACAGGAAGCATGCACAGTACACAGGAAGCATGCACTGTACACAGGCATCATACACTGTACACAGACATCATACTCTGTGCACGGGGAGCATACTCTGTACACAGGCAGCATGCACTGTATAGGCAGCATATACTGTACACAGACAGCATACACTGTACACAGGCAGCATACTCTGTACACAGGCAGCATACACTGTACACAGGCATCATACACTGTACACAGGCATCATACTCTGTACATAGACAGCATACACTGTACACAGGCAGTATACACTGTACACAGGCATCATACTCTGTACACAGGCATCATACTCTGTACACAGGCATCATACTCTGTACGCAGGCAGCATACTCTGTACACAGGCAGCATGCACTGTACACAGGCAGCATACACTGTACACAGGCAGCATGCACTGTACACAGGCAGCATGCACTGTACACAGGCAGCATACACTGTACACAGGCAGCATGCACTGTACACAGGCAGCATACACTGTACACAGGCAGCATACACTGTACACAGGCAGCATGCACTGTACACAGGCAGCACGCACTGTACACAGGCAGCACGCTTTGGATATAACACACCAGGTACTTAAGCAACATGTGTTTCCCAGCAGGGAATTTCCATATAGCATTTGGAAATTTTCTACTAGGACTCCCTCCCAGCTCACAAACAAGCCAAGGCAGGATCATGGGGTGGCTGAGGTTCTTTCAGCTGACCAAGCTTGAGATTAGGATTTTTCCAGGTCTTTCCTAGGCTGACACTGATGGTAAAGGTGTGAGTGAGTCTCTGCAACCAAGGTTAGTGCAAGTCCTGGCCATGCCTCTCATGCTCCCAGCAGCTCTCAGCACTCCCTGCACATCTTGCTGAGTCTCGCAAGATTAACTGCAGAGCTTCTTACGGGTTTGTGGCTATAGAAGTCTCATTCCCAAGTAGGATTGTCCCATCCCACCAAATGTTGTTGTCATACAAGTTTCTTTCCAAGTCATCTGAATTCCACAATTTTACTCATCTCAGCTTTTTTTCTTTGACAGGTAGTTAAAAATCAATATAAAAGTTAGATATTAAATGAAATGAAATAATTAGGTGTATGGGAAATCCTGAAAAGAAAGGCAATCTATTAGTTTTGTGTGAGGATGCCTCAGTGAGCTAAGTGGTTTATTTTATTCTTGTGTGTGTATTTATAAAATAGCTACTAACAAATTTTAACAATGAAAAAGGCATGAGTATGAAGTAAAAAGGGAAATACAGGTTAGTAAACTTTATTTATGAATACAAACATACACTACACACACACACACACACACACAATCCACACAGAAAATAAACATCAGGGGTGAGAAGAGGACATTCATTTACCTTCTTACTGTCTCATAAATTTCGGATTTCCGTAGACAACAGATAGTTCTCATATGTGAGGTAAGGAATAAAGTAAATGTTTTCAAGGGAGAAGTAGCATTTGCTCATTGTGTTTCTATCTAAAGAATCCAGAGTTCAGCACAGTTGACTCTGAAATCTTTTCAGCTGGCATTTACAAATTTCTTTAACCCCTAAGTAGGATAACTGCATTAAGTAATAACAAAGGCCACCAATTTCAAGAACTTTCTGTGTGCCAAATGCCCAACACCTTGGGTTTCACTGTCTGTATCACTGTCTTCCTGTTCATCATTGATTGGCTCGGCGGGCACCAGTATCATCTCCATATGTCCTGTCTCATGCTAGTAGAGCCCAAGAGCACCTGCATGCTCCAGGAACATAAAGAGCCTCAAACCATTCCATCAGGTCATGGGAATGAGGTCTATAATTGTTACTGGTATTTGACATATCAAATACAACATGGGTAGCATGCCAGGCTCTGCCGTGCGGGTAGCATACTCTTGTAGTCATCTCTAAATCCAGCATTTATTGATGAACCATGCGGCCCAAGCGGCTGCATGAGCCGGGCTATGATACACTAGTCTGCTGGGTGGAGTTCTGATGAGAGAGAAGTCCGGATGTGTAAAATGGAGGCCCTCATGGAGTGGGGGTCGTCTGGCTTGTTGCAAGGCTCTGCTCGGGTGGCGGGCCAGGGCTAGAACTCACCAACCCTCCTGGGTGCCTCGTGAGCGGCTGGGCACAGGGAGAGCCAGTAGCAGCTCTGCCCTATGTCTGTGAGTCTCTGTATCAGCATACCTGAGACGGATTTAAAAAAGACTGCTGCAGGGTGGATCTCGATGAGCTGGGTTGTGATGCGCTGGTCTGCTGGGTGGAGTTCTGATGAGAGGGAAGTCTGGATGTGTAAAATGGAGGCCCTCATGGAGTGGGGTCGTCTAGCTTGTTGCAAGGCTCTGCTGGGGTGGTGGGCCAGGGCTAGAACCCATCATCCCTCCCGGGCGCCTCTTGAGCGGCTGGGCACAGGGAGAGCCAGTAGCAGCTCTGCCCCATGTCTGTGAGTCTCTGTATCAGCATACCTGAAACGGATTTAAAAAAGGCTGCTGCAGGGTGGATCTCGATGATCTGGGCTGTGATACGCTGGTCTGCTGGGTGGAGTTCTGACGAGAGGGAAGTCCGGATGTGTAAAATAAAGGCCCTCATGGAGTAGGGGTCGTCTAGCTTGTTGCAAGGCTCTGCCTTGGGTTTATGCGCTCTAATAACCCAGCAGTGAGTGCTAGGAGTTGATATAGCTGTGTGTTTGCATTCCTCGGTGAAGGAAACCAAAATCTGGAATGTGGGGGTATGTGTCTGGCTCTTAGTAAGAGAGCATGCGTGGACCCTGCCCTTGCTGCGAGGACCCTCTCGCCCAGAGCGCTCCAGCATAGCACAGGGCTGAGGAGCACTTCTAGGGAGCTCAAAGGAGCCACCTTCAGGAGTTATTCACTTCCTCCTTAGCAACAATGCCTTTGTGATTGCCAATCTACACTTCTGGGTTCACACTAGGATGAGGTTCGCAAAACTGTGTTTAGGACAAGGAGGGTCTTCAGCAAGGACTCCAAGAGAGACCAGCACGTGCCCCTGCTAAGACCCCAGTCCATCCCCTTCCAAAGGGAAAAGACAGGCGTGTGCCTGCAGCATGGCAGAGACAAGACTCTTTTTCTTTTAAGACAGATCTGAAATTTGACTTAGAAGCAAGTCGTTGGTCAAGTCACAAACATCATTTCCTTCAACATCTTGATAATGGTTTAGCCAAGGAGAGGGCACAACAATAGTCCCACAATGTTCTTTTCCACGGGAAAGAAAGATTAAATACCACAGACCTATTCAACTTCAATGTGAAAACCCACTCGCTGCGAATAAATCTTTCATGGTAGGAAGAATTCATCATCTTAACCAATTATGCATGAAAAGAAAGTGAAAGATTTGTGAGGACACCGGCTTTGGACATGGGCAAACAAATTCCCTCATAGATCCCACATTTGCAATGTCTAGACATGGCTGCCACAGAGCTCAGTCAGTCACTCATTCATTCAGTCAGTCAGTCAGTCAGACATTTATTCAGCTCGTTCATGGATACCACGTTCTAGATGGCGACTCTCCTGTTGAATACATGTGTGATCGAGACAAGATGTCAGCACTAAAGGACTAGAGATGTAGTAGAGTGGGTACAGGCACTTGTCTTGCACGTAGCCAACCTGAGTTAGATGCCTGGCATTCCCATTTGCCTCCCTGAGCCAGCGGGGAGAGATCCCTGAGCTTAGTGCCAGAAAGAAAGAAAACTTTTAACGCATAAGGAATTGTCATTTTATAGGGGAGATCAATAACAAATAGATGCGATTGTGAAGTCAATTCAGCCTGGACTGAACAGTATAAACTTAAATGAAGAGGGTTAAGGAGCAAGAGTGAGGGAGTACCGAAGAGATGGTCAGGGCAGCGCTCTCCCCGAGGGGGGCTGTGGAGCAGAACAAGTTGAGGAAACGCAGCACGTCAAGTTCTGGGCAGAGAAGCCCAGGCTGTGCGTCCAGCACTCTGGGGGCTAGTGAGTCCCATCCACAGGAGTGCCAGGCAGTGACTATGGCAGAATCCTAAACCAAGGGGCCTCAGTAGGGCAGGCTGCTGCCCAGCGCCTGTTTGTCAGTGGCTGGACACACTTCTGGCATCACACACAGGTGGTAATGGAGGCAAAGACAGTGCCACGGTTGCCTAGTACATGGCCCCCCTGGCATGCTGCTGACCGCCCTGCTCTGCCCAGGGCAGCCCCCCACCAAGAGTCAGGAAACCAGAGACAGCAGCAGCGCCTGTAGGTGAGGCCCATGTGCTAATCCCCTCCCTCCTGGTCTCTCTAGGATTTCTCTGTATTTTTCTGTGACTATGGAAATTCGAGATTATGGAGAGAAATGATGAGATCAAAACCAGCTTTTGCCCCCAACTGTATGCACCCTAAGGAGAGAGAAGCTCATTTGGCTTGCCATAAAGGACACTACAGACTGACCAGCAAGATGGAGCGCACAGCGAAGAGTTCAACCTAGAATCCTTTCCTCTGTCCAAGCCAGAGACTCCATTGGGGAAGACTCCAGGCACACTAGCCTCTCTCCCATTTCAAATCACTCTGCGCCGCCCCCTTCCCGAGCACCAGGCCACAGCTCACGCTTTACAACGCATCACACTCTGCTTCTTCATTTCCCGTCCGCACCTAAAGATCTGGCAGCAAGCAGAACAGTGTCCACTCATCCTAGATTTGATGGCAATGACCAGGGCAGTGCAGGAGAGCCCGGCAGCCCCTCCCCAAGCCTGGAGAGTTGGGTGGACAGATGTCACAGCCAACCATGGGGACAATCACTCTTAGCCAACGTGGCCCTGAGCATCCTGCAGTGTCAGGAATGACCTGTACCATCAAATATTGTCCCAGGAAAGGGAGAAGTGAGGAGGAACTGCCAAGCTATGCACAGGCCGCCTTGACGTGACATGAATCATTTTATACCTGGGAGTGGCACATTCCCTCTTGGGATACTGGTGGGATTCATCTGCAAGATTTAAGACAGCTCGGAAAGCCCCCCAGATTGCCTTTGCTCAGTGTTCTTCTTCCAACATCCTTTCCATCACCTGTGGCCACCTCAGGGCCTGCTCCTGTCCCCTGCCCATTCTCTCTCTTCTGCCTGAGAAGCAGTTGCCTGAGAGCAACTGCAGGAGGGAGACATCCATGCTCGGTGCCAAGCTCCACTTTGTGCGATTTTGAGTCTATCTGCAAACTGTGATAGTTCCGACTCTGCCGCTCATGCTGATCTTAGGCCCCTACCAGAGGCGTTTCCCACTCGAATATGCATAGAATCGTTAAAGGCATTAAAAAAATATATCAGCAGCTCCAGTCGAAACAAGCCCTCCCAGAAATGTGAAAGATGTTTGCAAAGTAGACATTACACCCCCCCACCCATGAAATGGTATTAGGTATTTATGACTGCATCTGTCTCGTTTCACAGTTCATTAACGAGGCAGTCCAACAGGAGATTGCACAGTTATTATCTAGGCCACCGCAGCCGACACACGCATCCCAGCATAAACAGATCCCGTGCACTACCTTCCAAATCAGCCATCCATCTTCCCTGCTGATAAATGTCTCCGCACATCACCGGCTACATTTACATTGTCTACAGTTAGGGGGAGCAGCTCCCCGCACTGTTGATGTGATAAACCTGTTCAGGGTTGGGACCAGTGGAAAAGGATGAGGGGCGGGGGGGACGCCCCTCCCCATTATCCTCCGAGGATGCAGGTTGGGGTGTCAGAGACCAGACCGCGGGAACTGCATGGATGCAAGGTGGGATGCCGGCCAGGATTATTATCAAAATAAAAGCTGATAACAATCAAGTCTTGCTGTTCACAGAGAGATGAATCTTGCTTCTGTTTGGAATACGTGAAGTGTTGGGGGTTGGCGGTGGCTGTGTTGTTGTTATTGTAACAGAAGGGATGTCTGGGACGTGAACTTCACAGGGCAAGGGTGAGCCGCAAGTTAATCATCTGTGTCCGCCTGGAGTTTCAGGGACTCTCTGCATGGCCGGGAATCCCTGAGAAGCTCCAGGAAATGGCCCAGTGGGCGACTCTCTGCGAGGCCAGGCTGTCAGCGAGCCACACTTCTTTTCCCATCGGAGTCTAAATTTGTCTCCATTGTTTCTGTTTTTCTCTCAGACTAAAATGGGACTCCGGGCCCAGGGAGGGACCACAATACCTTGACAGGGAACTCTCGGAACATGGAAGACGGGAGCCATCCGCATTGTCTGAGCTCCATGTGTAACAGAGATTACACCCGCTGAAAACAAAGGAACTACGCAACACAAACAGGCGGCCAGTAAACAAGAGAAGGGTGACCCCCACCAACAGGCGTCTTCCTGCAGAGTCCACGCAAAATAAATGCTGCTCCCACCCTCCCCCACTGTCAACGGATCACCAGGATTGCTGGTGCACTGGGATTTTTTTTCCCAGGGTCCAGGCGAATCCTTGGACAGGGTGAAGACTTTCAGAAACCGTGTGAGCGGAAATTTCATCAGCACGATCTCCTTTCTCTCAAGGACCAGCACAAGGCCTCCAAGTAACTGCCACTGAAAGTAGCTCAGCGCGGCCTTGAAGAGATTAGACTCAACATAGAAGCTGAGGCAGCAGCATCTGATGAAGTCTACTGACCCAGGACGTGAGAGTGATGGTGTCCAAGGCACCCAGCCTATGGCCCAGGTGATAAATGTATTGTTGTTTGATACAGAAGATAAATCTCCACTCAACCAATAAGCTGCCAGGCTTTAACTCAGCATGGGCTTCAATTCTGGTGTGGATCTCTGGGCAGTCTTGAAAATATCAGCCCTTATGTTTCGGAGACTGCCGTATCTTTAGAGCATGCTAGTCATAAAAGTTAAAAAATGTGCAATATTTCTTTAGTTCAGGAGTTCATGGCAACACACGTGCACCCACACACAATTATACGCGCACATGCTTGTGCATACTCTATGCAGTCTTTAATAAACAGCTTGCAAGAGAAAAAGACGGCAAATATTTACAGACTTGATCAACAGGGTCAAGTCTGTTGATTCTTCTAAGGTCACACCCATCTCTATAGTTTTTTTTCCCACTATTGTAGTGTTTAGGAAATGAAGCAGGGCCCAATGCACAGAGGCTGACCCTGAGGCCCCCGGCGGACTCCAGTCCCCTGACACCAAGCCCAGGTACCTCCCTCTTCTGGTTTGCTGATGAATCATTCCAGAAAACAGACTGTGCATGACAAGCGGCTTCTCAAGACCTGAGGGAAAATTAATGTTAAAGACAAAGAAGTTGTATATATTGTTTCTCAAAATGAAACTCATGAAAATTTTCCTGTTATTTTTGCAGCCTTTCAACTACATTTTATTGCACTTATTGTGCAATGTAATTTATGAACTCAAACAATGAGGTTGACAACCAATATATGGGAGAATTGAAGGAAGAAATGAATGCACACGCAGAAGGGAGATAAGTGAGTGGACAAAAAGCTACCAAGATGAGCTTTTTTCATAATGTTATTACAGCTCATTTCAAAACCTCATAATCAAATTTCTAGCCCTCCTCTCATTAATCACCTTTCCCAGATCCCACTGAAGCCAAATACTCTGAAATCACAGTCCTAGGTCATTTTTGCATCCACTCATCTGCCTGCAATAATATTATTCCTCTTTGATTTTTGCAGAGGTATGTGGAATCTGTCATCATTCGGTCTTTGGGAAGCAATTTGCCATCTCTTGACAGCTGTTCTGTCTTTGAGCTGGAGACAAGACTATGAGGCTTTGCCAGCAGAGGACCAGCCCCCAGCTCAGCTTAGTGCACACGAAAGTCCCTTGCACTGGGGTGATGAAAGCTTAGATGCTATCAGAATGAAATTTTACTGGCATCCGAAAATCAGGAGCAAATCATTTAGGTGGAATGCAGACTTGGAGAAGTCATGTATCAACCCTCGCGCGCCTGGAGAGTTGTTTCTTCCTGTTACATGACTCCATGCCAGTGTTCACGGACTGCTAGACCAGTGTAAGAGACAAACGAGAATAGAAAAAGTAAATTCACAGAAAACTGAGGCAGAGCACACTTCAGCACTCATGTAGCCTCAGAGCAGAAGACGGCTTTGTTGAGCCGGAGAGACAGTCCAGTGGGGAAGGCCGTGAAACATCCCACCTATGTTTGATCCCTGAGCTATATGTGGTTCCCCAGCAGGATCCCCTGGAGTGATTCCCTAAATACAGAGGCAGGATTAAGACCTGAGGATGACTAGGGAGAGCTCAAAAAGAAATAAAGTTTAATAAGAGAAAGAAAATGACTGTTAACCAAAAGCCAGTGAAAGAAATAATAAAATGTAAAGAAAATAAAACATACATTTCCTTATCTGTTGCCACACATTGTTATATCTGCTTCACAAATATCAGCAAATTGACCCTCTAGCATTAAGTTAGCACCAAAGGAGTGCAAAGGAGTAAAATCTCAAGGAACCCCAGTCTTCACAGAGGCAGCAAAGACAGAGAGAACAGGACCCAGGCACTGGGCTCACCCGTGAGAGGATGATGCTGGCGTACCATGCTGGGCTCCACCCGGTCTTCATAGGCCAATACAGACTGCTGTGAAATATTTGTTAAGTACATTTTAAGACAAGGAAAGACCAAATTCATATATAGTTCAGTTCGTTGGTCTCTGAGTCTGACTGCACTTCAGAATTAGCTGGGGAACCTATAAAATATTCTCCCAACCCATTCCAATTAAGTTAGATACTGAGAAGGAATCTGGCATTAGTACATTTATTAATACCCCAAACATCGGGGCCAGAGTGATAGTCCAGCGGGTAGGGCGTTTCCCTTGCATGCGCCCAGCTCGTGCCGGCCCGGGTCCGATCTCTGGCATCCCATAGGGACCCCGAGCACCGCCAGGAGTAATTTCTGAGTGCAGATCAAGGAGAAACCCTGAACATTGCTGGGTGTGACCCAAAATGGCAAAAAATAAAACCAAACATGATTTTAATATGTGCACAATAGTCATATTATATATGTATGTATATATGTATGACCTGAATATGTATATGAAGCATACATATACATATGACCATTGTATACATATTAAAATCATGTTTGGGGTATGCTACTAATATATCACTTGATCACTTGACATCCCGCTTTTCATCGATTTGCTAGAGCAGGTTCCAGTAACATTTCCATTTGACCCTATCACATGCCAGTGTAGCCCATCTGCTTGCTCCAGGAATATGAAGAGCCTCAAACCGCTCATTCAGGGTCTTGATGAAGAAGTCTGACCATCTTGTAGGTGAGCAGCCATGTGATCTTTTGACATTCTGTGGGATCCAGTCGGTAACAACTCTAGTTCAGCAGTCTTCTCCAAATCTCGTTATACGTCCAAAACCATATGATTTTGGTGCCTTGGCAAACGAGACAGCGTCCCTGAATCTTGATTGTCAATGGAGTTCGGAACTCCGATTCCTTCTCTCACTTGAGTGAGGTGTGATATTCTAAGCATAGCTCTTTCTTTTCCTCTTTAGGGAGACCCAAATAGTGTTCTTATCCTGTTTTTGTAGGGCCCAGGTCTCTGAGGCATATGTTAATGCAGGGAGAATGGTGGAGTTGACATGTGCCCGTAGCTGGAGGTTCTTTGTACTTTTAGCTATTTCTTTGATGGTCTTGAAGGTATTCCATGCCACTCTCTTCCTCCTACACAGCTCAGGTTTTAGGTGATTCATCATGTTGAGTTCTAGGCCTAGGTGCACATAACTGCTGCATTCAGAGATGTTTGTTCCATTGAGAGTGAATGGGGTATTTGAAACTAGTTAGGTTTTCATGAACATTGTTTTGCTGAGATTCAGCTATAGACCTATCTTTCCACATTCTCGGTCAAAGTCACCACCATTTGTGCCGCTTGGCTAATGTTTGGTGTTATTAGAATGATATCATCAGTGACAACAATAAGTGCTTTATTTAGAGGTGACTACAATAGTATGCCACACGCATGGCAAGCCTGGCAAGCTGCTCGTGTCGTATTTGATATGCCAAATACCAGTAAAATTTATATTAGGTCATTCCCATGACCTAATATGATGGTTTGAGGCTCTTTATGTTCCTGGAGCAAGCGGATGCCTTTGGGTTCTACTAGCATGAGACAGGACATATGGAGATATTACTGGTGCCCGCTCTAGAAAATAGATGATGAACGGGAAGATAGTGATAGTCATCAGTGAAGCAGAGGTGGTGTAGTGGCCGACCGTCTATCTTCACTCCCATTCCTTCCCATTCTAATTGTTGCATGATGTTCTCAAGGGTGGCGCTGAAGAGTTTCAACGAAATGGTATCACCCTGATGAACCCCTCTTTTGACATCAATGATCACTTCCTTGTAGAATGGTGAGATCCTGGTGGTGAGTCCATAATAAAAGCTCATGAAGGATCTTGATGTATTGGGATTGAACACCCAGTTTGGCTAGGGCTCCGGTGATCACTTCAGTCTCAACAAAATCAAAAGGCTTTCTTTTAAATCAATGAACGTGAGACAGAGCAGCATCTTGAATTCCCCACAAACATCAATGAGCTTTGTTACCGTGTGGATACGGTTGATTGTGCTGAATCTTTTCGGAAGGAAGCCAACTTGCTTACATGGTTGTCCTTCATCTAATGTTCTGCCAATCCTGTTCAGGATGACTCGAGAGAATAGCTTGTAGATGACGGACAACAGGCAGATGGGGTGATAGTTTCCAATGTTGCGGGATGTCTCCCCTTCTTGAACAGTAGAACTGCCCTGCTGGTTTTCCATTGGGAGGGCACCTTGCCTTCAGACAGGTAGCGTGTGAAGAGCCAAGCCAGTGTATTGATGAGTACTGATGGCAGATTCTTCAGGTGTTCGGGTCTGACATTGTCTGGGCTGGGTGCTGTTCTGATAAGTTCTAAGATGCAGCAGAAGCCGGGAAAAGCATTCGCACCCCCCGCCTGTCCTTTGCCAACTATAAGACCAAGATGACTGCCCTCCAACACCCTGATGGATGTATCACATCTTCCAGAAAGGCAATGGAGAAGATTATCCAGAACTTCTACTCAAATCTCTTTGATAGCCACATCCACCTGCCCACATACCAAATTCCACAGGATGGATATGTCATTCCCAACGTTCTCCCTTCTGAAATCCGACATGCCATCTCATTGGTAAAGAAGGGAACAGCACCAGGCCCAGACAAAGTCAGACCCGAACACCTGAAGAATCTGCCGTGGGGTACTTATCAATACACTAGCTCAGCTCTTCACACGCTACCTGTCCGAATGCAAGGTGCCCTCCCAATGGAAAAACCAGCAGGACAGTTCTACTGTTCAAGAAGGGAGACAGTCACGACATCGGCAACTATCGCCCCATCTGCCTGTTGTTCGCCATCTACAAGCTGTTTACATGAGTCATCCTGAACAGGATTAGCAGAACACTAGATGAAGGACAACCATGCGAGCAAGCAGGCTTCCGGAAAGGATCAGCACAAACATATCCACACAGTAACCAAGCTCATTGAGGTTTGTAGGGAGTACAAGATGCCGCTCTGTCTCACTTTCATTGATTTACAGAAAGCCTTTGATTCTGTGGAGACGGAAACAGTCACCAAAGTCCTAGCCAAACAGGGTGTTCAAACCCAATACATCAAGATCCTTCATGAGCTGTATTACGGATTCACCACCAGGATCTCACCATTCTACAAAGAAGTGATCATTGATGTCAAAAGAGGGGCCCCACAGGATGATACCATTTCACCAAAACTCTTCAGCACCACCCTCAAGAACATCATGCGACAATTAGAATGGGAAGGAATGGGAGTGAAGATAGATGGTCAGCAACTACACCACCTCTGCTTTGCTGGTGACATCGTTCTAATAACACCAAATATTAGCCAAGCGGCACAAATGCTGGCTGACTTCGACCGAGAATGTGGAAAGATAGGTCTACAGCTGAATCTAAAGAAAACTATGTTTATGAAGAATGAACTAGTTCCGGAGGCCCCATTCACTCTCAATGGAATAAACATCTCTGAATGCAGCAGTTATGTGTACCAAGGTCAAGAAATCAACATGATGAACGACCTAAAACCTGAGCTGCGCAGGAGGAAGAGAGTGGCATGGAAGGCCTTCAAAGGCATCGAAGAAATAGCTAAAAGGACAAAGAACCTCTGGCTCTGGGCACATCTCTTTGAATCCACCGTTCTCCCTGCATTAACATATGCCTCAGAGACCTGGGCCCTATGAAAGCAGGATGAGAATGCTATTTGGGTCTCCCAGAGAGGAATCAAAAGAGCTATGCTTGGAATATCACGCCTCACTCAAGTGAGAGAAGGAATCCGGAGTTCTGACCTCCGTCACATTCCAGAATCAGGGATGCTGTCTCGTTTGACAAGGCATGGAAAATCAGATGGGCTGGACATGTAATGCGATTTGGAGACAAGCACTGGACTAGAGCCATTACGGACTGGATCCCACGGGATGTCAAAAGATCACGTGGCTGCCCACCTACAAGATGGTCATACTTCCTTGTAAATACCCTGAAGGAACGGTTTTTTTTTAAAGGAACGGTTTGAGGCTCTTCATATTCCTGAATCAACCAGATGCCATTGGGCTACATTGGCACGTGATAGGGTCCAATGGAAATGTTACTGGTGCCCGCTCAAGCAAATCGATGAATAACGGGATTCAAGTGATAAAAGTGGGTGCTGTTCACTTCTTTACCAATGAAATGGCATGTCGGATTTCAGAAGGAAGAACGTTCTGAGACCCATCCTACAGAGACCCACCCTCTCAATGGAGAGTAACTTCTGGCCCAAGCCCACCATCCCAATAGAGCCTAAGAAGAACCCAGAGGAACCCCCACACCATGCTGGCAGCAATTTTCATCATTAGGACTCCACAGCTCATCGGAGCTCCACCCAAGAGACTAAGCCAATCTCAAGTCCAGCTTGTCAGAGACCCACCCTCCAGAGACCCACCCTCCAGAGGAAAGTATTTCAAGCCCAGGAATACTTGAACCACAGACACAGATACACCAGCAGAGCTGATACCAGTTCTCCCCATTGTGATATGATTCATCTCTAAATTACCAAGAATATTCTACCCACCCCTCTCAGAGAGCGCAGCAAGCTACTGCGAGTATACCGCCCACACGGCAGAGCCTGGCAAGCTGTCCGATGCATATTTGATATGCCAAAACCAGTAAAAACAATGTTTATTCCCCTGAACCCTGAAAGACCCCTAAATATGACAGCACTAAGAAGGACGAGCAAGGAGAGGCTGATAAAATCTCAGGGCCAAACTAGTCTGCCAAAACAAAGAAGGACTAAAATGACTGTCTGTACTTTCAATGCGCGGTACACTGGCATCAGAAGCATATATCAAGGACCTGATGATGCAAGCGCGAAAGATCAAGTACAACATCATTGATCTGACAGAGATGAGGAGGCGCCAATCACATCACGCTGTTTTTGACACCGGAGAAGAACTTTTCCTCAGAACATGAGTCGAGAGAGACATCAGTGGTGTTGGTGTCCTTGTCAACATGTACCTGGCCGCAAGCATTGATTCATTGAATGCCTAACAAACCAGGTAGAATTATTACATTGAAGAGATGTGGCCTACTGCCAGCAGTTTCTATCTTTGTTGTCTATGCACCAACATCCACATATAAAGAAGATGAAATTGAGAAATTCTACATGGAACTGGAGGAGTTCTATAAAGAAGATCCACCTTCCACAAGATCATAGTTGGTGATTTTAATGCCAAGATAGGACCGAGAAGATCGGCTGAAGAACTCTACATCGGGACCCATGGCCTAGAATGGAACGAATAGGGTGAGAGACTATCTGAGTTCATCATGTCCACCACGACCATTCATGGGAACTCACAGTTCCAGAAAGCTGAATCAAAATGTTGGACATGGGAATCTCCTGGTGAATAGTTCGGCAATGAAATTGACCACATCATATTCAATCAGTGGTTTTTCCTGACCTTTGTTGCTGTCATCCCAAAATTCCAAACAGGATCAGACCACCGTCTCCTTCATGCAAAATTTTACTTCACAGAATGGGGAGAAAAGGCTGCAAAGTTTAAGAAGGAACTCCCAGAATAACCACCAACTGGGAACTCTTTGGCACCAATGTGGCAACATGGAAAGATGCCATCATTGACGACATTGACGAAGAATACAACTGACTGATTCAGCACCTCCATGATTGTGAGATGAACACTGAGAGAGAAAAATCCTCTAAAGGACGCCTATCTTCAAAAACTCTTGACCTCATTCGCCAACATGGCAAGGTGTGAGCCTCAGGTGACCAAATGCTAACATCCAAGCTCGCAAAGCAGTGCAGAGAAGTGATAAAGGAAGACCTCAAAGAGAGAAGAGCAGCAATACTGGCCAATGCAGCATAAGCCAGGAAAAGCATTCGCAACGCCTGCCTGTCCTTCTCCAATTATAAGACCAAAATGACTGCCCTCTGACGTCCTGATAGATTGATCACATCTTCCAGAAAGGCAATGGAAAAGATTATCCATGAATTCTACTCAGATCTCGTTGATAGCCACGTCCACCTGCCCACGTACCAAATTCCACAGGATGGATATGTCGTTCCTAATGTTCTCCCTTCTACAAATGTATGCTACAAATATATATGCATGTATATATATATATATATAATATATATATATATATATATATGTAGCATCATTCAAACTCTACAAAAGGAAATACGCTTGGGCCAGAGAAATAATACAGTGGGTAGGGTGCTTGTACAGTGGGCAGGGTTTATGTACAGTGGATTGGGTGCTTGCCTTTCATGTGGCTGACCGAGGTTCAAATCTTCAAACCTCATATGGTCCTCTGAGCACCACTAATAGTGATCCTTGAATGCAAAGCCAGGAGTAATCCTTGAGTAAAACCGAGCAGAACTCCCTCACCAAAAAAAAAAAAAAACCCAAAAAACATAACTAAGAAACAGCACACATCAGTAAATTAAGTGCCGAACTTTCAAAGGGATGATGGCAAATAATTATAAGCATAGAAACATGATTCTCACAATGTGATATCCTTTGATTCCTATCAAATTAACAAAAGATTTAATGACAAGTTAACTGATGATGATTTTTTTATCAAAATAGGCACACGCAGTATCTTATTTGCTGCATGTTTCCCAGAAGTATTTAATGATTGCACATTAAAACCCAAACTTGATTCTTCATCTCAGAGGGTATCTGAAGGAAGCAGACACCGCTACTGTCAATGAGTGGTGTCTTGGACAACATTATTTATAGGCACAAAACTAACTTCTTATTCACACCAGACATGAGAAGAGTAAGTACATGCATTATTGCACATTCACCCAGCAGGCTGAGGCGCTGTGAGGCATCTGGTGATGTCTGCAATCACAGCAGACGTATCCTCATGAAATAACAGGCGAGGGCAATTCGCTCTCCGAGGTTGCGATGGAAGTACTGGTGGGAAAGGGCTGGAGAGGCAGCCATGAGTGAGGGTCTAACCCTGCACTTGGCTGACCCAGACCTAATCCTGAAACCTACAGGAGCCATCAAGCCCGCCAGGAGTAAACCAGAGCTAGGAGTAAGCCCTGAGCATTTCTGAGTGTGACCCAAAAAGACAAAAAAACAAAAAAATACTGGAAGTAAGTGGGGAAATGTGAGCAACAGTTTTCTATAGATGAGCTTTGTGTCTGATCACCCGGTTCATTAGAGCCGCAATACAGGGGAATGTTCAAACCGGCTAGAGTCTCTTAGACCAGGAGCCTACAAGGCCGCGCAGAGAGCCCGACTGGCCCCGAGCCCCAGAAAGAGACCCTGGCGCCCTGTGCAGACAGGCAGGCATGATATTCCTCATGCTGAGATCCCTGGTGAGCTATTTCCGTGCTCTATTTTGGGCTTCTGGGAAGCTTCTCAGACCTATGTCTGAGTGTTAAGTTAGTGCTAAATAGTAAGCAAACACATACAGATATTTCCAAAGCTCCAGCTAGAAGCAAAAGCTCTGCTCTTGCCTCACATTTCAAGCAACTAAACATACTTATGCAAATTACACATGTGAGCCCGATTAGCAGCCACGAATTAGAGCTGCATTCTAGAGCTATATTCTCAAGCTGTCCATGAAAACTCACAGTGGCAACTTCAGGGGTCTGCTGAGCCTCCACAAACACCTTCGTAGGGATGCTGCCCACGGATAGATCCCTGGCTTAAGGAGAGATAAAAGGAAATGGCATATGAAAACACATGAGGTGACCACCTTATGATCTGACCACCGCATGCTCTAAGTGCCCCTAGCCCAAGCACTATAAATGCCGAAAAGTCCTACTGTAAAGAAGTCAAGGGGAAATATTTTGCTGAATTTCAGGGACAAAAGGAAGATCCAATTATAACTATTATCTGTATCTGTTAATATCTATATGTATAAATATAAACACAACCTCTTTCTATATGTTTTGGGTAATGTAAGCATATAAGAACACAGGAATTACAGGTATGCCTACAGCTATATCGGTATAGACAAACACAGGTAGGTTGTGTTTCCATATGCCATTTTCTTTTATCTATCCTTATAAATTCTAAACTATAGTCATAATCTTTGCTGCAATTCATCATTTAAGGAATCTTTCTCATGCTTCCATTTACCATCTGAGCCTGTTCAACCAATAATCGCATCCCATCAGGATTAGCTATTAAATAAGAGGAGGAGGGATTGTGGCTCCCCCTCCGTGGGGTCCCAAGGCTCTAGACTCAAGAACCTCCTCTGGATTCCAGGTCCTGACAGCACTTGGGGATCAGGGGATAGTAATGGCAGCAGACACGGGGGCCTCGGGGCTCTCTTGCAGTACTCACAGTTCGTTAAGGCCCGGACCTGTGTCTGGGGTCTGTTCCCCGCGACCTGTCGACAGGAGAAGGAGCCAGCCCCGAGGTTCCTGAAGGTTACTTTACCAAGTCTTGTTACTTGTTACTCACAGCGCACTGCAGGACCCTCTCTGGGGCACTCGGGCTCTCTCTGGCAGGTTCTCAGGCTGCTCTCCTTGGGGCATCTGTGCAGGCTCCTCTCTTTAGGGCCTCTCTCTTCTGGAGGTCTTTGTTTAGGGCAGCACCTTGCAGGTCCTCTCCCAGGACCTCTTTTCTCAGGGCCTCTTTTCTGAGGTCCTTTCTGCTCGGGGCTTTTCTCTTCAGGGCCTCTTTTCTCCTCATTTCTCTATTTATCCAAGTCCCTAACTCTGTTTCCCTGTGTCACCATTTTGTCCTGTTGCCTCTGTTTCTCTGATACTCTGTGTCCGTAATCTATTTCTTTGTTTCTCTGCTGTTTGTCCTGTTGCCCTGTGAGCTGTTTACCTGTTGCCCTGCAGCCTTAGTGCTAGCCCTCGGGCTCACTCACAAGGACTTGCAGCTCTGGAGCTGGCCCTCGGGCCTAGATACCAGGAGCTGCTTCTCCTTCCTGGACAGCTGATGGCTATCTGGCCCAGGCACCAGGAGCCACTGCTCTCTCCATACGGAAGTCGCCCGGCTGGTCTCCTGGGGCCCCTATCAATAGTCTCAGGCCAGGCACAGAATTCTGGCTTCAACTTGATACAGGTGCAGCTAGGGTGGGGAGTACCAGGTTACTTTGATGCAGCTGGAGATAGGCTGGAGAAGACCAGGTTACTTTGCTATAGTTGGAGCTAGGGTAGAAAACACATGGCCACTTTAGCCAATTTTTAACAAGTAGCCAATCAGAAAGGGGATGCCTGGGAGTGGGTCTTGGAAGGGAGCCCCAGGCTCTCTCCCTCTCAGAAGGAGGAGAAGGAGAAGAAGGAGAAGACAGAGAGGGAATGCTCTTGCATCCTCTCCCCTACTTCTCCCTCTTGGCTTGCTCACTCTCTTTCCAGCTCCCTCTCACTCAACATCAGGTAGAGTGAACTGAATGGGGGAGTGGGGCGGGTGTTGTACACTGGACCAGGTAGCATTAGAGACAGAACCAGGGACATCGTCCACGGGTGATGGAGAGGCTTGGACATCTGGGGATGGCTGGAATCATCTGCCTTTTCTGCATAATAAATTAATTTTACTTCGTCTGAATTTTGTATGTTACTCTTTCAGGCAGTTCTCAAACCCCACTAGTACAGGAAATCCACTTTCGAATTAACTAACAGTTTCCCAAATGGCATTCCCCAACAATTAACCAGAGGCTGGCTGTCAATTTGGACGATGGGATCCAGATAAAATGACTGTCACTATTGAACAAAAACCACCCTCTCCTCCACAGGAAGCTGGGCCAAAGGCAGGGCGGAGCTGAGTGAGCCCAAGTGAGAACCGGCAGGAGCCAACGAGAGCCAGAGAGAGGCAGTGAGAGCCAGAGGGAGCCAGAGAGAGCCAATGAGAGCCAGAGAGAGGCAGTGAGAGCCAGAGAGAGCCAGCAGGAGCCAACGAGAACCAGAGAGAGCCAGCGAGGGCCAACGAGAGCCAACGAGAGCCAGAGAGAGGCAGTGAGAGCAGAGAGAGCCAGCAGGAGCCAACGAGAACCAGAGAGAGCCAGCGAGGGCCAATGAGAGCCAGAGAGAGGCAGTGAGAGCCAGAGAGAGCCAGCGAGGGCCAACAAGAGCCAGAGAGAGGCAGTGAGAGCCAGAGAGAGCCAGCAAAGGCTAGTGAAAACCAGTGAGAGCCAGTGAGCCTGAGGAATGCGAGGCTGGAGGGCACATGTGTCAGAGGCAACATGGCCACTGAGAGGAGTTCCTGACGTCCTCTCCAGACAGGGGGTTATGTTTGTTCCTTCCCTGCTCCCCAGCACTTGTGACGGTACCCACAGAGCTGAAAGGACACAGAAAACAGTGAGGAAATGATAGGAGGTCATAAGGGAAACCAAGTCACCAGCCCCTTAGGACTGCTCCCCAGCAGCCTTGTCAGGGGGTGGGCACCTGCTGAGAAGTGACACTGCTAGAATTCCAAGTTGGAATCTGACGTCACACCACCAGGAGCACAGCTGTGTGGCCAAACCGGCTTTCCAGGTGGCTCCCAAGCAGGTTCTCTTCTTTAATTTTCATTTTATTCAGGCACCATGGTTTTCAATCCTATCAATAATAATGTCCCAGAAATCCCATGCTGCTTCAGCTCACCCACCACCAAGGTCCACTTCCCTCCACAACTGTGTCTGCACCCCTCTCGAACCCAAAGCCCAGTGTGTGATCTCGATTCTGGAGGTCAGCTCTCAGGGCCCGTAATCATTGGCCACTGTTTATCCCCTTGGGTGTTTATACTCTACATATTGCGTGGTCATTCTGCATGTGACCATCTTCCTGGCTCAGCATGATACCCTTGTGATCCATTCAAGTAGCCCTGAACAGAAGGTCCTCATCTTCCCTTATCAATGACCAGTACTCCATATGTGGACAGACCAGTGTCTTGATCCAGTCATCTGTTCTTGGGCACAAAAAGTTGTTTGTAGATCCTGCCTACTGTGAATAGCGCTTTAGTGAATGCAAATATGTGTTTTCAATGAATGTTTCTGTGCTCTTAAGGTAGAAGTCAAAAAAGTGGAATATGACTCCCTTGGGAGCTTCAGACATATTTTCTGAGATGCCTCTGCAGTTTTCCATAGAGCTCAAAGTAGATGATTTTCCACCAGCAGACAATGAGGGTCACTTCTTCCCCATGTCCCCTCTGTACTCAGTCTCTGCTCCTGGTGGTGTGACGTCAGTGTGATGTGTGTCAGGCTCACTGTGTGAGGTGGTAGTTCAGTGGTGCTTTGATTTTCATGACCCTGATGATGTGATAGAAAAGCTTTAAGTGCCTTTCACCATTTATGTGTCTTCTCTGAGGAAGTATGTTTGTTTCTTCTCCCCATTTTGGTGGGAATGTTGCTTTTATTTGTAGCTGAGTTTTTGTAAGAGCAATGGGTTTGAAGTTAAGTGTTTACTTTGTACATTCATTTATTTATATATGGGAAGACATATCTGGTGATGCTTGGGAGTATTCCTTGCCCTGCCTTTGTGCTCAGGGTCCCATGTGGTGCCAGGAACAGGTCTAGAATCAGCCCATTACAAGGTAAAGAGACCCTCTACCTCTGCGCTATCTCCTACCCTGCTGTGGATTTTAGACTATGCACATGGCTGCATGAATATACTTCAAGGACTGAATTTGCTCCTAGCATGGCAATCTATGGTACATCACTTATCAGGCTCAGAACTTCCCTCTGCTTTGGGAAAGATGCCAAAAAAAGAGAAAATCCCTTTTCCTCTTCAAAAGCTGTCACCAAAAGGAGAAGGTTGGATTGTGCTTAGGATTATGATGTCGACACAGCTGTTAGACACTAACCTGGTTTGCTTTGTTCTCACAGGCTTCTATCTGGCACAGAAAGAGTTTAAGGTGCAAAGGTTTAGCACCCCTGACGTCCCACTCACGTGCACACTGCGCGCCTTAGCCAGACTAACAGGGTTGCTCCCGACTGGCCTATTTCGTTCCCCTGGATCTGATCTCTCTCCTCTCTTCATTTGGAATCCCCAGAGCAACAGAGCCGTTTCCCAGGCTTCTGTGAAAGTTCAGGATTATTTGAGAGGAGGAGCAGATTTTGGTCAGAATTTGGGGCTACTCCCTCCTCAGTGCTCCATGTGGGCTCTTGAGCAGTGCTCAGGGGACCATGTGGAATGGAGTTCAGGACTCCTACGTGCAAAAGGGCTACTTACCTCTGAGAGGGCAGCTGCCACTCTTACGGGCCAGAGGCAGGAATCTGGGGTCTTAGCACGTGGGCAGTGGAATGCTTCTGAAGGATACTGTGCAGGGAGAAGCTGAATGTGGTCCTGTTTCCTGGCTTAGGGTTCCTTTCTCCCTCCAGCTCATGATGGAATTCCAGTTCCTTTGTGGACTCAGCCATAGGTGTGACCTCTAGGGCACACAAGGTGCCCGATGTCTTTCAGAGGTCGTCACATTAATCCTCGCCTGGGCCTTCAGGGGTGAGTAGTAGTCTGCTCTGGGCAAAGAAGCTGACGCTTGGTGCACATATGTGGCTCCAGGAGCCAAGGGGCAGTGCTAACTTAGATGCAAGCTCAAGTTTCTTTATTCCCAAAGCACTGGGCCTATAGGAGATTATATGCATCAGAAAGCATCTAGCCTTTGATATACAATATCCAAATTTAATTGCACAGCCCTTTCGAAAGTCAGGTAGCAACAGTTGTAACTATTAAAATTATGAAAGTAATTCTTCGGCCCGAGTGATAGTCCAGCAGAGAGGGCATTTGCCTTGTACACGTTCAACCCGGGTTCAATCCTGGCATCCCATATGATGTTCCCGAACACCATCAGGAGTCATTCCTGAGTGAAGAGCCAGGAGGAATCCTTGAGCATTGCCAGGTGTGGCCCAAAAAAGTCGAGAGAGAGAGAGAGAGAGAGAGAGAGAGAGAGAGAGAGAGAGAGAGAGAGAGAGAGAGAGAGAGAGAGCGAGAGGAAAATCTCTTGTGCTGAGAACTCAGACTTGCCTCTCTGAACCCTGTTCCCATCTACCGTGCAGCCACACTACCCCATGCCGGACCTCAGGGCTGGGTGTCTCGGTGACCACTGCAAGGTAGTGCTTGTGATCACCTTCCTCCAGCCCCCTTACCACTCCTAATCACGCTGGACTTCGATTTCGCTTTAATTCTATATCCAAATGAGATCACACCTTTCTCTATGCTTTCTGGTTCACTCAGCATAATGTCCTCATGGTCAAAGCACCAGGTCACAGAGGGCAGACGGACACTCTGTGTGACATCTCTATACTTCATTGACGTCGTCTCACTGCCGGGGCTCCATGGAGAAGCCGCTGTAAGTGTAGTGCTTCAGAGAACTCTTCGTTCCTGTGGCTCTATTCCCAGGCGTGGAGTCTCTGGGTTATAGTAGATCTATTTTTAAACTCTTTGAGCTCAGCCGACCTGCTCTCCTTGGTGGCCGCACTGACTTGCAGACCCCACAAACACTACCCAGGATTCTTTGCTCTCGCCTGTCTGCAGAACTGCAGTCCCCCAGATCTGCGGCTCTTTCTACTCGAGCTTTTATTTTGTCTTTCCCTCATGGCTCGGAAGCTGAGCACCTTTCATGCGCCTGTTGGACTCCACAGCGCTTCCAATGTCCTCTGTCGAACAGGGGACTGGCTGCACAGTGATAGAGGAAACATTGAGCCGAGAGGAAGAGAAATAAAAAGCATCACAGTTTTGCAGGTAAATGACAGTGGCCTGAACTACAAAGATGCTAGTGAAGATGAAAGGAAACAGGGAGATTCTAGGGGGTGTCTAGACAGAGTAGGGAGAGAACAGGAAGAGGAGGTTAGCATTTCCCACTGGAGCAGCCAACAACAGGCACAGCATTGCTGACTGGGGAAATGAAGGCCAGGAGACAGGGAGTGGGCTCTTAGATATGGTAACTTTGGGGGATTTAGCTGGAGATGTACCAGAGATCATTAGAACTACAAGCAAAGAAGCCATCTGGCACATGCGTAACTTCGTCTCTCCATGGTTTGTGTTGACAGTCAAGGGGAGGATGAAATCAAGTAGGAGAATGATGAGTGAAAACAAGACAGTATAGAGGCCCTCACACCCACCGTGTCATAGCGGATTGGGAGCGGAAGGTGGGAGACAGGAGAGAAGGCGGAGAGAGGTGAGAGAAAAAGACAAGGGAAACATTTCAAAAACTGGATGTATCCGTGGTGAGGAGAAGGGGGATTTAAATGCATCCTTTCGGGCGGGAGCAATAGTACAGCAGGGAGCATGTTTGCCTTGTACTCAGCTGACCCTGGGTTTGATCCCGGGCATCCCATAGGGTCTCCTGAGCACTGCCAGGAGTAATCCCTGAGCATCGCTGAGTGTGACCCCAAAAAGCCAAATAAAATCAAATAAAATGCATCCTTTCATGGGAATGGCTGGGGTAAATGCATCAGCGGAATGGGCAGCTCTGGGGAAGAGCAGGACAGAGCAGTGTGGGAGGAGGGCTGCAGCCGACGAAGTGTGCAGACCGCCACCAGCCAAGGAGAAGAGAAAGGGGCTCTGACCAGCAAGTCAGTCAGTCCATCGTGAATCCAGACCAAGCCAAGTGTCTTCCAAAGGGGAGTCAGCTTCTCCTTAACCCGCTGTCCTAATATTCCAAAATCAGTCCCACTGGAGTTGGCAAGAGAGTTCAAAACCTTTGACGCAGGGCAAGCATGCCAAGGAATCTAGAAATGCCCCAGCCTGGCAACATCCCTCATAAAACAGAAGCACCTCCAGCTGTGAAAAGGTCCGGCACCATCTCACCTTAAGAAGCAGCACGTTGGGTCAAACATGTTTATGCTCTAATGGGAAGGGAAGGATGTAAACACATGTTCAAGCCCTGCTTGCAACATAAAAGCACAACCGAAGGAAAACTGAGTGTGTGAGTGTTAGGAACGGTGTCCCGGGCGGTGGGCACAGTGTCGTGATGGATGCACTCAGGAGCGACACCCCTCTCCTCCCCAGGCCAGCTGTCGTGTATTCGGTGTCCCTTCCACAGCAACGAAGCTTTTATTAGTCATTTCAGAATATTCTCCTTGAGCATCATGGATTGAAATTCTGCCATAAGGACTCTTGGAGAAAAGGAGAAAATTGTTGATATGAATAAGCTTCACAGGCCTGTGGCATTTTCTCTGATGATTGCAAGGCTCTCCGACTTGGCAGACTTTTGAGGCTCCCAACCCCTCTATTCATTCTGTTTATAAACATGTGTCTTTGTGCCTTGTGAATGCGAGTCTGCCGGGGAGCCAGAGACGGCCTTAGGGAGGGCATTGTTTTCTCTTTCAGGGTTTCGTTCCCACTGCCCCTTGGCCTGGTCCTCCATCTTCCGCTTAGATGTCCCAAAACCAGACCCACAGATTCCTGGGTCTGAGAGCACTGTCCTTATGGAGTCCATAAGTTTCTCTCTGAGACCACATTCTGGGGGTTCAGTACCGGAGAGGGGAGAAGCTTTTCCTGTTTCCATGGGGGAGCTGGGGAAGGATTGTAGACAGGAGACTTCTGCCTCGTGTGCAAAAGGCCACACCTCAAAAAGTGATGACCTTCTGAGCCAATTATCGTCAAAACTATACATATATATACAAGGATGACAGTAGGTAGAAGAGAAACATTTAAGTATGTTAAGACAGTGATGGCAAATTATCGAAATCAATCCACAGTTTCAATGTTGGAGAAAGATTTTACTTGATCACTTGATCACTTGAATCCCGTTACTCATCGATTTGCTCGAGCGGGCGCCAGTAACATTTCCATTGGACCCTATCACGTGCCAATGTAGCCCAATGGCATCTGGTTGATTCAGGAATATGAAGAGCCTCAAACCGTTCCTTCAGGGTCTTAACAAGGAAGTCTGACCATCTTGTAGGTGGGCGGCCACGTGATCTTTTGACATCCCGTGGGATCCAGTCGGTAACGGCTCTAGTCCAGCGGTTGTCTCCAAATCGCATTACATGTCCAGCCCATCTGATTTTCGATGCCTTGGCAAACGAGACAGCGTCCCTGATTCTGGAATAGCGACGGAGGTCAGAACTCCGGATTCCTTCTCTCACTTGAGTGAGACGTGATATTCCAAGCATAGCTCTTTCGATGCCTCTCTGGGAGACCCGAATAGCATTCTCATCCTGCTTTCGTAGGGCCCAGGTCTCTGAGGCGTATGTTAATGCAGGGAGAACGGTGGAGTCGAAGAGATGTGCCCGGAGCCGGAGGTTCTTTGTCCTTTTAGCTATTTCTTCGATGCCTTTGAAGGCATTCCATGCCGCTCTCTTCCTCCTGCGCAGCTCAGGTTTTAGGTCATTCATCATGTTGACTTCTCGACCTAGGTACACATAACTGCTGCATTCAGAGATGTTTGTTCCATTGAGAGAGAATGGGGCCTCTGGAACTAGTTCATTTCTCATGAACATAGTTTTCTTCAGATTCAGCTGTAGACCTACCTTTCCACATTCTCGGTCAAAGTCAGCCAGCATTTGTGCCGCTTGGCTAATGTTTGGTGTTATTAGAACGATGTCATCAGCAAAGCGGAGGTGGTGTAGTTGCCGACCATCTATCTTCACTCCCATTCCTTCCCATTCTAATTGTCTCATGATGTTCTCGAGGGTGGCACTGAAGAGTTTTGGTGAGATGGTATCACCCTGTCGAACCCCTTTTTGACATCAATGATCACTTCTTTGTAGAATGGTGAGATCCTGGTGGTGAATCCATAATACAGCTCACGAAGGATCTTGATGTATTGGGTTTGAACACCCTGTTTGACTAGGGCTTCGATGACTGCTTCAGTTTCCACAGAATCAAAGGCTTTCTGTAAATCAATGAACGTGAGACAGAGCGGCATCTTGTACTCCCTACAAACCTCAATGAGCTTGGTTACTGTGTGGATATGGTCAATTGTGCTGAATCCTTTCCGGAAACCTGCTTGCTCGCATGGTTGACCTTCATCTAGTGTTCTGCTAATCCTGTTCAGGATGACTCGTAAACAGCTTGTAGATGACAGACAACAGGCAGATGGGGCGATAGTTGCCGATGTCATGAATGTCTCCCTTCTTGAACAGTAGAACTGTCCTGCTGGTTTTCCATTGGGAGGGCACCTTGCATTCGGACAGGTAGCGTGTGAAGAGCCGAGCTAGTGTATTGATGAGCACCGATGGCAGATTCTTCAGATGTTCGGGTCTGACTTTGTCTGGGCCTGGTGCTGTTCCCTTCTTTACCGATGAGATGGCATGTCTTATTTCAGAAGGGAGAACGTTGGGAATGACGTATCCATCCTGTGGAATTTGGTATGTGGGCAGGTGGATGTGGCTATCAAAAAGATTTGAGTAGAAGTCCTGGATAATCTTCTCCATTGCCTTTCTGGAAGATGTGATAGATCCATCAGGGCGTCGGAGGGCAGTCATCTTGGTCTTATAGTTGGCGAAGGACAGGCGGGCAGTGCGAATACTTTTCCCGGCTTCTGCTGCATCTTCCAGTATTTCTGCTCTTCTGTCTGAATTCTTCATTTA